>CM069144.1:26170487-26567987 GCA_035221665.1 Okamejei kenojei | reverse complement strand
TCCCAATGGGAATGACAGAATAAAGTATTACAACTTTGTGTTTGTTGAGCACTCGATGCTGAGAGAGCTGTTCGGATGCAAGGTCAGAGGTCTCATCCTATGGGAATGGCAGTAAATACAAGCCCTGTTTGATTTTTCTGGTGCATTTCAAAGAAATGCAGGACTATATTTTTAGCTGCTTATAAACTTTTTCCCACGATTAACTCCACGTCATTGACCAATAGGTCTTTCACCCACTTCATGTTTGTGGGACTTGGATCTAACTACTTGAAGCTTTATCTTTCATAAAATTAGTGAATACACTTCAAAATAATTTGCTGCCTGTAAAATACTTCTGGAGAGATATGATATATGATAGAAATGGAAACTCTCTCGGTAATTGGAGCCATGATAAAAGCCATGAGACATTTAAGACATGCATTTGATTAGTTCATGCTTTTCCTTAAACTTTTAAGGTGAAACCTATTACACGTCTTCCTTCTAACAATGCCCTATACTTCTACCTGATAAATCAAAGAGCAATGAGCTCTAGTTCTCTTGTCTCCAGATTCCAGATCAGGCCATTTCTATCTCTTCCTTTATATCCCTGATGCTCCACATCCTCTACCTGTCTCACTTCCTTCTGTGTCCATTTATGGAAATAATATTACCTTCCCAACAGTTTACAATTGTATTTAATAAATCCTAACTACTTTTTGCTTGGGCCTTTGTACATCACAATATTTCTGCAACCATCACCCTTCCTAACAATGCCCTAACATTTATCTTCGTGTGTTTTTATCTACTTAATGTAATCCCTACACTCTCCTATACACTCAATCACTCTGATGTGACTGTCATTTTTGCCCCACTCGGCAGTGTGTCTATAGCACATCCGGCTTAGCTCCAGTGACAATCATCTCCAAATCTTGGTGAAATAGATGAAGAACAATTGACTCTCCTCTGTCAAATTCTCCTGCCACATCCTGTTCAGCAAAGATAACCAATTGTTTCATTTCCCCACCATCCAGTATCATTTGAAACAACTTTACCCTGCCCATTCTACTTGAGCTTCCATAGAACAGATTTATCAGTTCTATTGACACAACTGTTTATCTGTCTCTCCCTTGCCAGCAAGGTAAATTTACTCTTCTATGGCTCTTTATTTATTTAGTTGGGCCCTTATCTGACAGCTCATCCAATAACAGGGCCTGTTTTCCTGTGCCTCTTCCATTTTCAGAGTGAGGCCACATGAAAATTGGGGGAAAAGCTCTCATATTTCGTTTTGGCATTTTACAACTCAGCGGTATGAATGTTGATTTCTCTAATTTCAAATAATCCCTGTATTCCCTCTCTCCCACACCCAGATATCCTATGTTCTACTGTTTGCATCCTTGTATCCTTTCATTCTCACCTCTTCCCCAGCCGACAATGGGCCATTATAAGCTTCACTAGTCATCTGCTGATGGCTCTGCTTTGTTCTGGCTTTTTCTTACCTCCAGTTCCCTTCCCTCCACTTTCAGTTTGAAGAAGGATCCCAACCCAAAACGTCACCCATCCTTTTTCTCCAGAGGTGCTGACTGACCTGCTGAGTTGCTCCAGCAATTTGTGTCTTATCCTCAAAATAAACCAGCATCTTCAGTTCCTTTCTATACATAGTTTTACTGTGAAATGCCTTAAAGGGCCTGTCTCACTGCGGCGACCTAATTGGTCAGTTTAGAAGAGTTCCTCGACTCATAATCGCAGCATGGTCAACACGAGGTCCTAGGAGGCCTTTGTAACTCTCCTTCATGTTCGGGTTTAGTCCCCGCATACTCGAGGCCTCAGCTAGGTCGCGGCGTATTTTTCAACATGCTGAAAAATGCCCGCGAGTAAAAAAAGGTCGCCATGGAAAAAAAATTATATTTTTTTACTCGTAGGTTTAGTTGAGGTAGGTCGTAGTAGGTCGTAATGCTATCGTATGTAATCGAAGGTGGTCGAAGGTAAAGCTCGTTGAGAAAAAAAAGGTAAGTAAACGACCGGCAATGTTAAATGTCCGCTAAACTGTATTAAAAGTTGTTTGGCTTCTTAAATGTGTCTCCACTCCTTCTCCCGCTCTTCGGCCCCCCTTCTCTCCCCACCCCCCCACTCCGCGCTCTCTAAAGGACTTACCGTAAATGTGCAGCCATATTTTACCTTCCTGCTCATCGTGGGTGTGAATTTCAGACAGCGCTCTCCCGCTTTCCATGGCCCCGCCTTTGCAATGTGTTTGTGTGCGTGTGCGGTCGGTCGATCCGGCTCACGGTTTCATCGCTGACAGTCAATCCAGCTCGAGGTTTTTCAGGCGAGTGCCCTCGAGCTTGAAGGTCGAAGACAGTCGCTGAAAAGTCGCGTTAGTGGGACAGGCCGTTAACTCTCTTTGCATAATAAATCAATTCTTCATGATTTTTTCATGATTTATGTCTACCCACTTAATAACGGTCAGATAAAATATGATTACTTATCATGCTTATGATTACTTATCATGTGAACCTGTTTGCTTGTATTAGCTTTCCAACATGCTAATTTCCTTTCTGTTGCTTTTGTAATCTTTTATGCTTCCTGCAAGATGCATACAATAAATGATAATCTGTCCCCTTGCTACGTTTGGCTGTCTCCCAAAACAATAATTTCCGAGATATATGGAGACTGTTGATTTGAGAACTACATAAGTAATTGCAGACCAATTTACGAGAAGGACTAGAAGCCTTTCAGTAACAGGCATAGGAAAAAAAAGTTTAGAGAGAAGTGATCAATTAAAAAAGGATCACAACAGGAACTAAACCAGTGAGATAATAGATTTATTGCTTAAGCTATAATACCATAATATCTCATTAAAAACTTTAATATGCAGAACTTCAAATTCAACAGTGATTCTTGCAGTTTTTTTAGACATTCAATACATTAAAAAAAATGTCTTTTATTGGAATATTTTATAAGCTATTCCTTACATTTTAACTCCTCTTCGCTCTTGATGATATCCATATCATGTATTATTATTGAATGAGAATAAGGAGTACAATTCTGCTTGGGACATACTTGAAATCAGTGGAGGACTCTCCCCACAGCTCATCCTCACTGTGGCACAAAATGGCATTACCAGTGGCAATGCCCATACCAGGCATTAAAGGTGTACACAACTAATGTCTTGTAATTCATTTTCAGTTCACACACCTACACCAATTTTTTAAATGAATGATTTTTGTTGTTGTCTCAGAGTCACTGGCAAAGCTGGCATTTTTTGTTGAATCATCTTTGCCCTTGCACCGATTGGCTTGCTGGCTACTTTGAAATCAATCAGATTGGTGGGTCTGGAGTTACCAGTAGTTCAGATTGGGTAAAGATATCAGATTTCCTCCCCTGTTGACAGAAGAAGAAACTGAATTGATGCAGCCACATAAATACACGACCTATCAGAGCAGGTGAATGACTACATACTCTGAGATGAGCAGCTCACATTTTTTACCTAAAATCTGTACAACAACTGCAAGACCATGTGTCAGGAGGTGAATTCATTCTACTGCTTGCCTCCCTACTATGCATATGCAGCTCCATTAATGTTCAGAGCTCAGTAACATTCAGGATGAAGCAATGTAATCTGGCACACTATTCATTATCCCAAACATCAAATCTTCTACTAACATTGCAATGCTGTTTCAGGGGCTATTATCAATAAGATGTACTGCAGCAATTTGCCAAGGCATTTTTTGAGCCCACCTCACAAACTCACAGAAAGACACAGGCAGGGGGTGCATGGAGACACTACCATCTGTACCCCTTCAAATCTTGCATTGGCCTGATTTAGAAATATATTTCCAATCCATCTATGTGCTGGGTCTAAATCATGGAAGTCCCTACCTGATGGCAGTGTGGGAGTATATTCACCACATGGACTGCAGCAGGTCAAAAGGCAGTTCCTCACAATCTTCTGAAAGACATTTTAAGATGGGCAATAACTGCTACCTTACCAATAATTTGCACACTCCTTAAATTAATAACAAAATTATGGAATTACAGAATTGGAATTTAAACCGAGCCAATGTGATGTGTTGCACTTTGGGAGCCAAATGTATGGGGAAAGTATACAGTTAATAGCAAGGTCTTTAACAACAGGATGCACGGAGGGATCTTGGTGTCCGAGTACATAGCTCCTTGAAAGTGACAACACCAGTAGAGGGAGTGATAAAGAAGGCAAATGGTATGCTTGCCTTCATCAGTCAGGGTAATGAGTATAAGAGTCAGAAAGTCACATTTCAGCTTTATAAAATCGTAGATAGGCCGTATTTTGAGTATTGTGTGCAGTTTTTTTAGTCAGCCTGTTACAAGAAGGATGTAAAGGCTTTAGAGGGAGTACAGAGGACGTTTACCAGAATGCTGCCTGGATTAAAGGCTACAGTGCATTCAGAAAGTATTCAGACCCCTTCACTTTTTCCACACTTTGTTACGTTACAGCCTTATTCTAAAATAGATTAAATTCTTTTTTTTTAATCATCAATCTACACACAATACCCCATCATAAAAAAGCTAAAACAGGTGTTTAGAAAATTTTGCAAAGTAATTAAAAATAAATAACTTAAATATCACATTTACGTAAGTATTTGGACCCTTTCTCGGTACTTTGTTGAGGCACCTTTGGCTGCGATTACAGCCTCAAGTCTTCTTGGATATGACGATACAAGCTTGGCATACCTGTATTTGGGTAATTTCTCCCATTCTTCTCTGCAGATCCTCTCAAGCTCTGTCAGGTTGGATGGGGAGCATTGATACACAGCTGTTTTCAGGAACCTCCAGAGATGTTCAATCGGGTTCATGTCCGGGCTCTGCATGGGGCATTCAAGGACATTCACAGATGTGTCACAAAGCCATTCCTGCGTTGCCTTGGCTGTGTGCTTAGGGTCGTTCTTCTGATGGAAGGTGAACCTCCACCCCAGTCTGAGGTCCAGAACGTTCTGCAGCAGGCTTTCATCATGGATCTCTCTGATCTTTGCTCCGTTCACCTTTCCCTCGATCCTGACTAGTCCCCCAGTTCTTGCTGCTGAAAAATATCCCGACAGCATAATGCTGCCACCACCATGCTTCATCGTAGGTATGGTATTGGCCAGGTGATGAGTGATGCCTGGTTTCCTCCAGACGTGACGCTTGGCATTCAGGCCAAAGAGTTCAATCTTGGTTTCATCAGACCAGAGAACCTTGTTTCTCATGCCTCGTGGCAAACTCCGAGTGGGCTGTCATGTGCCTTCTACTGAGGATTGGCTTCCGTCTGACCACTCTACCATAAAAGTACCATGATTGGTGAAGTGCTTCAGATATAGTTGTCCTTCTGGAGGGTTCTCCCATCTCCACAGAGAAATTCTGGAGCTCTGTCAGAGTGAGCATCGGATTCTTGGTCACCTCCCTGACCAAGGCCCTTCTCCCTCGATTGCTCAGTTTGGCTGAGTGGCCAGCTCTATGAAGAGTCCTGGTGGTTCCAAAGTTCTTCCATTTAAGAATGACGGAGGCCACTGTGCTCTTCGGGACCTGCAATGCTGCAGAAATTGTTTTATACCCTGCTCAACACAATCCTGTTTCAGAGGTCTTCGGACAATTCCTTCATCTTCATGGCTTGGTATTTGCTCTGACATGCACTATCATCTGTGGGACATTATATAGACAGGTGTGTGCCTTTCCAAATCATGTCCAATCATGTAATTTACCATTGGTAGACTCCAATCAAGTTGTAGAAACATCTCAAGGATAATCAATGGAAACAGGATGAACCTAAGCTCAATTTTGAGTGTCATAGTAAAGGGTTTGAATAATTATGTAAATGTGATATTTCAGTTATTTATTTGTAATTACTTTGCATGTGAAGGGGTCTGAATAATTTCTGAATGCACTGTATTAGCTCTAAGGCGAGGTTGGACAAAGTTAAATTGTTTTCTCTGGAGCATTGGCGGTTGAGGGGAGACGTTCGAAAATTATACAATTATGAGAACAATTATGAATTTGATAGTCAGAACCACTTTCCTTGGGTAATAATGTAAAATTCCGGAGAGGATAGCTTTAATGACAGAGGGGAAATATTTGAAGGAGATGTGCTGTGCAGTGGAACACACTGCCAGGGGTCATGGTGGAAGCAGATATGATAGCGGTAATTTAAAGCCTTTTAGATAGGCACATCAATAAGAAAGGAGTGGATTGGTATGGGTGACATGCAGGCAAAGGAGATGAACTTAGCATTATGTTCAGCACAGACATGATGGGCCAAAGGGCTTCTATGTTCTATGTTTCAATTACTACGTCAGAAGACCATTTGACCCATCTAGTCCATGCACTCTCATGGTGGTATATCTCAAAAGACCAATTCCTTGTTCTTTCCCTGCAACTCTGCCTATTTTATTCTCTTGGTGATGATCCATTTCCCTTTTTGAAAAACCTGACTCATTCTGTTTACACTTTCCCCACAGCAGCAAACTTGATCATAATTATTGTTTGGATCAAAATGATTTTTCCTCACATCCTCTGTATCTCTTACCAACAATATTAACTTGGTACTGCATGATTCTAGAAACATCCCTTCATTGGGACATTGTTTATTAAAGGAATCAAGTAATGTGGGGTAGTTCAAGAAAGCGGCATGAAGTATAAATTCAGCTATGATCATATTGCATGATGGAACAGACATGAGGGACTGAATAGGCTCCATCTACTTCTTTTGTGTATGTTTACTTTACTTATTTACCCCATTTAAACCAGTTTGATTTTGTTCACCTCTACCAAATCTCTCAACCTTTAATTTTCTAGCTGAAATTCCTCACCCCCTGAACTATTCCAATAAATCCATTCTGCACTCTATAGGACCTAGAATTGGATGCAATATTCCAGCTGCAGCTTTCCCAGTGTTTCACATAAACTTTATGTCCTTTATAAATCTCAGGAGATATCCTTTACTAAACAATCTCTCAACATGGGCTGTCACTTTCAAGAATTAATAGACGTAAACCGTTTACTTTTGCACACCCTTTAGAACTGTCATTTTGTTCACATTGTTTGACTTAATTCCTTCTGAAAAAGTATATCACTTCAAACTTTTCTCCTATCAAGTTCCATCTTTCACCTGCATGCCAGTATATCAGGCCTATTTATGTGCTTTTGCAGTGTATTTCTACCTGCCCTACTGTTGACTATATTTCAAAGCTTTGTGTTATCTACGAACTTAGAAAGTTTACCCTGCGCAACCAGAGCCAAACCGAGGATATGTCGATAAAAACAACGGTCCCTGCACTGACTGCTGTGGAACAGCCCTACAAATTGTTTTCTAACCTCCTCAACAGCCCAATTCCCCTCACATTCTGAATACTGCCTTGAAGTCATTTTCCTTTTGACTCTCCCCAATGTTGCTAACCAGCCTTTAGTGTGGGACTTGATTCTGACAATCCACATTGATAACAATTACTGTCTTTTCTTCTGCAATTTTTTCTGTTACATCAGCAAAAAAGCTATCAGGTTAATCAAACTTGACGCAGCAGATGGGAGAAAACTTGTAGAATAAGGAATATTGCACTCTTTTTCAGCTTTCTCCCCCACCCCCCCTCCAACGCCACTCCAATCAGTCTAAAGAAGGGTTTTGACCTGAAACATGGTATGTCCATAGATGTTGCCTGGCCTGCTGAGTTCATCCAGCACTTTTTTTGCTGAAGAGCATTAATGTTGCTGGTTGGAGTTCCGTTATCTGAACTGCTAAAGTTACTTTTCTTATCTCTCTTTAAGTTGTAAAACAAGTGGCATGAAGGAATTTCAATGATACGTTGAGACTGGGTCAAATGGATTAGTTTAGAGAAACAACACGGAAATAGAACCTTCGGGACACCGAATCCGCACCAACCAGCGTACCCCGCACACTTCCACTACCGTACACACACTAGGGACAATTTACAATTTTACCAAGCCAATGGACCTACAAACCTGTACGTCTTTGGAGTGTGGGAGGAAACCAGAGATCCTGGAGAAAACCTACCCAGGTCACGGGGACAACGTAAAAAAACTCCATACAGACAAGCACCCATAGTCAGGATCGAAACCCGGGTCTCTGGCGCTGCAAGGCAGCAACTCTACCGGTGCGCCACTGTACTGCCAAAATTAGTGGGCATTTTAGTGGGGTTCATGTCAAGTCAAGTCAAGTTTAGTTTAAGGGCCTGTCCCACTTGGTGATTTTTCCGGCGACTGCTGGCATCATATCAAAAGATTCTGAGCATTTCAAAATCCAGCGGTGACAAAAAAAATGTTACGACACTTGAAAAAACACCTCGCGTCAATATGTCATCAAGCCGCGTCACACCACAAATTTTTCGGTGACACGATACATCAGTCAATGATGCCAGCAGTCGCCGAAAACATCGCCAAGTGTGACAGGCCCTTTAGTTTATTATTGTCATGTGTACTGAGGTAAAGTGAAAAGCTTTTGATTACATGCTCTCCAGTCAACATAAAGACTATACATGAATACAATCGAGTCGTCCACAGTGCACAGGCACAGTATAAAGGGTACAACATTTAGTGCAAGGTATGGTTATTGTCAGCTTGAATGTATTGTTTTATATATATGTACAATGAGGTACAGGAACAAAGGAAATATTGCAGTGGCATCACATAGAGTCAGACACACAAAAACATAAATTGTATATGAGGTTGGAGGAGGTACAAGTGACCCTCTGCCTCACCTGAAAAGACTGTCAAGGTCCTTGGACAGCATCGAGGGTGGAGGTATAGGGACAGGTGTTGCATCTCTTGCGGTTGCACGGGAGAGTACATTTTAGTGATGTGATGTTTGCCTGCAATTAGACGACAGGGAATAGTTCTTGTCACTGTTAGAGATTACCCGTTTGTTGAGATGTCATCAACGGGGTACCTTCAATAATTATTGCTTCTGTTTCAAATGGTGAAAGAGACCAGGGCCACCTTTTATAAATGGACTCTGGCGCTCTCTCCTCTGAATGCTATTATTGTTGTTATTTGCCTTTCTCTATGCTGATGTCTGTTGGTTCTTAGGACATTTTACGAGAGATTCACAGGGTTCTAGCATCTGATTGAGTTTTGTGACCTTTGATGGAGATCTGTTGTATTGGTTTCCAGGTCACAGCAATATTCTACAATCTATCAGATTGACGATTCTGCTCTGAGCCATGCAAAATCCAGGTCAGGAGATACAGAACAGTACCTATAAATTACATTTAAATCATGATGTGCAGCAAAATAATGGTTTGGGTAAGCAGATTGGGAGAGAAGAAAGCCAAAAACTAAAATAAATTATAGAAAACTAAGAACATACAGTATCACAACTCAAGTTCTAATTAATAGGGTGGCACGGTGGCACGGTAGCAGTAGAGTTGCTGTCTTACAGTACCAGAGACCCCAGTTCCATCATGACTACAGGTGCTGTCTGCATGGAGAGTGTACATGCTCCCTGTGGGTTTTCTACAGGTGCTCGGTTTCCTCCCACATTCCAAAGATGTGTGTTTGTAGGTTAATTGGCTTCTGTAAATTGTCCCAACTATGTAGGATATGTAATATTGAATTAGTCTTGGATGGAGTGGACTTGGTGGGCTGAAGAGCCTGTTTTCACACTGTATCTCTAAAACCAAACTTAAAAGATGGGTACTCAGATAGTTGACACAGCAACGAGACTAGCATTGGCAGACTGAACACAAGAGTTCATAATATTCACCATTTAACATTTCATTAGTTTTATTTATAACATCAAAGTGAATGGTTTCAGAAGTTGAGCACATTGATTTTTCCTCACAGTTACTAATTTACTGAATTCTCCATTACTGATGGCAGACTGTATTCCAGTTTGTAGAGTTATTGCTTCCCAGATGTACTGGGCCATCTCACTTCCAGTTCACTACTGTTGTTGATGGACGTGTTGCCTGATACAAGATCCTATGTACATTGTGTGCTCTTTATGCATGTGTGCATCGCCTTTTTCTCCTGAAGCTTCCTTCAATAACAGCTGCATTATTGTACTCTGCAGAACAAGAGTGTTTGCTGACTCTGGTTCTGAACTGCAGGGGCTACCCTTAGTTTTTAGGATGGGTGTGTGCCGATTGAATGCAACATTTGTCATTAACTTTGGGCAGCAAGGTGGCACAGCTGGCAGAGCTGTTGCTTCACAACTTCAGTGATGTGAGTTCAATCCTGACCTCCGGTGTTGTCTGCCTGCAGTTTCACCATTCTCTCTCTGACAGCGTGGATTTTGTTCCAGGTGTCTCAGTTTTTCCCCACTTTGTACGGACATACTGATTAGAAATTAGTTGCTGTACATCACACCTCTGGTTTGGATAACTGGTACAATCTGAGGGAAGTTGATGGGAATATGGAGTGAATAAAATGAAACTAGTGCAGGATAAGCATGAATGTGTGCTTGCTGCCTGATGGGAATTCAGTGGGCCGAAGAACTTGTTTCTATGTCATGTGCGCCTGTAGTTTTCTGATATTTTCCCACATATCTTCAATTGAGATTTAAGCTTTTTTAAAGAATGATGAAGATAAAAAGCGAATAATCTGTTATTGTCAAATGTGCAGTTTTCAAAAGAGTTTTCACCACATATTTGTTTTCTGGAGTATTTCAGTGACTGGCGACATACTTAGGTGATTCTGCTCATATTTACATGTATTTTTGTGGTTCCACATTAATCAATCAATGATACTTCATTGGCACTTGTGCTAGGTACAGTCAAATGCTTTAATTTGCATACAACCTGGTAAAATCACACAGCATACGTTTCTGGCGCCAACAAATTTGCATAAACAAACTTCTATGAGGTCATTACACTGAACCTTTTTGCTGTAAATTATGTAATATAACAATGATTTCAGTAGATTGTAATTGCTCTGTTGCTTGCATATAATGAGACATATCAATGTTAGACCTATCCTTTGGTTGTTGTTGGGATTTTCTCTCTGTTGATCAGCAAAGGCCATTGAAAAATGAACCAATACGGGGAAAATAAGGCCACTCTCGATCTCTCTTTCAGAAGTTATTTTGCAACTTCTATCTTGCCATCAAATTTATGTTATGTCTCCTGTTATTTTTACATTATTTATTGTATGTCTCTCACAACATCCGTCCCTGTCCTGAAAACCACTCTTTTTGTCTGTTTCAATATTTTTTTTAGCATCCTATGCTCTCCAACAATTGTCTTTCCTCTCTTTTTTTAGAATCACTGTCATAATTTAGGTTTGCATCCATCTGTATTCCAATCACAATTTATCCTGCCTCTGTCTCTCTGATATATCTTTATATCATATTCCATCTCTCTCTACCAATCTCTATATCTCCTCTCTCTCACTATTGGGACTATTTCTCCCAATTCCTCCATCATAATGTCGCTCTTTCTTTCTCTATTTCGCTCACTTTCACAATTTGTTTTACCTCTATCTCTCCTATCATCTCTACCACAATTTATCTCATATTTCCAATACACCGCAAAAGTGCATTTCATATCTTAAAATCCTCTCTCTCAATTTATTTTGCATCTCTATTCCTCTATCATATTTTAATTAGGTCCTCTCCTTTATTTTTCCAATGTATTTGTCTTTATCAGAAATTATTTGTTACCTGTCTATCACTGACACAATTTATCTTGTGTATTTTTTATTTTATTGATACTTCTTTGGTCTGTATTTGTTGGAATATCCTCTCCTATTGGGCTGCACCTTGGAATTCTACCCCTCCAACTCCATCGTCTGAAGAAGGGTCTCAACCCAAAACATCACCTATTCCTTCGCTCCATGGATGCTGCCTCACCCGCTGAGTTTCTCCAGCATTTTTGTCTACCATCTTAAAATTGAGATTCACTCTGCAAACCTTATCTTTTAAGTTGTACTTCTGTAAAATTACCTTCTGTAATCTTTCTTTAGTTTAGTTTAGTTTAGAGTTAGGGGTTGGGAGATTGCAACCTTCACATGGCCCGCCCTGTTTCAATGAATGCAATCAACCTGGCGTACACAAACAAATAAGATCAAATAGAACAAGTTGTCCTACAACTTTAGGCTGTGCACGCCATACGCAAGAAGGCGAAGTTTCGAGATATAACACAGAAACAAGCCCTTCGGCCCACCGAGTCCATGCTGACCAGTGATCCCCGCATATTAACACAAGTCTACACACACTAGGGACAGTTTACACTTATAGTGAGTATACAAACCTAAGCCAATTAATGTACAAACCTGTACGTCCTTGGAGTGTGGGAGGAAACTGAAGATCTCGGAGAAAACCCATGCTTCTTCTTCCAACAATCTACAGGATTATAGCTTTTATATACCACTGAATTATAGCCTCCTCATTTCTCTGAAGATCTGTTCTTTTATGCTTGGTGTTGTCTTCAGGTTGGAGTTTTAACTCTTTATATTTCTCAATATAAAAGAACATCCTCTGAACCAGTTGAATAGTAGAGTGTACATAAAAGGATGTGTGTGTGATATATTTCAAAACCCAATAATTGGAAGTAAATTCAGTTCTATTTGATATAATTCCCATTTTGTATATGTCATTTTGAATAGCATTTTTTTAATTTAAAAGAAACAATGATTTCATGATTCATGGTATCCAGAGTATTTTTTACAATCGATAGAATGCTTTTGAAATGTTATTATGGGGAAAATACTCTCAAGCTCTCAGACATAGCAACGTGATAATGGTCACACAATCTATTTTTATGGTGACGCCGATTGAGGGGTATGACTATTACTCAGGATACTGAGGTAACTCCCTGTCCTTCTTTGCATCGTATAGTGCCCTGGGATTGTTCACATTTGCCTGCCAGGTCTGACAAGCCCTAATTTTTATGTTATTTCTGCACAAGAGCACCTTGGCTGATGTAGCATTCTATGGCCACTGCATGGGAATAACAGCCTAAATGTTTTCCGTCGAGTTTCTTAAACCACAGCCTATTGACTCGGAAATGAAAGTGCTAGAAAATAAGCCTTTGTCTTGCTGATGAACTCCCTTTAATTCAATTTTAATGTTCTCACATAAGAGGATATTGGTAAAGTAAAACTGGAAATGACATTTCATTTTGGTCATATGTTTTTTTTCAGGCAGTAGGTTGAAGAGTTAGGCATTCCAAACATTTGAGCTTTCAAAAGAACAGATATCTAAAAATCTTTGTCGTAATCCTGTAATCCAAAACTGTCCGATGAATTTATTAATTCCATCCAGGTTCTCTGTGTTAAAGCTGCCACCATCTTATAGAATTTTACTTCGGAGTCACGTGAGTGACTACGTGAAGAACCCCGTCCAGCCGCACGTGCGTCATTACGTCAGACGCATTGGTGCAGGTCGACCGGTTGGAGCAGCGGAGCTCCTCCAGCGGTAAGTTTAAACTTCAGGTAAGTTGTATTTCTTACCTGTTTTAGGTCTCCTGCAGGAACCTCGGTTTCAGGGGTTTTGCTGGAGGCTTTGTGACGGCTGTCGAGGGAACCAGCTATGGGCTGTGGGGAAACCCTGGTCCGACCGTGGAAGCGGGGAGCTGGCGAATGTCGGGTTTTGCGATCGGAGTCACTGATAAGACGGTCAGTGACTCTAGACGTTGGGTTCCCGAGGAGAATAATATGCGGGTCCCAGACCGCAGTAGTCCCCAGGATAAGGGAGTTAAACTGATCTGAACGGTCAGCCCAGGTGCCGGGAGGTTTACCATGGGTAGGTATATGGATTCCCGGGGAGGGGAAATCCAGCAGCAAAGCGTTCCCAAACCGCAGTCATCCCCAGGATATGCGAACAACTGACAAAAATGGTCAGCTCGGATGTTGGGAGGGATCCCCTCCGGGAATGTGAATCTAGATACACTCCTGCAGCAGGAGTTGGGCCAGCGCGGGTCAATGTGAGAGCCCTCGCCAGCAGCACCTTTTTTACAGGGCTTCTTCGTGGGGATGCCAAGTTTATGGCAGTGCCGGCCTATTGGAGAGGCTGCACCAGCAGCACCTTTGCTCAGGGCTGCTTCATGGGGATGCCACGTTTATGGCAGTGCCAGCCTATTGGAGAGGCTGTGCCAGCAGTACCCTTGCTCAGGACTGTTTCAGGGGGATGCCAAGTTATGGCAGTGCCAGCCTGTTGAAGTGGCTGTGCCAGCAGCACCTTTGCTCAGGGCTGCTTCATGGGGATACCTAATCTATGGCAAATACTGGCCTATGGGAAAGGCCGCGCCAGCAGCACCTTTGCTCAGGGCTGCTTTATGGGCGCCAGCAGTACCTTTGTTCAGGGCTGCTTCATAGGAATGCTGAGTCTATGGCAATACCAGCCTATGAGAAAGGCCGCGCCAGCAGCATTTTAAACAGGGCTGCTTGGTGGGGATGCCAAGTCTATGGCAATGTAGCAAATGATGGCAGGCGTGGCCTGTTCATTATGAAAGATGGTAGATTAAGAATTGGGATGTTGACGTTTGTGAAAACTATTTCATCAGGAGGCTCCAGCTACATCCTTAACTTTGGCTGGAGCTCATTAGGTAGTTATCCTTCTGGCGCTGGTTAGCGCAGCAGGTTCAGTCGCTACATAATTGCGACGGTACAGGATGATTACATCTATAAATAATAATATATAATATTTTATGTTTATAAATACTTGAGCAGAGCAGAAGGGGCATCAGGTCTCAAAATAGTTACAGGCACACCAGGGGACCTTTGGTGATGTAAGCACACATATATACAACAATACGTCAAGGTTACCAAGATCCTTCGAGGTTCTGAACTAGCAATGTTTGTTAGTCACAAAAAACTTAGAAGAACATATCTGTTCAGGCCACTCCAGATGATAAAACGGGCTTTGCGTTATGTAGGAATGGATTCTGATTCCAGATCTCATTTACCAGGGCTGCTACAACATCAGCAACAAGGGTATTTACGTTCTGCCAGACCACATCCTTACGGCTGCAGCATGGTCCAACGAACGAATCTCCAAACATTTATAATAACCCATTGCTAGGCCAGGGGTATTTATCAACTCTATTTTACGTTCTAGTTATACTTCCATCCGGGTGAAAGATGTGAATATTATTACTTCATTTAAACAGCGTCATAACTGTATGCATTATGAATGTTTTTCCTTCATTTGTCAATGAAGCAGTTGTGGTTGTGTAGACTTGTTTCTCACAGCATGAAATCACAGAGCTTTGAAGTCTTCACGTAGTCACTCATGTGACTCCGAAGTAAAATAGTAAGATTAAACGAGAACTTACCAGTTTGAAGTTTGATCTTTATTTTATGAGGAGTTACGATGAGGGTCTACGTGCCTCCGCTCCCAACCCTCATTAATGTCATCTGGTAGTTCTAGTCTTCTGTTATCTTACTATTATACTTCAGTCACTATTACCTGAGATTTCACACCGCTGCTTTGAAGATTGACGCACATGCGGCTGGACGGGGTTCTTTACGTAGTCCCTCATCGTAACTCCTCATAAAATAAAGATCAAACTTCAAACTGGTAAGTTCTCATTTAATCTTACTATTTGCAGCCTATCCTTCAAATCTCTGTAGTGGCTGCCTACTCCTGTGATTATAATCCAGACTTAAGATGCTGGACATTCCACAGTGCAGCTTGGCTCATAATACCACATCAGGTCGTGGAGGTTTTAACACCCTTGGGATTTAAAAAATGCTGAATGATGTTGTCAAAGTTGGCACAGGTGGCTGAAAACTGATGAGTAAGCACAGTAATGTATGAGTTAAATTAATTTGTTGGTGTAATGGGAAAAGGGGAAGAAGACTTTGAAGGTTAATGTTGTCATCCAAAGTAAATTATGAGAAAAGGTGCCTCAGGCACTATCTATAGGCAGTTGATTTATCCAATTTGATCGTTATAGGTCGTTGCTCATGAACATAAGTTAGGGGTCGGTAAATGCTCTCAAGCAAAAATTCCGATTCCATGTTTGACTTGCCTAAGGAACACCCATTGGTTCAGTGTCAAGCTGCATGCTATTTGTGTTTGCATCAGGTGATTTCCGACTTTTGTAACAATTAAAACTCCAATTGTGCCAACTGCTGGTAGGCATGTATTTTTGCCTTAATGTGACTGTCTCTGGGTCAGGTGCCGTATTGTGGCTCGGTGAGATAAGCCACATATTTGCGAAAGCAAGAAAGAGCAGTGTTTAGGAAACCCTGGGGTGGGTTGTAGACACATTAGCCAATAAAAAATGGCATAGTTCAAGAAAATCTCCCCTCTTGGGCAATTTGATTTCAGCAGACTAAAGCTACATTTTAAACTGATACATTTTCCTGAATTAAAATGTTTTTTTTAGTAGTAGGCACTGGAGATTCCTGGCTCTCTGAATGTCATGCTTGGTGCAAGCAAGCCAATTCTGTATGCCTCAGTCTCCCTCTCGCTTTTTTTCTTTTCCAATGACTTTAGTCAGCAAAAATGCATAGTACATCACATCAAAAACGCATTCCGAGGTTACAATACAACAAGCAATCATTATAATACAATGATGCAGTTATTATTTACAATGCTCTCGACCCCACGCGGTGACCAGCGCTCACGAAAGGCCTCCAGAGTCCCCGTGGACACTGCGTGTTCCCTCTCCAGGGACACGTGCGCATGGACAAAGGCCTGGAAGAGGGGCAGGCAGCTGACTCTGGCATGATCATCAACCACCCGCTGCCTGAATCCGCGAATGATCATCTTGGCCAGGCCCAGGAGCCAACACCAGGATCGTGACCTTGTGATCGTGTCCAAACACCAGGATCGTGGAACTAAAATGTAACCAAAACTTGAGGAACAATCCCTTCAGATATTGGTACAGGGGCAGTAACCACTCATACTCCATATACGTGTGGAACACGGTCTCTTCCTCGCCGTAGAAAATACAGGCAGCCGGCGAGCCCGTGAATCGACTCAAAAGTTTATTTCACGCCACCGTTCTGTACAACACTCTCCACCCCAGGTCCCCAATGTAAAGGGGGATGACTCTCTTGTAGAGAGACCCCCACTGGGGACCACCCCCGCCTTCAAGTGGTAACACAGACCGCCAAGGTGTGTCGGGACGGAAGACGAAGGCAAGGAGGTGCAGAATGTGCAGGAGCATTCTGTACAGTATGCGTCTCTTCACATCACGAAACGGCACGTTGGGCATCTCGGAAAGGCAGCTCAAGTTGTGTTGAGCTGGTGCCCGAGAAATATCCCGGAGCCTAGGCCCGATGAGCAAATCCGACGGAGCAGGGGTAAGCTCAGTCAGAACCACTCTAAGCACACGCCTCTCCTCCACACCCGCCATGACAGGGTGAGGACCGGCCACTCTTGCAGCCACAACACCCCCCAACCCCTGTGGAGCAACACGCTAGCTGAAAACAACCAAATTATGTACTCTTAGCACATCACGATAAAAACTAGGCAAACCCCGTAAGGCGGGTCGACTGATGCCGGCCACCGGGAGCCTCGAAACCCCCCTTAGGCAACGACCCCGACGGAAAAAATATACGTGGCCAGAGCGTGCCATCAAGGGGGGTTTCTCTGCATACATATGCCTCCACAGAGTCCTTAGATGGAGAGCTGCCACCTGGGTACACATGTATACCAAGGACTGACCGCCCTCCTCTAACGGGCGACTCAGGACCGCTGCGGAAAGCCAGTGTTCCTATCTCTCCAAAATAATATAGGAGTAGGGAAGTAATGTTAAAATTGTACAAGGCATTGGTAAGACCAATTCTAGAGTATGGTGTACAATTTTGGTCGCCTAGTTATAGGAAGGATGTCAACAAAATAGAGAGAGTACAGAGGAGGTTTACTAGAATGTTGCCAGGGTTCCAGCAACTATGTTACAGAGAAAGGTTGAACAAGTTAGGTCTTTATTCTTTGGAGCGCAGAAGGTTAAGGGGGGACTTGATTGAGGTCTTTAAAATGATGAAAGGGATAGACAGAGTTGACGTGGATACGTTTTTCCCATTGAGGGTAGGGAAGATTCAAACAAGAGGGCATGACATGAGAATTAAGGGACAGAGGTTTCGGGGTAACGTGAGGGGGAACTTCTTTACTCAGAGGGTGGTGGCTGTGTGGAATGAGCTTCCAGCAGAAGTGGTGGAGGCAGGATCGATTTTAACATTTAAGAGTAAAGTGGATAGGTATATGGACGTGAAGGGAATGGAGGGGTATGGTCTGAGTGCAGGTAGATGGGACTAGGGGAAAACAAATGGTCGGCACGGACTGGAAGGGCCGAGAGGGCCTGTTTCCGTGCTGTAATTGTTATATGGTTGTTATATATGGTTGTTATATTTATAAATCCACCAGCTTCTCTGTAAAAACAGTTGCAAACAAAGAGGGAGGGACAAGAGTAGCCAGCTGTTACCATAACATGGAGGCCACCAGCTGGTTTATGACAAGCACCTTACCCTGGAGAGAAAGAACTCTAAGCAGGCCTGACCAGCGCCCCAGCCAGATGACAACTTTTGTCTCCAGCTCCAGCCAGTTTGCCGGCCAAGCATCCTCAGTGGGACTCAGGTAAACCCCAAGATAGAGGAGAAGAAGGGTTTCGGCCCGAAACGTTGCATATCTCCTTCGCTCCATAGATGCTGCTGCACCCGCTGAGTTTCTCCAGCATTTTGTGTACCCAAGATAGAGGAGGTGCGTGGTGCTCCACGCATACAATGTCATCTCCTCCGGCAGGGAGTCTACCAGCCACTGACCTACAAAAAGTCCAGAACACTTACTCCAGTTAATCCTGGCAGATGATGCAACTGAGAAAACCTTCTGGCAATCTCGCATCCTCTGCAGGTCACCAGGGTCAGTGAGTACATCATCGGCATAAGCCGAAAGAACCACCTCCACCCCCGGACCTGGTAGAGCCAGGCTTGTCAACCGCCTCTGAAGAAGACACAGGAACGGCTCCACACTGACCAGACATGGGGCACCCCTGACGAACCCCCCTCCCAAAATGAATGGGAGCCAACAACTTGTCATTAACCTTCACGAGACACTCCACCGCAGCGTACAAAAGCCGGACCCGGGCTACAAAGTGCGGTCCAAATCCGAACGCTTGCAGCGTCCTGAAGTGGTACTCATGCTATACCCTGTCAAAAGCCTCCTCCTGATCAAGAGACAGAAAGGCAGCGGACTGACCAGTACCCCGAGATAGATGGATCATGTCCCTAACCAGGTGGATGTTATCCTGAATGGACCGGCCAGGGACTGTATAGGACTGGTCAGTGGATCAGTTGAGACAGCACGGAGCCCAGGTGATTGCCATCGCCCATGCAAAAACTTTGTACTCTGTACAGAGGAGAGAGACCAGGCGCCAGTTCTTCAACAGGCGGAGTTCGCCTTTCTTGTGCAATAGGACAACGCCTGCCCTAGGCCACGAGAGGGGCATCTCTCTGGTCGTCAGGCTCTCTTCCAGGACCTTCATGTAATCACCCCCCAGGATATCCCGAAGGCCCTAACAAATTCTGCCGTCAACTCATCCAGCCCAGGGTATTTGCCCCTACTGAGCTGGCGCAGGGCATGAGTCAACTCCTTTAATGATAAGGGGTCATCAGGAAGATCGGACACCTACCTATCTACAGTCGGTAGACCTTCCCACAGCTGAGCCTCCCCGCTGAATCAATCTGCGGAGAACAGGGATCCATAAAAGGACTGGACCAAAGCACTGATCCTCTCTGGATCTGTGACAGAGGAGCCATCATCCGCGAGCAGCTCTACGAGCTGTTTGTGGGTTCCCCGCCCTTTCCCCAGAGAGAAAAAGAAAGGTGATCGACCTCACGTAAGCGCCTCGGAACCGCTCAAGCAGCAGGTTCCTCAAAGCCTCTCCCTCTCTCCCATCCTCTCTGAAATAGTTCCTACTTTGTTAATGTAGAAAATACCTCTCAATCACAAGCAATTATTTGCTATGCCCATTTAAAAAAAAATATATATATATATATATATATATATATTAAAATAATACATTCATGAAGAGAATCGGAATCTGAAGAAGGGTCTCGACCTTTTGGAATGTCACCCATTCATTTTCTCCAGAGATGCTGCCTGTCCCGCTGAGTTACTCCAGCATTTTGTATCTATCTTCGTTGTAAACCAGTATCTGCAGTTCCTTCTTACACACAAGTGAATGGAAATCTGATTCCAGTTCTGTCAACAAGTTATCAATGTTGAACCTTACCTTTTCTTCATCAAAAGAAAATGTAGCTGAAAAATAATCTGTCATTCTGTAGTTATGGCTGAAGAAGCTTCTTGTGTGATCTTATAATTTTAATTCCTGTATAAATCCTCCATTCCGTGTGCTAGTTTTCATACAACTGGTACATAATCTGGTACATAATATATCCACCAATGACTAGCGTCCTTGACAGATTCCACAGAATCGAGCCTCAAAGCATGTAACATCTGGGAAAAGGACTCTCATGTTAAAAAAAAGACACAAAATGCTGCAGTAACTCAGCGAGTCGGGTAGCATCTCTGGAGAATATGGATAGGTAACATTTCCGATCAGGACATTTCTTCAGACTAACTAATGTTCAATGTATATTGTAGAAACGAGGAACTGCACATGCTGGGTTACACAAAAGGCAACATGGTGGGGCAGAGTTTCTGCCTTACAACGTCAGAGACCCAGATTCGATCCTGACCACGGGTGCTGTCTGTATGGCGTTTGTACGCTCTCCCTGTAATCACGTGGTATTTTCCCGGGTGCTCTGGTTTCCTCCCACACTCCAAAGACATATAGGTTAACAGGTGATTGATTGTAAATTGTCACCAGTGCCTGTGATAGTGCAAGTGTACAGGAATTGGTGGTCGGCGCAGACTCGGTGGGCTGAAGGGCCTGTTTCCGCACTGCTCTCTAAACTAAACTAAAGTGGACACAAAGCGCTGGAGTAACTCAGTGGGTCAGGCAGCATCTCTGGATACCATAGATTGTGACATTTTGGGTCAGGACCCTTCTTCTGACGCATGACTGTGCATTCTTCAATGCACATTGCTTGTATTGAACCACTCTGTCATCTCATCACAGGAGTTTATGCTCTCACCACACTATTTGTTAATTTAAGTTTGTACAATGATGTAACATGAAAGAGAAAATTACATTTGCTATATTATGGTCAGTCAATTTCATATCTCCCAAAGTTTACCATGTTTCTTCATCAAAGCTAGAAATTGGGAGAATTAATCACAACACGCTTTCTATACAGATACAGATACAGATAGATTTTATTTGTCACATGTGCCAATTGGCACAGTGAAATGAAGTTACCATACAGCCAAAAATAAAGAACACTACACAGAGTAGACAGAAATTTAAAATAAAACATCCCCTCACAGCAGGATCAAAATTTCCCACCGTGAGGGAAGGCACCAAAGTCAGTCTCTTCCTGATGCTCCCCAATGTTCACCCACGGTCAGGGCTTCCCCGAGCCGTCCGCTGTCGCTGCTACGGGTGGCCCGATGTTCAGGCCCGCTCCCCGTGGTGATGTAAGTCCGACGTCGAGGCTGGGGGATGTCCTCAGCGGCATGGACCCCGAGTCGGCCCCCCTCCTATGGACTCCATGATGACAGTCAGCGCCGCCCGCGTTGGGAGCTCTCTAAACCAGAGCTCCACGATGTTGGAGCAGCGGCCCAACGCTCCGGAGCTCCAAAGGCGACCCAGGTAGGTATCGCCCGCGCCGCGGTGACTCCAGCGCCGCCGCCGCTGATTCGGCTCTGGTCCGGTTCCCGGCAGGAAAGGCCGCTCCAATCCAGGAGGTAGGGGGGCGAGGACGCGGCTCGGAGAAATAATCGCTTCCCCGCCAGAAAGTGACTGGGAGTTAGTTTCCCCCTTACCCTGCCCCCTCCCCCACATATAAAAGTCAAAGATTCCCCAAAACACACACTTTAAACTGACTAAAAATTAAAAAAAAAGGAAAAACAAACGGGCTGCAGGCAGAGGCTGCTGTCAGTGCAGTGCCCTTATCAACTGTACTGAATAATCTAACTGCAGATAGCTTATTTTATTTTATTTTATTTTAGAGATGCAGCATGTAAACAGACCCTTGGGCCCACCAAGTCTACGGCCTATACACTAGCTCTAACCTAGACACTAGGGACAATTTATGGAAGTCAATTAACCTACAAACCAGCACATCTTTGGAATGTAGGAGGAAACCAGAGCACCTGGAGAAAATGCATGGGAGAACATGCAAACTCCGTACAGACAGCACCCGCAGTCAGGATCGAATATGGGTCTCTGGTGCACCACTGTGCCTTTACATATATTGGTACCAAATTTAATCTAGTGTCAAATCTTCAAATTGAATTTCTCCGTCTCACAACCACAAGTAAAACCATCCCACTTGGCAAAATGAGCAATGATTGCTAACACCACAAATCTGCAGACCACACCAATGCAAAATTTTAGTGGCTTGGTGTGTGGTGGCAGGAAGGCTTTGGAGAGGAAGAATGCAATCTAGTCATTGAAGTGTCCATTTTATACCATAAAATGATCTTGGAGAAAATGATATGGATATTAATCAGCAGCAAAGCTGGCAAATGTTAGTCAACAGGAGGTTCCAACAACAGTGATGTCATCAAGCTGGCTGAGAAGCTAATCTGGCTGAGATGTTGAACCAGAAAAAATAGTAAGATTAAATGAGAACTTACCAGTTTGAAGTTTGATCTTTATTTTATGAGGAGTTACATTGGGGGACTACGTGACAAACCCCGATCGCCCGCAGTGCGCGTCAATCTTCAAAGCAGCGGTGTGAAATCACAGATAACAATAATTGAAGTAACATAGTAAGAATAGAGAAGACTAGAACTACCAGATCATCTTGATGAGGGGCTGGGAGCAGAGGGCAGGTAGTTCCTCAACGTAATTCCTCTTAAAATAAAGATCAATCTTGAAACTGGTAAGTTCTCGTTTAATCTTACTATTTTACTTCGGAGTCACGTGAGTGACTACATGAAGATTTCAAAGCTCTGTGATTTTATGCCGTGAGAAATGAGTCTACACAGCCACAACTGCTTCATTGACAAATGAGGGAAAAAATATTCATAATACATACAGTCATTACATAGATTTAAACATGCTGATGTTATTAATGAAATAATAATAATAGTCCCACCTTTCACTCGGATGGAAAACTATAATCAAAATGAAAATAGGGTTGACAAATTCCTCTGGTCTAGTAATGGGTTATTATAAATGTTTGAAAATGCGTTCGCTTGACCATGCTGTAAGCGTTAGGACGTGGTCCAACGGAACATAAGACCCTTGCTGCTGATGTTAGAGCAGCCCTGATGGAGTGAGATCTAGAATCAGTATCTACTCCTACATAAATCAAAGTCCATTTTATCCTCTGGAAGTGACCTGAACAGATACGTTCTTATACGTTTTTGTGACTAACAGCATAGTCAGAGCCTCGAAGACTCTCAGTGACCTTAACGTATTGTTATATATGTGTGTCCTCACTTTACCAAAGGTCCCTGGGTATGCCTTTAACTATTTTGAGATCTGACACCCCTTCTGTTCTGCTTAAATAAGCATAAATATTATATATTATTATTTACAGACGTAACCATCTTGTTCCGTGGCAACTATGTAGTGACTAAACCTGTTGCGCTAAACCAGCGGCAGGAGGATAACCACCTTATGAGATCCGGCGAAACTAAGGATGTAGCTGGACCCCCCTGGTGAAATAGTGTTCACACAATGTTGATATCCTATACTGCATTGTACTTGTCCTAGGAGACATTGTGTTAAAGGTATGCTTACAAACTTGATATCCAGGGTGAACAGAGCGGGTCTTGTTTGCTGCAGCCAATACAATGAGAAGGCATGTTGGCACAGTTAATGGCCGTACAACTCAATTATTGACAAAGATAATTTAAAATGAACTCCAAAACATCAGTAATTTGTACCGTCTTCAATGCAACATGAACATTCAACAAACGCTTTCCATCTCCTGGAAAAGAAAGTCCCGCTTTTTGCTGCTATCGCAGCACACTGAACATATACAAGGACTGATGTAACAACTCAAGCCGTAGAGCAGTCTATTGAATCTGCAGAACATAATTTGATTTTAACATGCAACGGCTGATTTCTCAAGCCACAGACTGAACCAGCAAGTTACGTTCAAAATAACCATATAAAGATATATTACTATTCCCGACAACTGGGAATCAAAGTTGCATAGGCCAATCACACAATAGGAACGTAAACGGGCTCTTAATGACTTTATTTGAAGCCCCGACTAATGAAGCAAAATGGAGGAAGACACAAAAGACCTTCCTTCTCCTTGTAGCGAGAATGTATCTTTCGCCACTGTAATGCCACATATTTTGCAACCTGTGAATAAGCATGAAAACAAACATATCTATATTCAGTGTTCCATTGAACCAGAATTTCATAAATACGATGTGATTCAACACCCATTCTGTGTTGTCATTGACCTATATCTGATGTTACTGCAGTGGCAAATGAGATTATGTAACCATAACAGGATTCTTTACTTGATTGCACCCATGTGACTAACATATGCCACCATCATAACGTGTCAACATGAAGTTCAGCATGCAGATATGCACATTCGCTCAATTACTCCTAACCCATGAAATGCCCGTAGGGTCTATAGATATTTGATACCAATAAATGCAGAATTGGCAACTCATGCAAATCTCCTCCACCTCCAAACCAGAGATGATATTCACAATTTCCCATTCTTAGGCCATTAGCATCATTTTGCAATATAATGGGATATTTACTGATTAAACTACTGGAACAATGCTGAACAATGTCTATCCATCATTGCGACTTTGGCAGTTTTAGCTGATAATAGCAAAAATGTGTCAACCATGACCTATATGGCTCTTTTAGTTCTCCATTCAGCATGATTTCAATTCTCCCACTTGCACAGCTGAACCACATCTACTATATTGCCAATTAGTCTTAACGAATAGATTGCTGTTTTATAACAACAAAGCTGTTACAGGCTTCTATTGACTCCAATCTGTTGCCTAGGACGGAGTCATGAGCCAATTGATAGCTCAATGTAAATCGTAATGACCTGATAGAGTGCGTGGAACCTCTGGCCAGCTTTCATGCTGCTACCAGTTTGAGTGAACCGCTTACCTTCATCCTCCAGGATTTGCCTGTTGAATAGGTCTTACCTGACAAACTGATTCGGCGGCTGGCTCTAATGTCCCCCTGATAGCGGTGTTCACTGCATATGTGTTGTGATGGCAAATCTTGCTGTCAGTAATGATCTCTGACACGTGCCCTTCATCCCTTTGGGTATGTTCACGGTTATACCATCAGACTCGGCATGCTCTCCTCCTCCATGAGGAAGACATTAAACAGCCCTACGACAAGGCGCTGCTGGCATGGTCTCTCCAATTGGCCGACGCTGCCATGGACCCGGCATCAGACTAATACTGACCCGTTGGGTTTCATGTCTTGGGGTATGCTGCTCTGCAACACCTCCAACAAGTCTATTTGATGACAACTTAGTTTCAATTGAATAGAGGAGCCCAATTTCTCAAACATGGTTTGAGACTGAAACAGTGGATTTTATCAAAATACAGCGTTAAAAATTATCATCCAGACTTAACAAATGTTTTGGTACTCTGACTAGTCTTCTGTGAATGCTTTATTGTCATTATACTATTATATTGCATCATCACAGCAATGACTCCTCCAAATATCTCCAATGATCACTGTAAATGGGCACACCTTATGAATCCAGTTGTTAATCAGCCATATTTCATAATGAACAGGCCATGCCTGTCATCCTTCGCGTCTGCCTTGAACGGCAACTCTGGCCCGATTCCCGAGCCTGTCTTTTAAGACAACCTGACCATAATAATGAGCCTGTCCATTAATTCTAATTTGTCTAAAACAATTCTGGCCATAATTCTGACCTGTCTAGAAAGACAATTCTGCCCATATTTTTGAACCTATCTTGAAGGCAACCCTGGTCAAAGTACTGCGCCTGCCTAAACACAATTCTGGCCCAATTGCAGCCTTCTTAGAATGCTAGCATTGTCCAATTTTGCATGGTTTGATGTCTCTAAATCGATGAAGATGTCTTGATCATTTGTATTGTTCAACCAAGTGTAAATCTTATCCACTTGTAAATGGTCCCTTAGTTGTAGAACTTCAGTGTAAGAACAAACTGCCCAGGGAAGCTCACCTCTCCCATGAGGGAAACATTATGCAACCCTTCTACAGATGTTGCTGCCTACATTAAGCAGCCCTGCTACAAGGTGCTGCTAGCGTGGCTCTCCCATATGCCGGTGCTGCCATAGCCTCGGCCTCAACATAAAGCAGCCCTGTTGCATGGTGCTGCTGGTGTGGCCTCTCCCATAGGCCGGCGGTCCATCGACTCGGTATCCCATAAAGCAGCCCTGCGCAATAGGTGCTGCTGACTCACCCATATGCCTGGCATTGCCATAGATTGGGCATCCCATAAAGCAGCCCTGTGCAATAGGTGCTGCTGGCTCAGGCTTACCTATATGCCCGGCATTATCATAGAATCGGCATCCCATAAAGCAGCCCTGTGCAAAGGTGCTGCTGGCTCAGGCTCACCCATATGCCTGGCACTGTCACAACTCCTGTAGTTGGAGTGTATCTAGATGGAGCCTCCTCTCCACAAGGGCTCCATCCTGTTCAACCAAAATGTTTTACATTACCCGGAGGGGAACCCTCCCGGCACCAGGGCTGACCATATTGGTCAGTTTACCACCTATCCTAGAAACTACTGCGGTCTGGACACCGCATTGCTGCTGGGTTTCCCCTCCCTGGGGTACCCTAGCGTCTGTGTGCCTTCCCAAGGGGAACCCCCCCCCCCCCCATGGCACCCGGGCTGACCATTCTGGTCAGCTTCAGCCCCATAAAGTGGGCCACTGCGGTCTAAGAACCGCACTTCTGCCGGAATTCCCCTCCCCGGGAACCCAGCGTTCAGAAGTCACTGACCGTTTTGTCAGTGACTGAACTCCGCAAGCCCGACATTCTCCAGCTACCCGCTTCCACGGTAGGACTGGGGTTCCCCCACAGCCCGCGGCTGGTTCCCTCGTCGGCACCTGCGAAGCATCCGGCGGGAACCTCTGTGGAAAAAGGTTCCTGCAGGACATCAAAAAACAGGTAAAAATACTTAACTGGAGTTTAAACTTACCGCTGGCAGGAGCGACGTGCCTGCCAGACCGGTGCTTCGCCAAACGAGTGCGTCGTAATGACGCGCACTGTGGGCGATCGGGGTTCTTCACGTCGTCACTCACGTGACTCCGAAGTAAAATAGTTGTTTTCACCTAATATTTTATAGCAAGAAAAAAAGGATTGGAACAATACAAGTAGGGCTGAAATGGACACAAAATGGAATGAGATGCTTACCAAGTCAGCCAGATATGTTTACTCGTTCAGTAAATGTATATAGATAGCTCCCTAGATCACTAGAAATTGGAAAATATTGATATGCGAGCAAGGTTTTTAATGCTGGGGCAAAGAAAGAACAAATGGTGAGATAAGAGAGTGGGTCGTACTAAATGGATGCTAAAAAGAGTTTAGTATTTATAAATATATGGTTGCTCACAGGAAATGTACAATTATATAGATAGAAGTATTTTTCAGTCAATCATTTTTTTCTGACTTTGTGACCATAGGTGGCTACACAGAGTGTTGCATGGATTTGATAAGGTCAATTTGGATTTGTTCACAATTAAAATATTGGTACAGCACTGCTTTGCCTGCCCATCCAGAGCCCAGTGGCTACATTGAAATCATTTGTCACTTATCCTTCATTCTGTATCTCCAAATCATTCGAGGTCAGAGTCTTATCCTTGTGATGTACAAATTCTCAGACTAACAGAACTATTGAGTGCACTGCAATTAAAATAAAAGTCCCTTTGGATCTCAGGAACTCAAAGGTCCTGAATAATGATAGAGCCCTTGGTGAGATTATCCCAATTAAATGTGTAGGAAGGAACTGCAGATGCTGGATTAAACTGAAGATAGACACAAAAAGTTGGAGTAACGCAGTATCTCTGGAGAAAAGGGATGTGACGTTTCGGGTCAAGACGGTGTCTGAAGAAAGGTCTCGACCCCAAAAGGTCACCAATTCCTTTCCTCTAGAGATGCTGCCTGACCCGCTGAGTTACTCCAGCTTTTTGTGTGCATCTTCAGTTTATTCCAATGAATGATGAATGTAGAATGAGAAAACTTGAATTTAATTAGTCTAGATACTACTTGGCAAAGGATAGAGAGTTTAAAAGAGGGTGGTGAGGGAAAACAAATTTCTATACATGACCAAAATATATATGTTGATGTGTTGTTCAGTTTGAAAATAATTTACTGTTTATATAGTGAATATCTTGGTTAAGTCTGTGATGCTGAATTTCATCCCTCGGCCACCACTGATCTGATGCATACACATCCTTGTCAACCTGTGTTCATTGTTCGAGGATTGAGATATACACCCCTACATTAATCTTTCATGTCCTTCCTCCGCAATTGGAAAAAAAAATCAATATCTAGCTACCTTGGAAAAGCATATACAGTAGTACAATGGTCGAATTTATAACACATGCAACATAGACTGCAAAATAAATAATTATTTTTAGTTGACTGGAGATTTAAAGTGAATATTGTGTTGATTACAAGTTAGTCAAATCCATGCTAACACAAAAATAAATAATTTAAAAGAATTGATCAGAAGAATATCGCCTTGTCCAATGCTTCACTTGATTTAGAAATTACTTTGTAGGAGCGATCCAAAAACAAGGCACCACTTGGGAGATGGAAAATTATCTGGACTCACAACACTTTAATATGGTTTACTATGAATTTAAATGATGCTGCAGAAGGGGAAGTGCCCGTTTCTCATCTCATAAAGCTAAAGAGGATGGAAACAGGCCTTTAGGCCTAATGTATCCATGTTGAGCAAGTTGCCGAACCAAGCTAGTCGAACTTGCATGGCCCATATCCCTCCAAACTTGTCCTATCCATGTACATTCCAAGTGTATTTTTAAAGTTGTAATTATACATTTAATGAAACTTTATCAGACTTTATCTTGCACTAAACGTTGTACCCTTTATGTTTAATCTGAGCACTGTGGAGGCTTGATTGTATTCATGTATAGTGTTTTCTTCGACTGGATATCACAAACAATAGCTTTACACTGTACTTAAGTGCACGTGACAATAATTAACTAAACTGAACTAAACCACCACTTCTTTTGGCAGCCCATTCCATATACACAGCATGAAAAAAAGGTGTTTTTGTGTATGTTCATCACAGTTGCAAAATCATAACCACCTTGTCGCACTCTCTGTTCTTTCCCCATAGTCCTGCAGATTCTTGAATCTGCCTCAACTTTCCTCCTGGAGGTATGTTTCAGACCCTAACTACTCACTGCCACTGTCACCCCATCCCTCATTTCCAGAATTATACTGCTAAAACCCTCTCCAACTACTTCATATCTTTTCTAATGTACGGTACTCAAAATTGGATACGCAGTTTTGTCGTAATCAATGTTTTCTAAAGTTCATCATGATTCCTTTGTCCTTGGACTCTACATCACTGCTTATAAATCCCTGTATCCTGCAGGCTTTCTGAATCACTTGCTCAACCTGCCTTGCCGCCTTCAATAAATTATTCACGTATATCCCAGCTCTTTGTGTTCTTTTTAAACGGCTCTCTGGTTTATATAACTTCTCCTCATTATTCTCACCAAATGTAAGCCTTCGTATTTTTCAGCATTAAATGTTGTCTTCCAGTCATGCGTTCATGTCACCAGCTTGTATAAATTTCTTTAAAGGCTATTACTGTCCTCCTCAGTTCAGTGTGACTCAAGTTTTATGGCATCTGCAAATTTGGAACCTCTGCCTTGTACACCGAAGTCCAAATATATTAAGAAAATTAATGGTCATAGTAACGACCTCCGTGGTACATTTTAACTGTTGAGATACAAAGCAGAAACAGGTCCTTCGGCCGACCAGCAAAGAGCTCGTCCACTATCACTATCCTACACACTAGGGACAATTTACAATTTTACCAAAGCCAGTTAACCTACAAACCTGTATGCCTTTGGAGTGTGAGAGGAAACTGGAGCACCCAGGGAAAGCCCAAACAATCACAGGGAGAATGTACAAACTCCATACAGACTCCATACCGACAGCAGCGGTCATTATGATCAAACCCAGGTCCCTGGCGCTGTAAGGCAGGAACGTTACTGCCTTACAGCGGAGGCAGAGTCTCATTTCTTCAAGGTGAGCTATGTCCGTCATATTACTAATCCGCATTTTAATAGTCCAAAATGTAACCATATAGCCATATAACCATATAACAATTACAGCACGGAAACAGGCCCTCTCGGCCCTTCCAGTCCGTGCCGACCATTTGTTTTCCCCTAATCCCATCTACCTGCACTCAGACCATACCCCTCCATTCCCTTCACGTCCATATTCCTATCCACTTTACTTTTAAATGTTAAAATCGATCCTGCCTCGATTTAAGTATCAATTTATTATCAATTTATAACCCATAATTAAAGAATATTTTTTAGTCTTTGTTTAAATTGATATCTTCTACTATTATTCCAAATATAATCCATTCCATATTAAGTTCTATTCTTGACTTGAAGAGCTTTGTAAATACAGTGGCTTGCAAAAGTATTCATACCCCATGAACTTTTTCACATTTTGTCACGTTACAACCACAAACGTAAATGTATTTTATTGGGATTTTATATGATAGACCAACACAAAGTACGCATAATTGTGAAGTGGAAGAAAAATGATACATGGTTTTCTAATTTGTTTACAAATAAAAAAACTGAAAAGTGTGGCGTGCAAAAGTATTCAGCCCCCTTTACTCTGATACCCCTAAATAAAATCCAGTGCAACCAATTGCCTTCAGAAGTCACCTAATTAGTAAATAGAGTCCACTTGTGTGTAATCTAATCTCAGTATAAATACAGCTGTTCTGTGAAGGCCTCAGAGGTTTGTTAGAGAACATTAGCGAACAAACAATGTTCCTTGGGCATCATGAAGCCCAAGGAACACACCAGACAGGTCAGGGATAAGGTTGTGGAGAAGTTTAAAGCAGGGTTAGGTTAAGGGATAAGGTTGTGGAGAAGTTTAAAGCAGGGTTAGGTTATGAAATAATATCCCAAGCTTTGAACATCTCATGGAGCACTGTTCAATCCATCATCCGAAAATGGAAAGAGTATGGCACAACTGCAAACCTACCAAGACATGGCCGTCCACCTAAACTGACAGGCCGGGCAAGGAGAGCATTGATCAGAGAAGCAGCCCAGAGGCCCATGGTAACTCTGGAGGAGCTGCAGAGATCCACAGCTCAGGTGGGAGAATCTGTCCACAGGACAACTATTAGTCGTGCACTCCACAAATCGGGGAGAGTGGCAAGAAGAAAGCCATTGTTGAAACAAAGCCATAAAAAGTCCCGTTTGCAGTTTGTCACAAGCCATGTGGGGGAAACAGCAAACATGTGGAGGAAGGTACTCTGGTCTGATGAGACCAAAATTGAAGTTTTTGGCCTAAATGCAAAACGCTATGTGTGGCGGAAAACTAACACTGCACATCACCCCGAACACACCATCCCCACTGTGAAACATGGTGGTGGCAGCATCATGCTGTGGGGATGCTTTTCTTCAGCAGGGACAGGGAAGCTGATCAGAGTTCATGGGAAGATGGATGGAGCCAGATACAGGGCAATCTTGGAAGAACACCTATTAGAGTCTGCAAAAGACTTGAGACTGGGGCGGAGGTTCACCTTCTAGCAGGACAACAACCCTAAACATACAGCCAGAGCTACAATGGAATGGTTTAGTCGAAGCATATTCATGTGTTAGAATGGCCCAGTCAAAGTCCAGACCTAAATCCAATTGAGAATCTCTGGCAAGACTTGAAAATTGCTGTTCACAGACGCTCTCCATCCAATCTGACTGAGCTTGAGCTATTTTGCAAAGAAGAATGGGCAAAATTTCAGTCTCTAGATGTGCAAAGCTGGTAGAGACATTCTCCAAAAGACTTGCAGCTGTAATTGCAGCGAAAGGTGGTTCTACAAAGTATTGACTCAGGGGGGCTGAATACTTTTGCACGCCACACTTTTCAGTTTTTTATTTGTAATAAATTTGGAAACTATGTATCATTTTCCTTCCACTTCACAATTATGCACCACTTTGTGTTGGTCGATCACATAAAATCGCAATAAAATACATTTACGTTTGTGATTGTAACGTGACAAAATGTGGAAAAGTTCAAGGGGTATGAATACTTTTGCAAGCCACTGTATATCAAATATATCGCTCCAAAATCTATTCAACTTTATACATCCTACAAATTAATGTGTTATATTGGCATTTTGAAACAAACATTTATCGCATCTAGGAGAGACGTTTGAGTAGAATTTATTCAACCTCGTTTTTGAATAATATAGTCTATGTAATAATTTAAATTGAATTAAATTATGTTTTGCATTAATGGAACAATTATGTGTGTCATCAGATACTTTTCCCATCTATCTTTCGGAATCTTTAGCATTAGTTCATGTTCCCAATCTTCTCTTAGTGCCTCTGTTGAGGGTAATTCTCTATTTAATATACTATTATAAAAATATGATATTCCTCTTTGTGAATCAGCCTTAATATTCATTGCTTCTTCTAAAGGGTCTAAATATATAGTTTGAAATCTATGTATATATTTCTTCATAAAGTCATATATCTGTATATATTTAAAATATTGATTATCATTCAGTTTAAATTTTGATTTTAATTGTTGAAATTATAACAATTTGCCCAATTCATACATATCTCCTACTTTCCTAATTCCCAGCCTATCCCATTGTTTATATGTTTTGTCGATAAGAGATTGTTTGAATGCAGGATTATTCAATATTGGGGTTAGTACTGATAGATTATTTAATTTCAAGGATAATTTTATTTGTTTCCAAATTCTTATTGTATTGTGAATGATTGAGTTCTTCTTATATTATACTATTGAATTTCATTTCGGAGTCACATGAGTGACCACGTGAAGACCCCATTCAGCATTCATGCACGACATTAGCGTTCATGCAGTGCACCCGCGACAAACGGGAGTTCAAGGCGCTCCCGCTACAATTTGAAAGTCGGGCTGACGGGTAAGTGTTTTACCGTGGCCATGTGTATTTTCTCTGTGGTCTGCTTTGTGTTCCAGAAAGAATGAGCAAGACCAGAGGAAAGAAATCTGTAGCTCGCTCCCGTTCGTCTCCCGTTGAGGAGCGTTCTTTGGAGGGGGGCGAGAGGCGGCAGGATTGACTACCGAGCCGAGCCCAGCACCGCTAGTGCAGCCTGAGCAGCGGGCTGGAGGTACCTGCAGCCAGAACCGGGCGGTAGTATCCGACGATTCGGATGAAGATGCCTCACCGCTCGAGAGCGGCAAAGGCAGCCGCCGAAGCCGAATGGAACGGCTTATGGAGCAATTCCTCCAGCGAGATCTGCTGAGAGAGCAGCAGCAGACTCGCCAAGGGAGCACAGGTACTCTCGCAGTGCCCTTTACGGCACTGGCCATTGCTTCACTTTCTATTGAAGGCAGCATTGGCGACCAGGTCTGGACTGGTCAAGAAGAAGTGTTGCTGGCTGAAGATGTCTGGTGTATGCAGGGTGTACAGGATCAGGAAGAGCTGCTGGGTATGGTGAACCGCTACGTGACCACTCCACGAGCGGGTCGGTCATTAGAGCCGAAACTTGCAGCTAGCATTGACCACCTGTCCTCAAAACCCCTACAAGAACGGGTGGTCAATGAGGCTCTTGAATTATATTCAGCCCCTGAAAATTGTACATCACTGAATGTACCAGCTGTAAACAGCCAAATTTGGGGACATTTTGGGGCAGAATATCAGGAACCTGGAGTTGAAGCTCCAGAAAACCCTAAAATTCCTGACAGCAGGAATAACTTCATATGCTCGGTCCATAGATGGTGTGGACATCACCACAAATCAGCAAGATACATTAGCTCTGCTGTGCACCACTTAATTCGAGATTAACAAGTTACGGAAGGAAATCATCAAGCCTGCCCTCAATCCTAAGTTTGCAGGACTTTGCAAAACACCGGGTTCAGAACCTCCAATTCTGCTCTTTGGAAAGGACCTTCCAAAAAAGGTGAAAGACCTGGAGAAAGAGTCCAAGACCTTTGGTCTCATGAGGGCAGGTTTGGGATCGAGCAGACCTAACAAACCCAGGCGACAGTACCCCACGGCGTCCACCAGTCGCCGACTACCATATGGGACTGGTGAAAGCGTGGGGTCCGCAACCATTCCCCGTAAGCCTTTTTTAGGCCAGGGCCCAGAGGGGACCCCATGGAAACATCAACATCAACAGCAGCCCTCTACAGCCCAGCAGACACCTCATCGTCCAGCGAAGAGGCAGAAGAAGCACCAGTAACCATGGAGGTAGGTGGGTCTGGTTCCTCTCAGCATATGAGCAGTAGGGGCTCTATACTAACAGGGGGGAGATTGTACTTGTTTTTGGATGCGTGGGAGTCTATCACTAATGACAAATATATACTCAGCAGCATTCATGGCTTTAAAATGGACTTTGTTCATGAAAACATGCTGCCAGTTCTGCATATACCCCAAAGGGTATTCACCCTCTCAGTCAAAGAGAAACAAGAGGGTCAAGCTGAACTGATGAGGCTACTAGCAAAAGGCATCATTGAAAGAACAAAACATGAACCTTTGGAATTTGTGTTTAATATTTTCACTAAAACTAAAAAAGATGGTGGATGTCGCATCATCATTGACTTAACTTCTTTAAACAAATCTGTTAAGCATATACATTTCAAGATGGAAACTTTTGAAACAGCCAGACAATTGATTTCTTTCAGCACCCTCTAGAAGCATTGATTTAAAAGATGCCTACTACTCAGTACCCATACACAAGGAGCATCGTAAATACCTAAAGTTTATCTGGATGAAACAGCTATGGCAATTTAAAGCCTTACCAAATGGGCTAACCTCAGCTCCAAGGTTGGTCACAAAAATTTTAAAACCTACCTTGGCATTATTGAGGAAACTAAAGCATATAGTCATGGCGTACTTAGACGACATTTTAATAGTAGGGAAAACCTTGGAGACAGCCATTTCGGCAGTAGGAGCCACCAAACGTTTGTTTGAAACTTTGGGGTTTGTCATACATCCAGATTAATCCAATTTGACACCATCCACAACCATGTGGATTTCCAATTGACACATCCTTGGATTTATGATTGACACTATTCGCATGATTGTAACTCTGCCGAAGGGGAGTGCTTTGGGCTGGGGAGCAACTAACATGCAATCCAGCACAGGGAGAAAATGGACTAATTTTGAATCGTCTTGCCTACAGACACGGGGTATTAACTACTTAGAAATGTTGGGTGCGTTTTATGGTTTAAAAGCATATTCATCTAATACGCATCATGCACATGTCCGGTTGCAATTAGATAATGCCACGGTGGTGGCTTATATCAACCACATGGGTGGTGTAAAGTCGATATCATGTGACAATTTGGTCAACCTAATCTGGCAATGGCGTGTCGAAAGACATATCCGCAACTTACCTACTAGGTAAGCAAAAAACAGTGGCAGACACCAGGTCACTCAACTTTAACGATAACATCGAATGGATGTTAAATCACAAAGTATTTGCTGAAATTACAAAGCAATATGGCACACCAGATATCGATCTATTTGCATGTAGGCTGAATCACCAGGTACCAACGTATGTCGCTTGGGAACCAGACCCTGAGGCAGCAGCAGTTGATGCATTCACGCTGCATAGGGGGGAAATGTTCTTGTATGCTTTTCCTCCCTTCTGCCTCATCAATCGGGTATTACGCAAGATTCAGTTGGATTCTGCGTCAGGAATCTTGATAATACCCGACTGGCCTACACAGCTTTGGTTCCCAGTGGTCCTCGACATGGCTGTCGAAACACCATTGGAATTCCCCAGCAGTCCAGAATTATTAATCCATCCAGTGTCAGGCATTAGTCACCCGAGCCATGACAAAGTCAATCTCCTGGCTTGTAGATTCTAAAAAGACTGGGCCTAGGACTGTCTGAGGACGCCATCAACATGATGACCGCATCCCATTGGGAGTCCACCAGGAGACAATACCTGACCAACATAAGGAAATGGGAACAGTATTGCTCCAAAACAGGAACTACAGATTCAACAGCAACAGCTACCAGTGTTGTGGAGCTCCTGGTTGGATTACAACGGGATGGACTCAGCTACAGCGCCATCAATACAGCCAGAAGTGCGTTGTCAGCTTATTTGGTTCCAGCAGCAGGACAACAGGCTTTGGGGTCCCATCCACTGGTGGTCAAACTCATGAGGGGTATTTTTAACACTAATTCCCCCAGACCAAGGTACACACAGATCTGGGATGTCAGCATTGTGCTGACGTACCTTAGGGGATGGCCATCACCCAGGTCACTCACACTGGAACAATTTACCCTGAAATCAGTCATGCTCATGGCACTAGTGTCAGCACAAAGGGTACAGTTCCTCCACCTTGTGAGGCAGGACAGCATGACAGAGTCATTGGACTGTATCACATTCCATATTCAGGGTCTGGTCAAACAAACTAGACCAGAAACCACGCCTCCAGTTATGGAGTTCCGGGCATATTCCTCTGACCCATGGCTGTGTGCCAAGACCCATCTCGCCATTTACATAGACACAACATACAACTTAAGAGGGAGAGAAAAAGCCTTATGGATAAGCCACAAGAAGCCCCATGGTCAGGTGACAAGCCAAATCATTTCAAGGTGGCTCAAGCAGGTGCTTAAGTCTGCGGGGATCAACACTAATGTTTACAAATCTCACTCCACCAGGGCTGCATCCACGTCGGCGGCTAGGCGAATGGACGTGCCATGGACCATATTCTGGCCAGAGCAGGATGGTCCTCGGAAAGAACTTTCCAAAGATTTTATAATAAGCTACTGGCGGAACCTGCTCCATTTGCAGACAGAATTTTAGAGTCTGCAGATAATATTTAATTTAAGCCCGTGGGAGCTCTCTGTTTTTTATTGTTATTAATAAACCTTTTTTGTTCACAAACAGGTTATTGTTGATTGTGATAACATGCTTCCTCCCTCAAAGGTCTTCAGACAGTGAGTGAAGCATGAGCTGGTACACAGTTTAGAATCACAGAGCTTTGAAGTCTTCACGTAGTCATTCACGTGACTCCGAAATAAAATAGTAAGATTAAATGAGAACTTACCAGTTCGAAGTTTGATCTGTATTTTATGAGGAATTACGATGAGGGATTACGTGCCCTCCGCTCCCACCCTCTATTATACAGATCAACTGGTAATTACGTTCTTATTTTTTCTTTACAATATTTATTTCAATCATTGTGTTTTTTCTGTGAATCCACACCACTGCTTTGAAGAATGTCGCGCATGCGTGGTGGACGAGGTCTTCACGTAATCCCTCATCGTAACTCCTCATAAAATACAGATCAAACTTCGAACTGGTAAGCTCATTTAATCTTACTATTTTATCGGTGAGAACAAGATCGTTCCTATATCGTATGGGAAACACTCCTCTTTCTCCATTCTTATCCACTCCGACTGGTGAGTTGGACTATCCAGCCAGTACATTATGTTCTTAATATGCACTGCCCAGTAGTAATATGTAAAGTTAGGTAATGTTAAACCCCCAACTTCTTTAGGTTTACACAGATGCTTTCGTTGAATTCTGTGTGCTCTATAATCCCATATAAATTAGTGATATTAGAATCTAGTTTTATTTTTTAATATTTTGGAATATATATTGGGATAGCTTGAAACAAATATATTAATTGTGGTAAGAAAGTCATTTTTATAGCGTTAATTCTACCTATCAATGAGGGCGGTAGCATTTTCCAAAATGTAATCATAACATTCAGTTTATTTAATAGTGGCATAAAATTGGCACTAAATAATGATTTATGTCTTCTCGTAATTTGAATACCCAAATACTTGAATTTTTCTGTTGCAATTTTGAAAGGGAATTTTAATAAATGTCTCGCATCCTGTGGTTTCATAATAAAGACATAATTTCGCTTTTATTCCAATTCATTCTATATCCTGAAAAAGAACCAAATTCCTCGATTAGTGTTAATAAGGTGGGGATACTCGTTTGTGTATTAGTAATATATAAAAGAATATCATCAGCATATAATGACATTTTATTCTTTGAGTCCGTATTATATCCGTGAATATTCGGATGTTTTCTAATCCTTTCAGCCAGCGGTTCTATCATAAGGGCAAATAGCAATGGTGATAAGGCACAACCCTGCCTATTACCCCTTGATAAATAAAAGTTTGGAGATAACATATTATTAGTTAATATTCTTGCCGTAGGTTTATCATAAAGTAGCTTAACCCATCTAATAAAATTCTCTCCCGTATTAAATTTTTGGAGTACCTTATATAAATACTGCCAATCTACCTGATCAAATGCCTTCTCTGCATCCAACGTAACGACTGTCATATCTTCAATGTGCTTTTTGTATTGTATTGCATTATATTGAAAAGCCTTCTCAAGTTATTAAATGATTGTCTTTTAGGTATAAATCCCGTTTGATCCGGGTTTAGCAATTTGTTAATATAATTATTCAGTCCTCTTGCTAGAATCTTTGTTAAAATTTTCGGATCCGTATTTAGAAGTGATATAGCTCTGTAAGAACCAGGTTCCTCTAAGTCTTTATCTTTTTTGGTATAAGCGTTATTGTTGATTCTGCTAAAGTTTCAGGTAGTTTATTTTCGGTATAAGCCTGCGTGTATAAGTTGAGTAATCTTGGTACAATTGACTCCTGAAATTGTTTATAAAATTCATTGCTAAGTTTTATGAACCGATGAGTAAAACGAATATTCCCTTCCATTTGGGTTTGCTAGTCTCCAAACATCAGTAATGTATATATTTTTATATAAGTATTAAGAACTCACGGGTCTTAGTTTTAACAAGATGCTTCCCTACCTTTATTGATTTATCTAAATATAGGTCTTTAACACAATTGAAATCTCCCCCCATTATTATATTTTGATAATTATGCTCTGCAATTATATCTACTATTTTCTTAAAAAATTGGGGGTTATCAAAATTAGGCACATAAATATTTATCATAGTTAATGGTGTATTATAAATGTATCCTGTGACTATAACGTATCTTCCCTCTTTATCAGATATGGACTTCTTTAATTTAATAGGTATTTCCAAATTATAATGGCCATGCCTCTTGCTTTAGAAGTGAATGCGTAGTAAGTTTGACCTATCCAGTTTGCCCTTAATATGATCTGAGTTTGTTGTTTCAAATGCGTTTTTGTAGGAAAGCAATGTCCACGTTTAATGATTTTAATTGTGCCAGAATTTTACCCCTCTTAATTGGCTCATTCGCACCTCTAATGTTCCAACTACAGAAAGTGAGACCTCCGATGTTTATTCGACTATTTTCTTGCAATGGCTAATATTACCAGAATGTATGATTCATGTGATGCAGCCAAGTACCTCGAAATCCCGAGTCCAGGGTTGTCCTTCATAATTTCTGCACTAGTTTTACATCTCCTGACACTATTAAACATAATTAAGGGAAAGAGAAAAACATAAAATGAATTGTTCATTAAGGTTGTTAAATCATACAACGGAGAGCAAACTCTTCTAAACTCGACAATTAGGTCGCCACCGTTGGAAAGCCTCTTAACTATACTGCAGTCAATTTAACATCAATGGTGAAAAATGTTTGAAAAATAATTGTGAGGGACAGAACTACCAGTCATTTAAATTAATCAGAAAAAAAAATTGGATTTATTAAAAACAAATTGTGTTAAATCAGGTTTTTTTTTGATGAAGTAATAAAGATGTGCGATGACGGAAATGTATTGAAATGATTTGAATGTATTGAAGGACTTCCAAAGGTTTCTTGATAATAGTCTGAAGAAGGGTCTCGACATGCAAACGTCACCTATTCCTTCACTCCATAGATGCTGCCAAACCCGCTGAGTTTCTTCAGCATTTTTGATAATAGACTGGTCATCAAGCTTGAAGCCCATGAAATAATAAGTGCTGTAAAACCAATGATATAAAATTGGCTAAGTAGCAGGAAACAGAGAGCATGGGCAGGATGGGCAGCACCGTGGCATGTATTTTTCTGCATTAAATTTTATCTTCCAGTCATGCGTCCATGATACTTTGACCGAGACCCTAAAACAAAGATTCAGATAGATTGCAATCCCATAAATTGCATGTGTGGCTTCCTTCTATTAAGGACAACTGCACTATTCTGTTTCTTTGCAGTACCATGTGGCAACATTTGTGTCAAATGTGCCATGGACAATGAATTTAGAAACACAGAAACATAGAAACAGAAAAATAGGTGCAGGAGTAGGCCATTCGGCCCTTCGTGCCAGCATCGCCATTCAAATTGATTCCTTTACCCTGAAGAGCTAAATCTAACTCTCTCTTGAAAACATCCAGTGAATTGGCCTCCACTGCCTTTTGTGGCAGAGAATTCCATGGATTCACAACTCTGAGTGATAAAAATGTTTCCTCATCTCAGTTCTAAATGGCTTACCTCTTATCCTAAACTGTGACCCCTGGTTCTGGACTCCCCCAACATCAGGAAAACGTTTCCTGCATCTAGCCTGTCCAATCCTTTAAGAATTTTATATGTTTCTATTATTTGGTTGCTACATGTCCAGCATCCTGTGTTGTAGGTGCATTTACACACAAAGCTGCAATGCCGTCTATGAGCTCCTGATGAGATTCTACAATAAAATTAACCCAACAATCCAATCCCCAAGTGCAAACAAAACATGTTGGATGCATCTCGATATTTAAACCAGTGTATCTTATGCAGAGTTGTCAATTCCAGTCAAACTGGGGTGGATTTAAGTAGTGCAATTTCCATACTCTCATGGGAAGTCATGAAAACAATGAAATAGCAACAGGATGATTACACCTGTCAAAAAATACATTATTCAAACCAGTCCTACACTAACTGCTACTGAGATAAAGTGCACAAGTGACAAATGGTAGTAGATTTTGGGAGAAGTAACGAAGGAGGAAGTAATATATCTGCCTGCCCCCAAACTGCACATAATCTTTCTCTGCATGAAGAGGCAGAGAGCAGTGCAGAGCTGGTTGCCTGAAGGTTGAAGTTGTCCTCCATCACTTACACTGAATTTACATATTTAGAAATGGCTCCACATTATACTCCCATCCTGTCATTTACTTCAATGTTCTGTTTAGTTTAGTTTATTTATTGTCACGTGTACCAAAGTACAGTGAAAAGGTTTTTTGTTGTGTGCGAACAGGTCAGCAGAAAGACTATAGATGATTACAATCGAGCTGTCCACAGTGTATAGATACAAGGTAAAGGAATAACATTAGTCCAAGATAAAGTCCGATTAAAGATAGTTCAAGGGTCTTCACTCGGGTTGACAATAGCTCAGGACCGCTGTCCAGTTGTTGGTAAGATGGTCGAATTGCCTGATAACAGCTGCGAAGAAACTGTCTCTGAATCTGGAGGACCTCAGAATAGAACATTTTAATGCAAGTGGCTAAAGTCAAAAATTTGCTCCCCAGATACATTTGGTGACAGACATCAGCAATCTACTTTTCCTGTCACTTCAGAGCAGAAACACAGTGGTTGTGGCCTCACAAGTGCACCCATTATTTTTTCCAAGCCTTAGTGCCACGCTTCCCTCATTTTTCTCACATGCAATTTTCACAATTTTGTGAAAGGAGCATTTCCCTTAAGCCTTCAATTTTTGAAAAGGCATGAAATGAGAAAAGGCTAGAAATTCAGTTACAGTGGTAGATTTTAAGGATAATGGGTCTAAAGAGCAGCATAAAATCAATTGCAAATTGTGATTGGTAGCTTAGAGTGTGCGTTGCACACTTTGGAGGATTTTACAGATATCTCATGGGATCATGTCAGTTGTGAATCAAGATGCATTTGATGCTTCTTCTTTCATGTATATGTAATAAGTCAAAAGACAAGGGTATTTAATTGTCATCTGTACTGAAATGGAACCATGAAATTCGCACTGGCAGCAGCAGAGCAGGTCAATAAACACAATACTCAACAGATAACATAATTGAACAAAAATAAAGAAGTTCAATAAATAGAAAAATCAATATTAGTGTAAAACAAAACAAAAGTCCAAGATCCCTAGTGCAACCAAGACAGTTCATAGTTTGGAGTTCAGTTGATATTTGTAGTGTTCAATAGCTTGATGGTTATTGGGAAGAAGGTGTTCCTGAACCTGGAAATCATGTTTTTCAGACTCCTATACCTTCTTCCCCATGGCAGGAGTGAAAGGATGGTGTGGGTTCTTGATGGTGCTAGCTGTGTTCTTCGGGCAGCGGCTCCTATGGATCCCTTCGATGATGGGGAGGTCAGTACTCATGATGGATTGGGCAGCGTTCACCACTTTTTGTAATCTCCTTTACCTCTGGGCATTTGAGTTGCCGAACCAGATCGTGAAACAGGCAATCAACATGCTCTCTGCCCTACACCTGTAAAAGTTCAAGAAAGTACTCATCAACATCCTGAATCTCCTCACTCCTCTACAAAGTAGCAGCATTGGTGGAATTTCTTTATGATTCTTGCACCTGGGCTAGTTTAATGCAGTCACAGAATGATTCTTCTACATAGGTTAACCTATGATGAGAGTTTGTCAGCACTGGGCCTGTGCAAGCTGGAGTTTAGAAGAATGAGGGGGGACCTCATTGAAACATACAGAATAGTGAAAGGCTTGGATAGAGTGGATGTGGAGAGGATGTTTCCACTAGAGGGAGAGTTTAGGTCATAGCCTCAGAATTAAAGGACGTTTCTTTTAGGAAGGAGATGAAGAGACATTTATTTAGTCAGATTCTTTAGTGAATTTGTGGAATTATTTGTCACAGAAGGCAGTGGAGGCCAAGTCAGTGGATATTTTTTAAGGCAGAGATAGATAGATTTTTGATTAGCATGTGTGTCAGAGGTTATGGGGAGAAGGCAGGAGAATGGGGTTAGGAGTGAGAGATAGATCAGCCATGATTGAATGGTGGAGTAGAATTAATGGGCTGAATGGCCTAATTCTACTTGTATTTCTAATGACCTTATGACTATCTGCTGCAAGTGGTGGTGTAGCTTCACAGCAAAGAGAAGACTGTGTGTTTGGAGCTGTCACATGAGTAAGGGGTGCAGATGGATTTAAATCTGTCAGGACCTGTCTAAGATGGCTGCGACTTGAATTCCTTGAAGTTGGGTGTCTTATTGCTCTCTCAATTACGTGGCATTAAGGCTGTCATTGAAGCAGAAACTATAGAAATCCCACAGTAGCTTTAAACCCTTGGGAACATTGTCTGAAGTTTAGTTCACTGAGAGATGTACAAGTATTGTTGCAGCTGTATGCAGCAGCATGAAAGATTGTCATGGTGACAGCCGTAAGTGCGACCATCGATTATAGACACTTCATTAGTTTAAGTTTAAGAATACAAGTACCAATAGGTTAAGGTCAGGCTGAGCTTTAGATTTAGTTTTATTGTTGTCATGTGTACCAAGATTCATGAAAAGCTTTGATTTGTATGTTATCCAATTGGATCAGCTAACACTTCACATAAATACAATCAACTCAAACTCAAAGTAGAAGGAGCAAAATGGAAGATACAGTGTGCAGAATATAGTTCTCAGCATTGTAGTGCACCAACTACATAGACAAAGTCCAATATCCTCAAAGAGGTAGCGATAAATCGAACAGTAGCCTGGCTTATGGAAGGGCCATTCAGAAGCCTGATAACCCTCACCCGAGACTGGCGGGGCAGTATTAAACTAAATTAAACTTTATTTGGCTTATAATTAAACTAAAACTTATTGGGTAGGAAGGAACTGCAGATGCTGCTTTAAACCGACGATAGACATAAAAATCTGAAGTAACTCAATGGGTCAGACAGCATCTCTGGAGAAAAGGAATAGGTGATGTTTTGGGTTGAGACCCTTCACCAAATATGCTGTCTGACCCGCTGAGTTACTCCAGCTTTTTGTGTGTATCTAAAGCTTATTAGGGTCAGCTAGGCTGTGTAAAGGAGCTGTAATGACTTGAGTGATGTCAGAAGAGATAGTAACTGAAGGCTTCTGTTATTAGAGTATAATGATCCTGCTGGCCTTCCAGCCTAACTAGGAGCAGGGTGAGAAAGTTAGAAGGCAAGACAACCTTGACAACCCAAGGAAGAAGGGCTCTGGATATGAAGGGTATCTACTGTATCCCCAAGAATTTGCAATACTCCTACACCCAAGTTTAAGAGAAGTCGTCCTCTCAGGAACATGGTTTAAAAGGCAGTGGTCATCAGCACCTTTTCACAGCCTAGCTCCAACCTTAGAGCTGGACCACATTGTTTGTGGAGTCATAGAGTCATATAACATGTACCAAGCTGACCAAAATATCCCATCTTAGCTTGTCCCATTTATCTGCAATAGAGTCATAGAGTTAGAAGTATGAGTTGAAAACCGATGAACACTAACGTGAACACCTTCCATCCCAAGACAGTTAGAGGCAGGCAATGTACTTCTTTGCAAGCATCCACCCACATCTCGAGCACAATTGCACAAAAATCTAAAATTCCCTTTCAGTCGTCACTGCTGAAGGTTGAGAAGCAAAAACTTTTCCAAAGCTTGCAGTTCAATGATCGCTCATTAGACAATGTAATTTTCAGTAACTTTGCTGCTGTAGAAGTAAGTAATTACTTGACACTCCTGAGAGTTCTGAGCACTTTCATGATATTGAGCCATTGTAGCGTGGTAGCTATTGAAATATTCATCAGATCAATTTTATTGGCCAATGGTGTTGGGTTGTGGAGGCTGTTCATAAGTAACAATCTCCATCGAGGGCCGACCCTACATACATGCTTAAATATCATTCCTGTTAGTGTGTAATCAAAATCACCATCTGAATTGCAATATATTGTTTTTTCCTAGCTCCTTTATTTCACCATACACATTGTACCACCCCATACAAGGTGGTGGCATAGTGGTGCAGCAAGCAGAACTGCTGCCTCACAGCTCCAGAGACTCTGGTTCAGTTCTATCTTCAGGTGTTGTCTCTGTACAGTTTACATGATCTCCTTGAGACTACGAGGATTTCCATCGGGTGCTCTTGTTTCCTCCCACATTCAAAGGACGTGCGTGTTGTAGATACTTGGTCGCTGTAAATTGCCCCTAGTGTGTAGGGAATGGATGAGAAAGTGACATAACAGAGAACTACTGTGAATGGGTGATCAATGGTCAGTGCAGACCTAGTGGGCCGGAGGGTCTGTTTCCATGCACTATCTCTAAATTCTAACCTCAAAACATTAATGACTTGAATGGAGGAATATTTTGGTGCTGTTATTATGTTAGAAGATGGAAGGCTTTCTTATTATTCATTTATATGATGCAGACATTGCTGGGAAAAAGGCAAATGTTACCAATCTCCAACTACCCTTGCAAAGGTAATGGTGAGCCACTTTCTTGAACCATATAATTCTTTGAAATAGAATTCTAATGATTCTAATAATTGTTCAGGATGGAGTTTCAGGATTTGGATGCAATGATGAAGGAATTATTTTCAAGTCAAAGTGTTGCATGATTTGGTGCTTCTAGATGGCAGATGTCACCAGTTTAAAAGTTACTGTTGGAGAAGTCTCAGCAAGTTTGTGCGGTACATTTGTGGTCAGTACTCACTGACATTCACAATGCACCAGAGGTGAGGGAATGAACTACAAGGGTGGAGGGTGATGTGGAGATTTATTAAGCTGTTTTTTTTCAGGAAGGTGCCCCATTCTTGGTTTGGAGTAGCACCTATTGCAGCAAGTGGAAAACATTCCATTATTCTAGTCACAAAAGGACTCAAAGCACTTGAGTAACTCCGCAAGTCACGCAGCATCTCTGGAGAACATGATAGATGACGATCTGAGTCGAGACTTTTAGACTTTTACTCCAGTCACTTGTATATTTTGTAAATGGTGGAAAGGCCTTGAAAGGGCTCCTGCATTGGTTTCCGACCTATACCAATGTGCTAATTACTCATGGTTGGTGCTCCAATGACGACAGAGGGGACTGCAATGTGATGGGAAGGTGGAGGATAAAGGAATTAACAAGCAGAGCCACAAGGTAGACCTGTGTGAAAGCCTGCCTAGGAGCAATAGGAAATGGTGGATAATTCAATCATTGTAACAAGAAGACTTTCATCTTGGATGCACATTATTGAATGAAACAAAGAGGATTGGCATGATGATATTATGCCCCTGTCCCACTTAGGAAACCTGAACGGAAACCTCTGGAGACTTTGCGCCCCACCCAAGGTTTCCGTGCGGTTCCTGGAGGTTCCCGGAAGCGGTTTCCGCTTCTTCTATGTTCCATCAAAGAAGCGGAAACCACTTTCGACCATTAGGGAGACTGACAAAAACCTCCGGGAACCTCAAAAAAACGCACGGAAACCTTGTGTGGGGCGCAAAGTGTCCAGAGGTTTCCGTTCAGGTTTCCTAAGTGGGACAGGGGCATAACACCGACCGATTATATTCTGTTTCCAATCCTGTGGTATAGGTACAGTGTCTGACATTCACAGTGAAGACATATGAGGGTCTGTTTGATTCTGTCAATCCCACTGTAACTCATTTAAACACACAACAAAGGCAGACACAAAATGCTGGTGTAACTCAGTCTCGCCCCAAAACGACACCCATTCCTTCTCTCCAGAGATGCTGCCTGTCTTGCTGAGTTACTCCAGCATTTTATGCCTACCTTTGATTTAAACCAGCATCTGCAGTTCTTTCCTAGACACAAATCAAACTACAATGCACCTGAAGGAAGGAACTGCAGATGCTGGTTTACACCGAAGGCAGACACAAAATGCTGGAGTAACTCAGTAATTCTGGGGAGAAGGAATGGGAGATGTTTCGAGTCAAGACCCTTCTTCAGACCATTGCAGCTAACTTTATTATTAATGTTTAATATTTTATGTGCCATTCCTAACTGTCACTGTATGTCATGTTGTCACTTGCGGGCGGAGCGCCAAGGCAAATTCCTTTAAAGTTAATACTTGGCCAATAAACTTATTCATTCATTCATTCATTCAATTGACACCAATAATGAGCTGTAAAAGACTGTACCAAGATCCCCAGCTCACTTCGCCCTTCTTATGACTCTTGTTCTCGGAAGGGTATCTCATTGCAGAATGACGAGAGGGCAACTGAAACTGCCCTCTTATGACTGCGTGGAAAGGAAGCTCAAAGCATGAGAGACGGGCATCTGATGGTGAGCAGCCCAATGTGAAGCACTTCCGTAGTGTGGAGAAAATGAGCATGGAGCTCATGATCTGATTCCCATTGACTTTAAAGGTGCCAAAGTCAGGAAAGGTGTCAATGATGCAGACAATGCAATTTTCCCTCTTTTACTAAAAGGTTGAAATTTAAAATGAACTTGCACCTCAGGAAAAATTAACCTTCATGTGAAAATAAATTATCTTTAAATTACCTAAACTGCAGCTTTGTGCTGAGTTTATAAAAACATGAGGCGATTTATTCAACACGGTCAGAAGGCCATTGCTCTCTCTCTTCATATAGGTTGAAACTGTTCTAAATTGTAAAATATATCAATGTCAAAACATGTTGACAGCTAACCTCTTAAGGCTGGCCTTTGACTCTTTAATTGACAGTTCTACTGACAAAAGAAAATTGTTATTTAATTGTGTTACAGCCTGATAAATTTCTTTGTCAGTTGAAAGCACAATAAGGCTGAGCATGCCAACATCAGAAAGCCTCAGCAAACCCCTGACCCACCCCCACCTTCCCACACCCTCACCCTTCAAATTCCCCACCCTGACACCTCACAGCTGAACTCTGTGATCTCGTGAAACGTCGCTGGAGAAAATTACGTCCATTGACCGAAAATCTCCATTCCGCAGCCAGAAGTATTTCAATAATGTGCTGTACAATTCCTGTGGGGAAGCTCTCCGAGAAAGAAAAGACACACTGTGACAGTGACCGAGGGGGAGAGTGGGCAGAGGAGACAAGCAATCCATCAGCAGACTGAATGTCATTAGTTGTTGAGCAGTTGTCCTACCCTCCAGTTTGGATGAGACACACTACGCTAATTCTTTTTATTTAGGTTTGCTGTTCGTTAGCTTACTACACAGTTCTTAAAGTCTCCTTGTTTCCAGGTCTACTGATAAAGCAGCTCTTTGTTAAAACACCGCAGCTAATAGCTCACGTTAAAATGAGTGGCATGCTGTTTTCCGATTATTGTTTTGATTATCATGTTTTGCTTGAAACTGTTGTCGCACTTTCTCTAAAAAATGATTGTATATAAAATAAATGGGTAAGATAATGAGTGTGATTTTGGATCGGTCCTTTAAACTGGATTGACTACGGCACATTTTTTGCCTTAATTTCAGATGGCCACAGGAATAAATTTATTCTCTTTCCTGCCATTCTGTTCTCCTTTAATTTATTGTTAGCCTTTTCTGCATAAACTATTAAAGTGCCTTGGGAGAGAGATTGAGAGGTATGGGGAGGTGATGTTAAATCTAAGGAGTCTCAAAGCTGTGCAGAATTAAATGTTGCTTCCTTTATTCTAATATTCTGAGTGGGAAGTCCTGTATCTGCACAGCAGAGTGAAATAAGATGCATATACACTCAGCAGCATTCAATCACCATCAGTTTCTCAGTTAGTGGATTGGGTTAAAATTCCTTGCATTTTATGCAGCAATCAGATTTGACTTTTTTGCCTTGCCGACTACTTCAGCTTCTACCTTTTTGAAATCTGCTTCTCCTTTTGATTTCACACAGGGCACAATTTCCCATTAAAGTTTTCTCAAGAATGGAAAAATGTGGTTCCTGGAACAGGCACAGTAGTCGAGCTGAGGCCCACTCTGTGACTTGTAATGGTTTGCTGCAATTTCCTTGCTTTTGTACTTCATGCCAATGTTCATAAAGCTATGGATCCTGATGTTTTATTCATAGATTTACCAACATATTCCATCACCTTCAAAGGCAGGGATATCTGAACCTCCTTGTTTTTTTAGTTCCTGGGTCCTTTTTATAAATGACAGCATTGACTGATATTCCTTGTGCGTTTCTGGCATGGAAACACACAGGAATGGAACATTGGACTATAGGGACAAGGATCGTCAAGGCTGAAAGAAACTGAAAGGAGTGATAGATCTATGTGGTACAAACACTCTACAGTGACTGTGCCAATCTGTTCACACCATATCTCTTTCATTTTCATGTATAAATCCAGATCGTTAATTTAGTCTCCCAGTTCTGTCTGAACTTGATATATTGACAGCAACCACTTTCCAGAATGCTTTAGAAAGTAAGGAGGCTGTCCCACTGCGGCGACCTAATCTGTGAGTTTAGAAGAGTTTGCCCTCGACTCAAACTTGCAGTATGGTCAACACGTGGTCCTAGGAGGTCCTATGAGGTAACTGGAACTCTCCTTCATGCTCAAGGGAAGTTCCCACATACTCGTGGCCTCAGTTTGGTCGAGGAAGATTTTTCAGCATGTTGAAAAATTTTCCGCCAGTAAAAATTGGTTGGCATGGTTCTTTTGACCTCGTAGTGCAGTGGAGTGGGGTCGCTATGTAGTTATAGGCAGTCGAGGGCAGCCAACTGCCTATAACTACTTCGCTGACTGGGCATTTTAATTGGCTCATTGGAGTTTTCAGGACCAAGGAAAACCGACCGGTAATTTAAATACCTGCTAAACTTTATTATAAGTTGTCTGGCTTCTTAAAAGTGTCTCCACTCCTTCTTCCCACTTCTTCCCCCTTCTCTCCCTTTCTCTCCCTTTCTCTCCTTTTCTCCCCTTCTCCCCCCCTCTCCCCCCCTCTCTGCCCTTCTCTTCCCCCCCCCCCCACCTCCGCGCTCTCTGAAGGACATACCGTACACTGTGCAGCCGTCTTTTACCTTCCTGTTCATCACGGGTGTGAATTTTTAGACAGCGCTTCCCCGGTTTCCCTGGCCCCTGACTCTGCGATGTGTTTGTGTGTGTGTGTGTGTGTGTGTGTGTGTGTGTGTGTGTGTGCGCGCGTGTGGTCGGTCGATCCTGCTCGCGGTTTCATCGCTGACGGTCGATCCTGCTCGAGGTTTTCCAGGCGAGTGCCCTCGAGCTTGAAGGTCGAAGACAGTCACCTTAAAGTTGTATCAGTGGGACAGGGCCTTAAATAGAACACATAGAAACCATATTTTTCATAACATAGAGGAGACCATTTAGCCCAGTTCTCCGTGCACTCCTATCTGTACCATTCCCTCACTCATTTCCCAATAACGTATTCTTTCTCAGATACCCATGAACTTCAGTTCAGTTTCAGTTTAGTTTATTGTCACATGTACTCTAGTTTTCTCCTGCCACTACCAACTCTTGGGGTAATTCACAGTGGATAATTAATTTACCAATTGGCGCCTCTTTGCAAAGTGGGCAGAAACCAGAGCGTCCCATAGAAATCCCCATAGTCACAAGGAGTTACCTCAGCACTTTGTGTTTTGCTCAAGATTCCAGTATTTGCAGATCCTTTGTGTCTCTGGAGAAAAGCAGTTACACAAGTCTGAAATGAAAAGTGTTTTGTTTTTGAGGATCAGGTTAATCTACAGTAGAGCTAACCCCATATCTGAGTACATTGGAGACCATAGGCACTATTGGCAGGATTTTCATTTTCCTTAGGATCTCTCTTGTGGCATAAAACTTCCCTTAAATAAATCACACAAAATTCATTTCTAGTCTGATTTTCAATCTCACTGTCAAGAAAAATAATAACTTTAGTTTAGTTTTAGTTTAAAGATATAGTGAGGAAACAGGCCCTTCGGCCCGCTGGGTCCGCGCCACCCAGCGATTCCCGTGTATTAACACTATCCTACACACACTAGGGACAATTCTTACATTTACCATGCCATTAAACTACAAACCTGTACATCTTTGGAGTGCGGGAGGATACTGAAGATCTCAGAGAAAACCCAGGCAGGTCACAGGGAGAACATACAAACTCCTTACGGACAGCACCCGTAGTCGGGATTGAACCCAGGTCTCCGGTGCTGCATTTGCTGTAAGGCAGCAACTCTACCGCTGAGCCACCGTGCCGCCCCGTTCTTACTCACAAAAAAACATTTTTTCTTATAATCTTTCCCCTGAAACCATCCTGCCAATCCTTGCACTTGAGTTTGAGTCTAGTTTATTGTCATGTACAATGAGGTACAGCGAAAAGCTTTTGTGTGCTAACCAGTAAGCGGTAAGACAATACATGATTACAATCGAGCAATCCACATTGTACAAATATATGCATATGGAATAGTGTGAATAACATTTAATGCAAGAAACTTAAACCATTTTCTTTATCTTGACTTTGATCGGTGACATCCTATTATCTTATATGCCCTTGTTCACTTGCTTCAATTGCGCTGTCCAGGGAGGTCAGGCTCACGAGCACCTCAGGATCACTCCAAGCTGATCAGCACCCCATCTCATAGTTTGCTGCACTGGGACACTCAACTGAGCTAAAGGAGGGGAGGATCAACGGATTTACCTTCAGTCTGCAGGCACTTTTGGAGAAGGCAGATTATAAGTTTATAAGGTCATAAGCGAAAGGAGTAGAATTAGGCCATTCGGCTTATCAAGTCTACTCCACCATTCAATCACAACTGATCTATCTCTCCCTCTTAATTGGTCTCCTAATTTGAGGAAGGTTCATCCTCGGGATGGCGGGACTGTCATATGAGGAAAGAGTGGAAAGACTGGGCTTCTATTCACTGGAATTTAGAAGGATGAGGGGATCTTATAGAAACATATTAAATTATAAAAGGATTGGACAAGCCAGATGCAGGAGAATTTTTCCCAATGTTGGGGGAATCCAGAACCAGGGGCCACAGTCTAAAACTAAAGAGGACTAAAGAGGAGGCCATTTAAAACTGAACTGAGAAAAAATAAAATTCACCCAGAAGTTGTGAATTTGTGGAATTCTCTGCCACAGAAGGCAGTAGAGGCCAATTCACTGGATGAATTTAAAAGAGAGTTAGATAGAGTTCAAGGGGCTAGCGGAATCAAGGGATATTCGGATAAGGCAGGCACGGGTTACTGATTGTGGATGATCAGCCATGATCAGAATGATGGCGGTGCTGGCTCATAGGGCCACATGGCTTCCTCCTGAAACTATTTTCTATGTTTCTATGTTAACCTCATTCTCCTGCCTTCACCCCTTAATCACTTTACACCTCTACTAATCAAGGATCTATCTATCTCTGCCTTAAAAATATTCACTGATTTGGCACTGATTTGCTTCTGTGGCAAAGAATTCCACACATTCTCCACCCTCTGACTAAAGAAATTTCTCCTCATCTCATTCATAAAAGATGGATTTGTTTGCATTGCCCGTGTCCCGTGAAGTGCTGACATTCATAGACTATGCTCCTGCATTGAGGGAACCTCCATGGCATCTGTCTGCCAGGAGAGTCTGTCAAAAGCATTGGAGCATTTCTAATCCCCTGCATATGACCATGACTCTGCAGGCTGTGTCTCTTCACAGGCCTTTCAGCATAGATTTACCAAAGTAAAAAAAAAGTTTCACATCCCAAAGTAAATAAAAACATTTGGACAGACACTTGGGTAGAAAAGCTTCAGAAGGATATTGGCTAAATGCAGGCAAATGGAAATATCTTTAGATGGTCAATGTGGATAAGTTTCCATGCTGTAAATCTCAAATAATCCATGCTGTAAATCTCAGTGAATTGATTGAATCCCTCAGGCCATTTGGTGCAGCTCCCCAAATCTGTCGAGGTTTAAAGATTCCATGTATTAATTTGCAACTCTACCCAGCGGCTGTAAGAGTGGACCTTGGATTTTGGGTGAAAGTCCCATTCAGAGAGGTTCGTAAAGCCACAGCTGCTAAAATAATCTGAAAACATGAATTAGGAGCAGGAATAAGCAACTCAATCTCTCAAGACAGCACTACCACAATATTGACAACATTGTGTCCCACAGTTACATTCCCACCCCCACCCCTGTTACGTTTTATGTATTTATATCTTAAAAATGTTGCGAACAGTTTTGGTCTCCAAATCTGAGGAAAGACATTCTTGCCAGAGAGGGGGTTCAGAGAAGGTTCACCAGACTGATTCCTGGGATGTCGGGACTTTCATATGACTTTCAAAGGACAAAGACTTGGCTTGTACTCACTGGCATTTAGAAGATTGAGGGGGGATCTTATAGAAACTTACAAAATTCTTAAGGGGTTGGACAAGCTAGATGCAGGAAGATTGTTCCCGATGTTGGGGGAGTCCAGGACAAGGGGTCACAGTCTAAGGATAAGGGGGAATTCCTTTAGGACCGAGATGAGGAAAACATTCTTTACACAGAGAGTGGTGAGTCTCTGGAATTCTCTGCCACAGAAGGTCGTTGAGGCCAGTTCAATGGCTATATTCAAGAAGGAGTTGGATGTGGCTCTTGTAGCTAAAGGGATCAGGGGGTGTGGAGAGAAGGCAGGTACGAGATACTGAGTTGGATGATCAGCCATGGGTGCTCTGGTTTCCTCCCACATTGCAAAAACATGCAGGTTTGTAGGATAATTGGCTTCTGCCCCAAATGTGTAGGATAGAACTAATGTATGGATAATTTCTGGTCAGCTGTATCACTGAACTAAACTAAACTTAACTAAACTAAACTAAACTAAACTAACCAAAGTTTAATTAAACTGCAGTATGAATTACTGATTCCTATACTCAATACTTTGACTGATGAAGGAAAGCATAGCATTTGCCTTCTTTGCAAAAGTATCCGTTTCCGTGCTGTTGTCTGCAGCTCTCTGACTCGAATACTGCAGAGAAACCATCATTAGACAAGATGCAGACCATATTTGACTTTGAATGACTGAAGGTTTTGTTGACGCATCTCCTGGGACCACCTTTACATCAAATGGATGATGCCTCCTATTGATAATACCATGACCACATAGTGGCTGCTTTTAACCAAGGAGATCCCACATTGTGTGCAGAATACAGACCATCCCTGCCTCAAGCTCTCAATACGCGGATCTGTTGCTGCTGACACAAAGACAATCTGACTTGTCTGAATATTCTTGCATTTGCAAGTGCCTGTTATGTTATTGCAGACCAATCTTGCCACTTATTACTTTCAGAACAACTAGTTAGGAACCACAGTCCAGCTTCTCTCTCTCCGCACCCTAATCACCTACCTGGTCATGTTTCAAGTTCTAAATACTTGAAATTTGGAGACCAAAAATAAACTAATCTTCTGCTTTTCTTTGTGAAATGTTGTGTTGATCAAGGTGGAGATGTCAGAGCTGGAAATGCTAATTACAGTCAGCTGCAAGTGTTCTGTGGTCGGATTGAACATAGAACACAGAATATAGACCATGGAAAAGTGCAGCACAAGAACAGGTTCTTCGACCCACAATGTCTGTGCCGAACATGATGCCAAGACCAAGTCTTATCAGCCTGCACATAATCCATATCGCTCCACTCCCTGCATATTCATATGGCTGAGACCAGTTTTGTAATTTCGTTTTGGTTATTTAAATGTGCTTTTACTGCATCAACAAAAGTCATTTAAATGTTTAAAACAATCACTATTTTAGATTTGCAAGCATGCTCAAAGATGCTTAAACAATACTTTGCCTGAAACTATAATTTCCCATTGGAAAAGAAATGTATGGTGAGTCTGCCAACTTCCTCTATTCCTGATGGCTCAGGTTATTTGAGTCATTTGCACCTATGTTTACATCTCAGTATGTGCTAATAGGATTGGCAAGAAATCGGACTGTAATTAGATATTAAAAACATTGGCAGATAAACAGGCAGGACTTGGGGAGTATATTTTGCAATATGTCTACAGAGATAATTCTATCTCAAGGTGGCTTCAGCTACTGTATGACCTTTGAAAAGTTCTTTCTCCCGAACCAATTTATCATTTTGCTATTTCCCCCAGGCACCAGCTGCCTTTAGTTTCTCGTTTGCCTGTTTTGAAATGTTGTAGACAGGCCACATTAAAAACAATAATGAGCGAATACATGAATAGGATCTTGGAGAAGATTATTAAAGCTAAAGTTAACCTATGATGAGGGTTTGTCGGCACTGGGCCTGTACTTGCTGATGTTTAGAAGAATGTGGGGGGACCTAATTGAAACATGCAGAATAGTGAAAGGCCTGGATAGAGTGGATGCGGAGAGGATGTTTCCACAAGTGGGAGAGTCTCAGATGAGATTAGAGCATGTTCTTTTAGGAAGGAGATGAGGAGAAATTTCTTTAGTCAGAGGGTGGTGAATCTGTGGATTTTTTTTGCCGCAGAAGGCTGTGGAGGCCAAGTCAGTGGATATTTTTAAGGCAGAGGTAGATAGATTCTTCATTAGTACAGATGTCAGAGGTTATGGGGAGAAGGTAGGAGAATGGAATGGATTGATATACTTTATTGTCACGTGTGACTAGGCACAGTGAAATTCTTTGCTTGTATACCCAACATATGCAAATGGGGTTAGGTATGCAAATAGTAGATCAGCCATGATTGAATGGTGGAGTAGACTTGATGGGCCGAATGGCCTCATTCTACCATTCCTTATGACTTTATGACCTAAAGGAAAGGCAGCATGGATTGATTAACAGCAATTCACATTTGACCAAGCAGATTAAATATTTTGATGATGTAACAGGGAAGGATCGGAAAACAGAGTAGCTGTTCATATATTGATCTTCAGAACGGGTTTGAGCAAAGGACAAAGGACAAAGGACATTTATTGTCACATACGCCAATTGGTGTAGTGAAATTTGTCTTGCCATGCAGCACATAGATAAAGATAAGACATAACATTAAAGAATTTAACATAAAACATTAAAAAAAAAACATCCCTCCACAATGGTTCTCATTATGAGAGAAGGCACAAAGTCCAGACCCCATCCCCAGTTCGCCCATAGTCGGGCCTATTGAGGCCTCCACAGTCGCCGCTATGGGGGCTGATGCTCCAGGCCCTTCTTCGCCGGGTGATGGTGCTCCGGCGACGGGAGAACCCTCTCAGCGGCTCGGGGTGCCTGTAACGGACACTTCCTTGCTGGAGACCGCAGCTTCCGATGTCAACAGGCCGCGCTGGATGGAGCTGGTGATCTCGCCGAGAGATCCCAGGCTCCCGATGTTAAAGTTCAGCGCCGCCGCCCGCCGCTGGCCGCTCCACAGTCCTGCGGCTCCGCGATGTTCTCCTGCGGTCTTCAGCTCACCGGAGCTCCAGCGCGGCGACCCAGGCAAGGCATTGCCCGCTCCGCTCCACGATGGTGCTCCAGCGCTACTCCGCTGCCGAAGCCGAGGTTCTGGGTGGTCTCCCCAGGAAATGCCGCTCCAGGCCCGTTGGTAGGCCGCGAGGACCGGTCGACGGTGCAGCCCGGAGAAAGCTGCCTCTCCGACCAGGTAGGGACCCAGGAAAGCAGTTTCCCCCTTCCCCTCCCCCACCACCACATAAAAAAGGCTAGGACTCCGAAAAACAGAAAAACTCAACTAACTAAAAAGTAAAAAAAGAGAGAAAAAAACGGACAGCTGCAGGCTGGGCAGCCATACCCGTACAGGACGGTGCCCCCTACAAATAAGTCTGATACAAAATCCGTGGATTGTCACCTTGTTGTGGTGGAGAAGCTTGTGTGGACCTGAGATCCTGAGAGCGATGCCGTCTGGAGCTATGCTCCTGGTAGGGCCACCCATGGTGGTAAGGTTGAGGGGGAGTTCTCTGATAAAGAGCAATCCAACTAAGACCTCAACGGTGGAGCAGGCGGAGGACGATGGCTGACTAATGGAGCATCACAATGGCTGGGAAGAGGGATGAAGGCTGCAGCAAAAAAGGGTCTCCGGTGGTCTTGGACTCCGTGTCACTGGATCCAGACCCAGATCTGTCAAGGACCGTGGGTGGCAGTCTGTGTACCAGACTCCCCACATTAAACACAGTCACGCACAGGCACCCTGGAGACACCCATGGTCAGCCACGACCGAAGGGGGTCTAGGGTACAAAATCTGTTAGCAAAATTTCCTATCCAAGTTAACATAGACCTATAATTATAGGTCCATGTTAACTTGGATAGGAAATTGGCTTGAGTGCAAAAAACAGAATCGAGTGAAACACTTATGATTTACTCTGATGGTAATTGTGTTCCCATATGGTTAGAACTAGGATATATATTTTAATGGGTTTCACTTTGGTAAAAAATCCAAATTTGAAGAGAAGACAAAGCATTGAAGTGCAGTAAACCATGAGCAGAAGAACAGGTAAATGAAATTTAAAATAGGATGATGAGAAGTGGAATGGTTTGTCAGAAAGAATAACAAAGGGCAAAATAGAGTAAATGGCACAGTGTAATTGTGTGCAGGGACAGAGGGACCTGGGTGAAAATGTTCATAAATCCATGAAAGTGGCAGGGCATAATGAGAGAGTGGTTAATAGAGACATTCAGTACAAAGTTAGATAAGTTAGGTTAAACCTGCACAAAATTCTGGTTGGGCTATAAATGAAGTGTTCTGGTCACCTAACTTTAGGGAAGATATGTAATGTGTGTAGAAGATTTACAGGCATAGTTACTGAAGAAATCGGGGTATGATAGTGAGGCTGCATTTGAGGTATAGTGTTCAATTTTGGTCGCACTGATATGGGAAGGATGTTGTGAAGCTGGAAAGAGTGGACAGAAGATTTATGAGCATGATGCCAAGACTTGAGGGTCTGAGCTATAGGGAGAGCTTGGACAAGCTAGAACTTTATTTCTTGGAGCACAGGAGGCTGTGGATGATCTTACAGAGATGTATAAAATAATGAGGGAGATAGATTGGGTAAATGCATGGGGTCTTTTACCCAGAGTAGGGGATTAAAAACCAGAGGACATAAGTTTATGGTGCAAGGGGAAAGTTTTAATAGGAACCTAAGTTTTAATAGGAACCTAAGTTTGCTTTATTTATTGCAATATTAATGTTCCTATGTGATATATTCCAATCATTAAAGTTGTTAGGAAACATATTTTTCTCAATACCTGCATGATATGTTAAGAAAACCCAGGAGAGTTTTAATTTTGTTCAATGGGATACAAATTTTAATTTGTCATCTTAAGTTGTTTCTGCATTTGGATTTAGAAATATTATTTGAATAGTCCTTTGTTATTCAGCTAAAATTATGCTTCCTTTTGGAAAATGTTCAGTGCAGTAAGAATAGCCGTAACCCTGTTATTGATCCGAGCTGTGGGTTGTACACTTTGGTTAAAGAACACATCAGTCGAGGAAGACATAAAGTGTTGGAGTAACTCAATGGGTCAGACAGCGTCTCTGGGGAAAAAGGATGGGTGATGTTCTGAGTCAGGACTCTTCTTCAGACTCCAGTACTTTGTGTCTATCTTCAGTATGAAGCAGCACCTGCAGTTTCTTTCTACACATCATTCAAGGATATCAGAATACTGGCACTGAGATTGCAACTGAATGGAGGTGTAAAGGCCTGTCCCACTTAGGCAATTTTTCAGGCAACTGCCGGCGACTGTAAACTCGTACCAGGTCGCTGAAAAACCGGCGTCTGGAACAGCGACTGTCAGAGTGGAACACACAGACACATACACACATCACTTCCTTCACCAGCCAGTTCTGCAGGCGGGGGACAGGCAAGCGGGGGAGCGCTGTCTGAGTGAAATTTACACGGTGAAAAGCCAATGCGATACAGACACACACCACGATGAACAGGGAAGTTGGTGCTGTAATTAAAACGGTGAAAGCACAGTGTACGGTAAGGGTCACGTAAGTCCTTTAAAAGAGGGGGGAGGGGGGGGGGGGGAGAAGGAGGGAGAAGGGGGAGACAGGGTGGGAAGAAGTAGTGGAGACAACCTTTAAGAAGCCAGCGATACACGACTGTGAAGCTCGGCGGACATTAACATTACCGGTCGATTATCCTTGGTTCTGAAAACTACTGTTTACATTTTCTTTTCCCAATGAGCCAATGAAATTCAGCAGTCAGCACCGGCGACAACCTACGAGAACCTACGATAACCTTCTACCTTCTGGCGACCAACTACCACTGCACCTACGTCACGAGAATTCTGGCTACTCTCCATGGCGTCAAAATTTTGGTCGCCGCTAATTTTTCAACATGTTGAAAAATCAGCGGCGACCAGAATGAAGTCGCGCTAGTTCGGAAAATGCAGGAACTACTCACCACCATGCAGTTGACACCCAGGCAACCTCTGGCGAACATGTGGCGAAGTTGTGGCGACCTCATAGTCTCCTGTAGTTACCTAAAAAGTTGCTTAAGTGGGACAGGTCCATAAGGGAAACACATGCAATAAAGTGAGACTGTTATAGCTACTGTACTTAGAGGCTTTTGATTTATGGACATTATAAGGCAGGAGGTCTTGGAAGGAACATGTCTCTTCTTCCTATTGCAAAGAATCCCCTCGTTTAAACCGTCTATTTTAGATGCGGTGTTTGTTCAATGGAAGAATCTGGGATTCAATACTGTGGGAGACCTCTATTAGAAGGGGATTCTCTCCTCTTTTCAAGAACTGCAGGAGTAATATGACTTGAATGTCAATATTTTTTTTAGATTATCTTCAACTCCGAGATTATGTGAAAACATATACACAAGACTGTCCTCTTATGGGTCCAGATATATTAGACGATTGTTTTAATAGACATGCCGATACAAGTAAGTTGATATCTTACATTTATAACACCCTTCTAAATATTGACACTCCACCTTCTGAGATTTATAGGCGAGCATGGGAGGATGAGTTGAGTTCACCCATTTCAAATGATATAAGGGATGAAAGCCTACAATATATACACTACTGTTCTTTAAAGGCCAGGCATTGCCTGATATAATTTAAAGTATTGCATAGGTTATACTATTCAAAGACCAAATTGAACAAGATCTTCCGAACTATCTCTCCTCTCTGTGATAAGTGTCACTTTCAAGAAGCCACCCTAACATACTTTTGTATCCTGTATAAAAATACAAAACTTCTGGACGGAAATATTCAATATTATTTCTAAAACACTTAAAACTCAATTGGCGCCAGATCCAAAACGAATAATATTAGGAATGTCAGAGGGCTGCCTTAATCTAACGATATTTCAAAGATGCTTCCTTGACTATGGTTTACTTGACTGCAAAAAAACTCATACTTAAATTCTGGAAAATTATAACAATCCCCACAGTGAAGATGTGGATCACTGAAATGACCGAGACACTACATCTAGAAAAAATAAGGCTTGTCTTGACTGACAAACCAGATCAATTTTCAAAAATATGGTCTCCTTTTATTGAATTTCTTCAACAACATAATGGTTGAACACAAACTCAAAACCGATGCTAGGGTCGGGTGAGCGGGCGTGTGGAAGGGTAGTGGGATATATCTCCACTTCTTCTACACCTTCGTTAGGTCTGGGGTTTTTCTCTTTTCTTTTTCTTGCTTTTCTTGACATTTTTTCTTTTTTTTTTCTTTCCCTTTTTTCCTTTTTATTTTTTTCCGATCTAATTATTAGTTCATAAAATGTTAAAACTAAAGCAGTACAAAAATTGTATAACTGTTATGTCGATCATTCTCTTTTTGTACAATTGCTTCTAACAAAAATAAAATTAAAACAATTTTTTAAAAAAGGTAGGAGGTCAACAGTAAATGAGGTCTCTGAGTCAACTTTGGAAGATGAATGGGTCTAAATCACATTCAAAAATTAAGTGATACTGCTGCAAAAAAAAAAAAAAAAAAAGAGAGAGAGAGAGAGAGAGTCTTTTAGAATATCTTGAGAATGAAATAATCTCTCCAGGGTCACCCCTCAGCCTCATCCACTCCAGGGAATAAAGAGCCACAACCTATCTAGTCTTTCCTTATATCTCAAGCATTCCCAGTCCCAGTAACATGCTTGTGAATCTTTTCTGCATCCTTTACTCCTTATGGCTTTCTTCCTAAAGCAGGCCGACCAGAACTGCACACCATATAATGGAAATTTCTCATGATTAAAAAATGCATTGCACTACACGAGCTTCCTTGCTTTTTAATACCCAAACTGAAAAGAAATCAAAGGAATGGATAAAAATTGCTTCAATTTGATCATATTGAGAATGAAGGCATAAAAATATAATGCGGTTCTATCATTGCCGCTAGTCCTAATTCTGGATTTCCCTCTCCCGTAGACTGTATCACCAGGAGTACAGCAGCAATTCACAAAAGGAGCTCAATACCACTTTCTCAAGATAAATGAGGAATGAACTATAATGCTGGCTTTGATGCTGAAAAATTAATAAGTAAACAAAAAAAAATCACAAACTACACAACCTGAGCAAGAGCTCTATCCACTGATAGAAAGTAAAGTGGAAATAGGCCAATGATTTTTCAATTGTGCCTTCTAGGTTAACAATAATGGAATTGCCATGACAAATTGGAATTTCTCCAACTCCAATGACAATAACAAAAGTCAATAACAACAGCAGAGATTCTGTTCATTTTTAGAGAATACAATTACTTAGGATTTTTTTTCATTAAATTAGGACTACTTTAAGGAAGGATTTTAAATGATTAAAATATCATGGCTTGATTACAATTTTTACATTACCGTGAGTGACAGATTGTCTTTGGTCTGTAAATATTGAGCTAACACAAATTTCTCTTCCTCTGAACAAATTATCTCTCCCTTACTTCACAAACAACTCAATTAGCCAGATTTCATTACAGTTGGAAATGGGAAATGAGAAACTGCAGCAGGTGAGACAAGGAAGCGATATATTTTATTTGACCTTTTTGTTAAAGTTATGAAAAGCTGCAAATTCTTCCATTTGGAACTAGACTCCTGTGGGAGCTTAACTTTATGAAACTGATATGTATTATACAGGAAAGGATAGACGATGAGGAGGAATATCTGTAGAATTCATTGCCACAGAAGGCTGTGGAGGCCAATGGATATTTATTTATTTATTTTTTTGTAAAATATTTTTATTAGAAGTAAATACATATTAAGAGGGAATAACATAAAATCAAAAAAGAAAAAACATATTATTCGTCACATACATTCTTAATATTTTTAAAGTTTACAGTCGTTCTTATTTATACTTCTATACTTTTTATTATTTTATAACAGAAAGAAAATAGTAAAGAGAAATAATAAAAAGAAATAAAATAGAAGTAGAAAATCGATAAAATGTGTGGAGTATAAAGCAAGATATTCTTCATTGGAGATATATGCGTGGTCTATTGTATATAGTTCTTCATCTATTCCTTCATTCAGGCTTCAGTCAGGCCCTCGAACCGGACCTCCTTGACCCTTTAAGTATTCAATAAATGGAGACCATATTCCTCTGAATTGATCTAGCTTGTCCAAAAGGACAAGTCTTAGTCTTTCCAGATGAAGTGTCTCCGACATTTCTGTAATCCACATTTTGATTGTGGGGGATGTAGGACCTTTCCAAAATCTTAGTATTAGTTTTTTACCGATTATTAAACTATAACCAATAAAAATTATTTGCTGTGTTGTTAGTAGATGATCCGTTTCTATTATTCCTAATATGATTAATTTTGAATCTGGAGTCAAATTTGCATTAACTAGTTTTGAGATTATGTTAAAAATTTCTATCCAAAAATTAGTAGTTTTTATACATTTTGTGAATGAATGCATTAGATTAGCTTCTAAATGCTGACATTTATCACATATAGCAGAAACATTTGAAAAAAATCTGTTTAATTTGGATTTCGAAAAGTGTAATCTATGTAAAATTTTAAATTGTATCAGGGAATGTCTGGCATTTAATGAGCAGTGGTGTATATGTTGTAAACTTTCATTCCATACTTCTACACTAATTGTTTGTCCTAATTCGCTTTCCCATGCTTGCCTATATATTTCCGAGTTTGGTAAATCATTTTCCAGTAAAATATTATAAATATATGATAATAATTTTTCTGTATTCGGATATTTATTTAGACATTCATCTAAAATGTCTGTCTTTCTATTTCTAAAATCCTCTGTTTGATTTAACATAGTCTCTAATTTGTAAATATCTAAAGTACTCTTTTGAGTGTAATCCATAATTTTGTTGTAATTCCTGAAATGAAAGGAATAAACTTTCCCTATAGAGATCACCCATCTTATTTATTCCATAGTTCTTCCATTTTAAAAAACCTTTATCGATCATTGAAGGTTTAAAAGTGATGTTATTTGCAATGGGAAGAGCCAGTGGTATACTTTCTAATTTTAATGTTTTCTTTAATTGTTTCCAAATACGTATGCCACTTTCTATTATTGGATTTCCTCTATAACCTTTTTTATGTATTTTAGTATTAGCAAATAAAATCGAGCTAATTTCAAAAGGTGAACAATCTTCCTTTTCCATTTTTAACCAGTTTGGTTGTTTATCTACTTCTTCCAACCAAAAGCTCATAATTTTAATATTAACTGCCCAATAATAAAACATAAAATTAGGCAATGCAAAACCTCCATTTATTTCTGATTTACATAGATATTTTTTATTTATTCTATGGCTCTTATAATCCCAAATAAAGTTGGTAACTATAGAGTCCACTTTCTTAAAAAAATGTTTAGGAAGATATATCGGGATCAGTTGAAACAGGTATAATAATTGCGGAAGAAAAATCATTTTTATTGCATTAATTCTAACAAACATTGAAATAGGTAATGTTTTCCAATATAGGATGTTCTTAAGTAGTTTATTCAATAGGAGTGGGAAATTAGATTTAAATATAGAATCATATCTTTTTGTTACATGAATTCCAAGATATTTGATTTTTTCATTTGTTATCTTAAAAGGATATTGTTGTAATATATGTGAGTTGTTTCCCATTATTGGCATGTTCACACTTATTCCAATTAATTCTGTACCCTGAAATCAATCCAAATTGAGTTATTAAATCTAATAAGTTAGGAATACTAATTTCCGGCTTTGTAATATAAAGTAATACATCATCTGCGTATAAAGAGATTTTATTTTCAGTTTCTTTGGTTTCATACCCATATATTTCGGGATGTAATCTGACGTGCTGTGCTAATGGTTCAATTGCCAGTGCGAACAGTAGTGGAGATAGAGGACAACCTTGTCTACAGCCACGGAATAAATTAAATTTAGTTGTTAACATTTGATTTATTAATATTCTAGCTTTTGGCTTGGTATATAGTAGCTTAACCCATGTTATAAACTTCTCTCCCAACTGAAATGTTTCCATAACCGAAAATAAATAAGACCATTCAATCTGATCGAAAGCTTTCTCTGCATCCAACAAAATAATTGATAGATTTTTATTAATGTTTCTTTTCGAGTATATAATATTGAATAATCTTCTCAGGTTGTTTGAGGAGTATCATTTTGGTATAAATCCTGTTTGGTCTGAATGAATTACTTTATTAATCACTGTATTTAGTCTTTGTGCTAGTATTTTAGTTAATATTTTTTGTTCAGTATTTAAAAGAGCTATGGCTCTATATGACCCTGGATCATCCAGATTTTGATCTAATTTAGGTATAAGTGTTATAATAGATTCATTTAATGTTTCTGGTAACTTCTGTTGTGCATAAATGTGTTCATAAAGTGTCTTCAAATGGCTATCATATCATAGAATGTTTTATAAAATTCTGATCCAATACCATCCGGTCCTGGAGTTTTACCATTTTTTAATGACCTAATAGCTTCTTCAATTTCTTTAGTAGTTATTTCAGCATTGAGTGATTCTCTATTTTCTGAATCCAGTCCTTTTAGATTACAATTTTAAAAAAATGCTTCTACTCCTATTTGATTTTCTGTCGTTTTGGCTGAATATAAATTTTTATAATATTGCAAAAATCTCTCATTTATATCTTTAGTTTGTACTAATAATTCCCCTATGTCTGATTTAATCCTATGGATTAATTTTTCTCCTTCCAATTGTCATAATTGACGAGCGAATAATTTTTGTGGTTTATCTCCAAATTCAAATTGTATTTGTTTAGTATATTGGTATAGTTTTACAACTTGGTCTGACTGTATTTTATTTAATTTATATTTCAATGCAAAGATTTTATTATGTTTTATTATGGTTGGGTTAACAGCGTTTTCTGTATCTAATTGTTTGATCTCCTTTTCCAATGCCTGTTGTTCCCTCCGATTCTCTTTATTATAAAATGCTTGAGAGGATATCATAATTCCCCAAAGATACGCTTTAAAAGTTTCCCATAATAGGGATAAAGATATTTCTGGCGTATCATTTATTTCAAAGAAAATTTTGATCTGTTTTGTGATGTATTTTGTCTTTTAAAATTTGTGGGTTAAATCTCCAATGTCCCTGTTTTTCCATTTTACCAGTTATTTTCATCATAAAAGTTAAAGGTGTGTGATCTGAAATTATAATATTATGATATTTTGAATTATAAGTGAATGGGATAAGTTTTAAATCTACCAAAAAATAATCTATTCTTGAATAAGTTTTATGCACAGGTGAGTAAAATGAGTATTCCCGTCCAGCTGGGTTTTGCTTTCTCCAAACATCTTTAATATTACTAGTATCTATATATGCATTTATTAGATCACTGGAATGCGATTTAATTTTCCATTGTTTTGATGATCTGTCCAAATAAGGATCTAGTGTACAATTTAAATCTCCTCCAATTATTAAGTTGTGTTGTGATAATTCCGGAATAGTATTAAAATATTTTTTTTAAAAACAGTTGAAGTGTGTTTAAATGAAGTGCCTTTACGAATTAATATTGCTACACCTCTAGATTTATGTGTGAAAGAAGCATGATACACTTTGTCAATCCATTTAGCCTTTAATCTATGTTCAGCCTCTTTTTTTAGATGTGTCTCTTGGATGAATGCCACATCTGCTTTAAGTGCTTTTAAGAGTGCTAATACTTTACCTCTCTTAATTGGTTCGTTAATACCTTCAACATTCCAGCTACAAAACGTTATTCCTCCATTCCCTATATTCATTTGTAAGTCTTGCATCTTTTATCTAAAGGAATATATAATAGGGCAAATGGTTCAGCTCGACATACCCGACTTTACACCCGAACGCTGAATAGATGAATTTCAAGACCTTTGCGTATCTCTCACGTATATACCTCCTTTGCATTGATTTATAGCTCCATTCAAAAGTAAAATAATAATAACAAGAGATAATATTAAAAAAATAATAGATTAAGAGATTAGTAGGATGCACAAAGAAAGAAAAAAACTACATCTAATATTGGTGTAGTTAGTGTTAGCCATATTACCATGGCGAGCAATCTATAGACTTCCGTAGTTGATGTTACTAACTCATCCATTTCCATGATTAATTAAAATTGTTATTCCATACAAATATTTAATCGGGAGTATTAAACTCTTATGTGTACAAAATCCATCAGTCAAGTATTTGATAATATCTATACTTAATACTTATTAAAAGCAATAATAATAATAATAAAATATAAAAAATAAAGTAATAATAAAAAATAAGAAAAAGGGAAGAAAAATATAGAAAAAGTAAAAAAAATAATAAAAAGTGCCAGGGGGGATAAATAAAGTCAAAGTTTATATTTTGTGTATTTATATTTACTATTTACTTAATCCTAAGTAAATCAGCTATAGTTAGTTGTTAATTAATTCGTAGTTATTAGCTTTAATTAATAATAATACCACAGTATTAATTTTAGTATGTGTTAGTTATTAATATTAGTAGTGTTACTATTCTAATTATTAGTATCCATAGGAGTGTCTCCAATCCGTATCTCCCAGAATCTCCCATCCGCATCCTTCTCCATCTTCTTTAGATGAAACAAGTCCATAGTCCATAGTCCATTCCAATCTTGAAAGTGCAATTTAATTGTTGTTATAGTTCATCTTTGAAGCTTTCGTTCAGTCTACCTCTCGCTCCTTAATCCCTTGGGCAAAGTTCATTGCATCCGCTGGGTTTTTGAAATGATGGTCTTCCTGGTTGTAGGTAATTCTCAGGGTGGCTGGGTACCTCAGACTGTACTTCAGATTCTTCACTTCCCTCAAAATTCTTTTGGTCTCCTTGAAACCATTTCGTTTCTTGGAGACCACTGCTGGATAGTCTCGGTAGATGCTGATCGAATCTTCTTCATATGTAAGATTTCTACTTTTTATCATTTTCTTCATCATCCCCTCCAGGACATGATCATACTGGACTTTTACTATCATTTGTCTTGGAGGGGCGTCTTGCTTTGTATAACGTCTCATGACTCTGTGTGCTCGGGCGAGTAAAGGCTTTTGTTCCAGAGATAAAACCTTTTGCAGTAAGTTTGCAGTAAACTCTCGGGTATCTTGATTCTTTTCTCTCCCTTCTCGAATACCCACGATCCTTAGGTTCTGTCATCTCTGGCGTCCTTCCAACTCGGTACACTTATCAGTTATTTTGCCCAGTAAGTCAGATAAACGTTGATTTTCTTTGAGGAGTGTTTTCGTAGTCTGAGTACTTGTTTCGACTAGTTCTTCAAGGTTCTTTATGGCTGTCGACTGTTCCTTAATTTCTTCCACCACAGGTTCCATTTCTAATTTCCACCTTATTTTCGATTTTTTCATTCATCTCTTCCACTATACTTGCAGATTGATCCGTCAATATTTCTGCAATTTCCTTTCGAAGTTTGTCAGATAATTCCATGGCCGAGGTATTAATTTCAGACTTTAACTCCTTCATCTCCTCCTTGATTTTTTCTATTTCTTCCTTAATATTCATTTTTGCCAATTCAGTCCTTAATTCCAACTTTAACTCAGCCATTTCTTGTACAAAAAAAACTTTGAGTTCTTCAATTTCCGATGGATATTTTTAAGGCAGAGATTGATAGATTCTTGATTTGTAAGGGTGTCAGAGGTTATGGGGAGAAAGCAGGAGAATGGGGTTGAGAGAGAAAGATAGAATGGAAGAGTAGAATTGATGGGCCAAATGGCCTAATTCTGCTCCTAGAGCTTATGAACATGATAAAAAGTTGGACCAATGATACCTGATTACCTGCTATCATGCAGCAGCAGTTATGTAATGGACTAGCGTCATGTAGGAGGATGCCACATATCGCAACAGGTAGTGCTGATCACAGCCACAGTGACCTGGGTTTGCTCCTGACCTCCAGTGCAGTTTGCGTATGTTTGCATATTCTCCCTGTGATTAAATAGCTTTCTCCGAGTGCTCTGGTTTCCTCCTGTGTCCCAAATATATGCTAGGCAACTATAAATAAGTTCATGGTGCACTGAGGTGGTGGGAAAGGAGGCATGGATTTGACAGATGTGTAAGCCTATAGGGAAATAAATGGGGGAATGGGATTGATGGGCATGTTCTGAGGACAATTGTGGCCTCAACTAGGGTGGCAGGCTGTGGAACTGCTGCCTCACAGCGCCAGAGATAAGGGATTCGATCCTGACCATGGGTGCTATCTCTATAGAGTTTGCATATTTTCCCTGTGACCACATGGGTTTCCTCCTGGTGCACTTGTTTCCTCCCACATCCCAAAGACATGTGGATTTATAGGTTAATTTGTCTTTATAAATTGTTCTTAATGTTACTTGAAGAAATGTGACCAGCTGACGATGAGCTACCAGTGGCTGTTAACATCACCCTTACTTCTCAACTTTGTAACCTTTGTAAACTATCAGGCTCCGCCTGTGAATGTACAATGTCTAGAATGACAATGGACTTAACTAATCAACACTAGTGACGATGCTTGATTTCAATGATATTGGGGATCCCCTAAGCCAGCAGTGCAAAGTTGCACAAAGAAATTTCTCCTCATCTCCTTACTAAAGATATGTATGTAGTTAGAATGATTGTTAATGCCAGGAAAATTTAGTCTCCATTGAATCAATTGCAGCTCTGTTTTTTTTAATTAATGCCGTACATGTCTTACAAAATGTGTCATTGTCAAACTTACTATTGCAATGGTCAAAGATCGGCACACTGTACAAAGCAATATGTCACTCCCATCCAGCACAGGTTAACTGCCAGAACTCAGAACCTTCTCAGAATGAACAAAGAGGTTGTTCAAGTCAGTGCTCAAATACAATGTAGAAAGTATGATGTCGCTGAAATGTGAAACAGGAGGAACAGTTTGTCCATGTCAAGAACATCCTTACAATGCATTGAGAATTCCGACTTGCTTCTTATACTGAATTGAAATAATGGCATTGAGATTTTAGCAGTATATTCTTTTCTAATTTTTCTCCTCATTATCAAGATTCAATATATCGGTCTGCACCCACGATTTCTCCTTTAAGGGCAAAGATCTTTCATTTTGCACTGAGATGCCGTGAGTTTAATCATTAATTTCCTCTTCTCCCTCCTCTAGCACCTGTCACCCCCGCTCCCATTAGAGCTGAGGTTATTTGAAGATAATTGTGAGAGATGTAACACACGTGATGCACTGAATATTAAATCAAACTTTGCATTCATACTCTATGTTTCTGAGAATATTATTAGAAACAATATTTCACATTCATGCGTGAGCAGTGAAATATTGAATCTTTTTTCTGACCGATAATTCATTTCATTATATTCTGTTACCAGCCTTTGCTGATTTGCAGAATAAATTCTGTATTCCACCGAGGATATGCTACTACATTGATATATTGCACCAGTTGGTTTCATTACATAGAACATAGAACAGTACTGCTTAGGAAAATACTTTTCCCACTTTCCCCCTTCTCTTAAAGCTATACCCTCCATCATTTGACATTTCCTTCCAGGGAGAAACTGTCAGCTTTATCTTTGCTTCTAATGTGTTTATAAACTTCTATCAAATCTCTCCTCAGCCTTTGATGCACCAGAGAAAACTATCCACATGTCCAACCTCACCTTATAGCTAAAAAATACTTCTAATCCAGGCAGCATTCCGGTAAAATCTCTTCTGCACCCTCTCTAAAGCCTTGACATCCTTCCTGTGATGGGGCAACCAGAACTGCACACAATGCTCCAAATGTGGCCTAACCAAGGTCCAATAAAACTGCAACATGACTTACTGACTGTTATACTCGATGCTCTGATCAATGAAGGCAAGCATGCCATATGCCTTCTTTACCACTTTATCTACTTGTATTATCTCTTTCAGGGAGCTGTGGACTTGGACCCCAAGATCCCTGTGTACATCAATGCTGTTAAGGCTCTTGCCATTTACTATATATTTTCCACTTACAATGCAACACCTCACACTTGCTTGCAATAAATTCCATGTACCATTTCACAGCCCATTTCTGAAGTTGATCTATATCCCACTGTATACTTTGACAGCCTTCTTCATTGTCTGCAACTCCATCAATCCTGGTGTTATTTTGGGTCAGGACCCTTCTTCAGGTTTAAGAAAGGCCCTGATCCAAAACATTCACTCCTTTCGCAGATGCTGCCTGACCAGTTGGAGTCCTCCAGCACTGTGTCTTTTGTTCAAGACTCCAGCATCTGCAGTTCGTTGTGTCACCATACTATATTTTTCTAAGTAGCAGTTGCTGTAGCTAAGTGCACAAATGTTATGTTATGCTGTGCCATGTAAATCGTACATCATAACTAAGTGGCTCAAGTATGATAAAGTAACAAACAGTTAATTTCAGACTACTGATGTGGCTCTTTGTTAAATGCATGATGTATTCATACTATAACTTTTGGCTGTTGTTATGAAGATGTTTTTTGTCGGAAGCTGCCACTGTGGGGTGAATATTAATCACCAAAGACAAGTAGTTGAGAGGTAAAAATGGTAATTTGACCTACATACAGTATATACTCCATTTGTAGTCTCAATGGTAGTGTATTGGAAAGTACAGTCAATTCACTCTCAGATGAATCAGTTGATAAATCTTTCTGGGAGGCTCAGCTTCCCTGAAGTTTTATTTTTTAATAAGGGCAATGTTTATTGAGCTTCATGAACTCTAACAAGTGAAGAGCTGTGAAGCACTCAGTACTCCCAGGAGTTGTGTTTTCCCTTGCAGTTCCAGGCTAACCTTCTGAAGATCACTCTCAGGAAACTGGGTGAAACCCTCTGCCTAAGGTGTCCAATTTACTGCCCCATGATGGTTTCATGCCAGTATATCATATTCTCAGGCATCTACTCATCGGCTCCTCTCTTGCTAACTGGAGAGCCCATCCAAAACTCTGATGGTTTGCTTCTGCCAGTTATAAACCCGATCTTCCTGCTTATTGTTTGGTGTTAAGTTATTTTGATGTAAGCCAATCTGGAAAACATTCTGTTATTCTGTATTTTTGCATTTTCGCATTCATCTTAATTTTAACCTTCTCAGGTCATCTTGCTAATTCTACTTCGTCAGTCGATAACTGTAAATCCAGTTGCAAATTTATGTTAAAAAAAACATGAACACAAACCTGCTTCTAATGTACGCAGCAGTGAAGCATTTTGGCTAGCCTATACATAACAGTGTCATCCCATTGTATGGTGCTTTTCTAAAGCAAAAAAATTGTCGTAATTTTTCCAGACAATAAGTGGATTTGTTTCACTAGAATAAGTAAGCATTAGGAACAGGAAATAAATGCTGGCCTTTCCATAAATGAAGAAAGGAGCTTGAAATAAATGGGTCCCCAGTGGAGGATTTGCATTGCTATAGCTGGCAACCACAATCTCAGAGTCAGCAATAGTTCGAATAATTCCCAGTGAGGTATTTACATGATATGATTAGATGAAGATTTGCTAACTCGTTATTTTTAATTGTGGCATCTCAAGCACACAAAGTCTTAAACCTACCAGATGACTGTAACACGTAGTAAGTAATTTTATTGCATCGGTTAGGAAAAATGTATCAACCCATCCTTATTTGTGTCCACCACATAGGATCCTTAAAATGTGTGCAGGGCCGTCCAGCTCCTTGAAGTTGCTCTTACAATCTATTAGATTATGGAAAGCTGTATGTTAAATTCATTGAAACACCTTGGTCTGTATCTTTAATATTATCACTCAACAATTAAGTTATTATTTGTTTAATCTGAACTACCTGATCATAATAATTCTATTTTTATCACATTCACATGCATTTTCACATTCATCGTAATTTTTGAGTACTCTGGTTATCTTGCTAATTCTACTTCATCAATCCATAAGTGGAAATCTAGTTGCAAATGCATTTAAATGCAGCAGTAAAAAATGCCAGCTATTGGGTGCTAGTGTAACCAATGTAAAATAATCGTCGGAGACAACAGAGAATGCCAGGATTTAAAACTGATTGGGTCTTGCTTCTATCCGGCTGTGTGAAACGTATCCAACTTTATCTACTTGGAGCCTGCGTTCAAGAAGAAAACTCATGCTGCAGGTTCTCCAAGTCATCGTTTGTGGTAATAAAATATCAATCTACAGTATCTGATTTACACTCCTAACATATGTCAATTGCACAACATTATTGGGAATGGCCACTGAAATCCCTGCTCATGTGAATGGCCGAAAATGGCAAACTTTCAGGCAAACAAATATTGGGATGTTGAATAAATAATGATAACAGGGCGGCGTGGCAGCAAAGCAGTAAAGTGCCAGAGACCCGCATTTGATCATGACAACAGGTGCTGTCTGTACAGAGTTTGTACGCTCTCCTGTGACCGTGTGGGTTTTATCCAAGTGTTTCTGGTGGTACTGGTCAGTAGGTGCAGTCCTGACCTCTCATCTACCACATAGCAGACCTATGAACTCTCTTTAATCAGTCTGTTCGTATTGGTGGAAATGTGTCAGACTCGATAACAATCAGCACGGGAGCACCTCAAGGCTGCGTGCTCCGCCCCCTGCTGTACTCACTCTATACTCATGACTGCGTAGCCGGTCACAGTGCGAACTCCATCATCAAGTTCGCTGACGACACCACTGTAGTGGGACGTATCACTGATGGGGATGAGTCGGAGTACAGAAGAGAGATCGAGCGACTGTCCATATGGTGCCAGCACAATAACCTGGCCCTCAACACCAGCAAAACCAAGGAACTGATTGTGGACTTTGGAAGGAGTAGGATGGGGACCCACAGTCCAGTTTATATCAACGGGTCGATGGTTGAAAAGGTCAAGAGCTTCAAATTCCTGGGCGTGCACATCTGTGAAGATCTTTCCTGGTCCGAGAAGCAATTATCAAGAAAGCTCATCAGCGCCTCTACTTCCTGAGAAGATTACGGAGAGTTGGTCTGTCAAGGAGGATTCTCTCTAACTTCTACAGGTGCACAGTAGAGAGCTTGCTGACTGGTTGCATCGTGGCTTGGTTTGGCAACTTGAGTGCCCTGGAGAGGAAAAGACTACAAAAGGTAGTAAACACTGCCCAGTCCATCATCGGCTCTGACCTTCCTTCCATCGAGGGGATCTACCACAGTCGCTGCCTCAAAAAGGCTGGCAGCATCATCAAGGACCCACACCACCCTGGCCACACACTCATCTCCCTGCTACCTTTGGGTAGAAGGTACAGGAGCCTGAGAACTGCAACAACCCGGTTCAGGAATAGCTACTTCCCCACCGCCATCAGGCTATTAAACCTGGCTCGGACAAAACTCTGAACATTAATACCCCTCCATCTGTTATTTGCACTTTATTAATTTATTAATTAATGTGTGTATTTAAGTATATAACTGTAGTCAATGCCTACTATGTTCTGTTGTGCTATGCAAAGAAAGAATTTCATTGTCCTGTCAGGGACACATGACAATAAACTCTTTTGACTTGACTTGACTTTGGCTTTATTAGACGTTAATGTTATATGGAGTCATAGAGTCTAACAGCGTGGATGCAAGCCAACGTGTCCCATCTACTTTAGAACCACGTAGTTGTATTTAGCCCATATTGTTCTAAGCCTATCCTGTCCATGTACCTGTCTAAGTGTTACTTAAATGATGCACTAGCACTTGCCTCAACCACCTCCTCCAGCACTCGTTCCATATCTGTGCACTAAATGTTGTATCCTTTATCCTTTATTTTTGCACTGTGGACGGCTTAATTGTATTCAATTTAGAGTTTTTTTTTACTAGCATGCAAACATTGGCGTTTCAGTGTACCTCGGTACATATGGGTAGCATGCAAACAAAAGGCGTTTCAGTGTACCTCGGTACACGTGACAATAATAAACAATAAGACGAACAAATTTGGGCTCAATCCTGAGACTAAGCTTCATCTCCACTATCTGATCTCAACTACATCATACACCATGATTTAATCAGGCTTTAACTGTCTCTCAGTAGCCAGTTGTGACATCTCCCCTTCCAGTGATAACTAAAGTATAACTAGGGCAAATAATCTGCTTTCAGTCTCTCTTCCTTATTTTGATTGATTTAAGTGAATCTGTCTAATGACTTTCTCAATTTTTCTTATGACACAAAGCAAGTTTATTCGTCCCATCGGTTTTATGCCAGTATTCAGAACAATCCCATTTCTCCATTCATTTTTTAATAACCTACTTTATCTCACAGGTCTATTAGCTGCACACACTCCTCCTCCAATTCTCCTAGCAACTCACCTACACACAGGGCAATTTACAGTGGTCAATTAACCTACCACCTACCAGCTTCTGAAATGCAGGTGGAATCCGGAGCACCCAGCAGAAACCCATGTGGTCACAGTGAGAACTTTCAGACTCCACACAGAAGTCGCCATAAGCCAGCATCAAACTAAGATCATGGAACTGGTGATATTAGCACCAACTGCTGTGTCACTGAAGGGGTATATTTTTGATATGACCCGATTCTGACTTTTCGACAGAAGAATGATGGGGGACTTCATTAAAACGTACCGAATAGTGAAAGGCTTGGATAGTGTAGATGTGGAGAGGATGTTTCTAGAATGGAAGAGTCTAGGACTAGAAGACATAGCCTCAGAATTAAAGGCTGTTCCTTTAGGAAGTAGATGAGGAGGAATTTCTTTAGTCAGAGGTTGGTGAATCTGCGGAATTCTTGGTCACAGGATGCTGTGGAGGCCAAGTCATTGGATATTTTTAAGGCAGAGATAGATAGATTCTTGATTAGTACGGGTGTCAGGGATTATGGGGTGAAGGCAAGAGAATGGGGTTAGGAGGGAGAGATAGATCAGTCATGGTTGAATGGCGGAGAAGATTTGATGGCCCGAATGGGCTAAATCTGCTCCTATCATTAATGACCTTATGACTTGTGACATCAGTAATAGATCAAACCTTTGTATATTATCTTACAATTCTATCGAAAGGCCTCCTTGCTAATGATCCTTGATGAGCCTGCTTCCTAGTAGAAAATTGAGTACTCTTAGAAAGGTGAACTACGTTTGGTCTCAAGTTGCATTACAATGCCTGTGTGTTAGGTAAGGTGACTATACACCTGGATAGCAGCAGAAAATCTGTTCAGGTTCATTACATAGGTAATTATTACATCTTATATATTATATGCCTTATGGCCTAATTATATCACTTTAGCGGCTCAAGGGAGCAGATGCTTGGTTTAGAATTCTTTAGCAAGTAGATTTAGCATCATTGTTGCTATGGCACCAGGCAGCAAGATTGCTCTCCCAACTCCACAATAATAAACAAAATGGGCGACACAGTAGCGCAGTGGTAGAGCTGCTGCCTTACAGCACCAGAGACGCGGGTTCAATCCTGACTACGGGTGCTGTCTATACGGAGCTTGTACATTCTCCTTGTGACCACATGGAATTTTTCAGGGTGCTCGGGTTTCCTCTCATACTGCAATGATGTGCAGGCTTGTAGGTTAATTGGCTTCTGTAAATTGTCCCAGGTGTGTAGGATAGCGCCAGTGTATGGTGTGATTGCTGGTCGGAGCTGACTCAGTGGGCTGAAGGCCCTGCTTCCACGCTGTATCTCTAACATCTAAAGTAAAGTAAAAGATCCAGCACATGCTCAGTCCTCCATTCAATACTGCTCAACCTCATTTATTATCCCAACGGTTTAGATTGGTCCCTCTACCAACAAGACAAAGGGCCAGTCCTACTTGGCGATTTTTTTGCCGACTGCCGGCATCATTGACTGGCGTAACAGGTCACTGAAATATTCGCGGCGTGGCACGGCGGTGACGCGACGTGTTGACGTGTAGTGTTGTGACAATTTTTTTGTCACCGCTGGATTTTTAAATGTTCAAAATCTTTTGGCGACACCGATATGACGCTGGCAGTTGCCGAACAAATTGTCAAGTGGGACAGGCCCTTAATGGTGAGTTGCCTTGAGACGTGACACCACAATCTCACCTAACCGAGACCAAAGGTCCATCACGACACTAAAGTACAGCGACCTGGGTGATACATATCTAGTTGAACAATATTATAGAATGTAGACAGAATCATATTTTAAGAATGTATTAATGAGGGATGCCCACAATTCATTTTCTTTTTCACTTCCTCCTATTCTTATAGGGAGTGAAAATATAGCATTTTTTGAAAGGTTTGTGAGTTTTCTGCGTGTAGTTTAACTTTACTCATATTCCCACATTTAAAGCTAGACCATTATACTTCAGATCAGAGAATGTGAGCAAAACCCTATAATTTAATTAATGGTTTAGAGAAGCCATCAAAGGTGGGTGGATAGTGCAAATGGAATTGATGACATATTTTCAGTCGGAAGCATTAATTCCAGTTCTCTAACCTCTTCTGCTGCCTGACCTATTTATAAGATTTTCAATTTTCATTTTAGATTACCAGCAACTACAGTACTTTGGTTTTGGATATATGATTAGTTATGTTGGATGTTAAACATCAAAATGTTTCCAAAGAGAAGAAAAAGTGGATTGGGAATATACAGGTAGGAGGGGAAAAGATGGAGGCTGCAAATTGTGACCAGGTAGTATTTGCATTGTATAGGGTAAGGTGCTGATGGATGTGATGCTGAACAATGTGGGGGTGGGGTCAATTATATCTTAACAGGTCAATAAGTGCAAAGAATATTTTTTATTCATCGCATAATAATTTGTAAAACTGATCTTCAGTTAGATGGAGGACATTCTTTGAATTAATAAGTTTGTAATATTCAGATGATATTGTGTTGCCATGAATGCCAAGAAACATATAACGTTATTAAGGGATTGAACACACTAGATGCAGGAAACATGTTCTCAATGTCGGGGGAGTCCAGAACCAGGGGCCACAGTTTAAGAATAAGGGGCAGGCCAGTTAGAACTGAGATGAGGTAAAAAATTTTCACACAGAGAGTTGTAAATTTGTGGAATTCTCTGCCTCAGAAGGCAGTGGAGGCCGATTCACTGGATGCATTCAAAAGAGAATTAGATAGAGCTCTAGGACTAGCGGAATCAAGCGATATGGGGAGAAGGTTGGAACGGGGTACTTATTGTGGATGACCAGCCATGATCACATTGAATGGTGGTACTGGCTCAAAGGGCCGAATGGCCTACTCCTGCACCTATTGTCTATGTATCTATCTATATATGTATGTAATACCCCAAACAAATCCAATGGTTTAAGAGCAGGGAAAGAAAAAGGGAGGTTTGATTTTGTTATCCTGAAGAAAATAGAAATGTTTTGTCTTCTTGAATGGAAAACTTTACTGTTGCATCCAGTTGATCACAATCTGACTGGCAAAGAATTGTCAGTGCAAAATGTGTGCCGAATAAAAATGATCAGATCCCCAGACTAACTCTGTAATGCTACAATAGACTCAGTTATACTGGAATGACCTTTGCTGAATTAAATCTATTACTGGTTCAATCTCATATGTTTAGTCAGGGAGCACCTTCTTCCAAAAACTTAATCATGCTGTCACAGGGTTAATGAGGTGACTCCTCTATTAATTTGAGAAGAACTTGACTGGAAGACTACTTGTATCGGTGCTCATTATTTTTAGAGCTATTTTCAGTATCTGGCTCATTGCTGGGAGACATCTTTCTGTTTGGAACTGTTTGCAGCAAAACATATTTAAACCAATATTTGTTCTTCATGAGCAATACATATTTATAAGTGCTTTTGCTTTGGGTTTTGGGGATTTAGGATATTAGAATTTTAGGTGGAAATGTTTACCCTTAATCCTTCCAAGACACTTGTATGTCAAAGTAATCACATCATATCCTGCAAGACTGTTGACTGCATGTTCTTAATAAACATACAAAAATCTCACTTCACCAAATTGACATATTTTCAATCAAACATGGTTATGGGATATTTTCCTTAGGTTTAGTTCCTTTAGCAAATTCTTGTGTAAATTTATTAATGGTTTTGAATGAAATAACTTTGGTATTGATAACTGGTTACTATGGCAATACTATTTTACCTTTGTGGGTTCTTTGATTATTTCATTGTTCATTGGAATTATATTATCCAGATCGCACAAAGGTTTAGTTTCTATTCAGAATTTTTAAAATGTCAAATACAGGTAGTTAGATACTCCTGTTGGAGATAATCATTATTAGCATTATTGCAGTGCAAATGTTAATTGTCTTTTTGTCAACCTATTCCAAGTTAATTGACAGTTCTTCCAAAATCACCAAGAGAGTCATTTAAAGTCATAGATTCATCGAGCCACACAACACGGAAACAGGCCCTTCAGCCCAACTCGTCTATGCTGACCAAGATGCCCCATCTGAGCTAGTCCCATTTGCTTGCATTTGGCTCACATAACGAACAGTGATATATATTTTGTAAGCTTTCGTCCCAAATATCTTCCCTTATTGGTTGGCCTAGTTCATTTTCCCATGATTGCCTATATATTTCCGTCGTGGGTGCGTCGTTATCTAATAGAATATTGTAAATATAAGATATTAATTTTTCTGTGTTGGGGTGTTTGTTCAAACATTCATCAAGAATTTCTGCCTTTCTATTTCTATAATCCTGCGTGTTTGATTTAGCATAGTCTCTAAGTTGTAGGCATCTGAAGTAATCATTTGAGTGAAATCCATAAATTTGTTGTAACTCCTGGAATGTGAGGAATGTACCTTTCCTATAAAGATCACCCATCTTTATAATTCCGTGATTTTTACATTGTATGAAACCTTTATCCATCATTGAGGGTTTAAATGTAGTGTTGTTTACAATGGGAAGAAGTAGTGATAAATTATCCAATTTTAGTGTCTTTTTTAATTGTTTCCAAATGCGTATTCCACTATATATTATGGGGTTTTCACTATAGGTTTTTTTGCTTAATTTAATAGTAGCAAATAAGATTGATCCAGTTTCAAGGGAAAAACAGTCTTCCTTTTCCATTTTTAACCAATCTGGTTGTTGGTCCAGTTCTTGCAACCAAAAATTCATATTTTTAATGTTAACTGCCCAGAAATAGAACATAAAATTCAGTAGGGCCAAACCTCCATTTATTTTTGATTTACATAAGTGCTTTTTATTTATTCTGTGATTCTTATAATCCCAGATAAAGTTCGTGACTATAGAATCAACCTTTAAAAAAAAAGTTTTTGGGAGATATAATCGGGATTGATTGAAAGAGGTACAATAATTGTGGGAGAAAAATCATTTTTATTGCATTAATTCTACCAAACATTGAGATAGGTAGTGTTTTCCAATATAGAATATTCTCATGTAATTTATTGAATAAAGGCCGGAAGTAAAGTTTAAATAAAGAAGTATATGTCTTTGTTACATAAATTCCAAGATATTTAAATGTTTCATTTACTATTTTTTTTAATTTTATTTTTTTTTAATTTTTATTATAGAAACAAAATAATAACAGAGTACATTATTTTACTATAATGAGAGTACGTGATAATAATGATAAATTCATACTATTAATATTATTTGTATTATTATTAATTATAAATTTCAAGGTTATATATTTTATATAATTAAGAATACATGGTACTAATAATGCATTTATAGTATTAGCAATATACTCATACTGTTAATAATATTTGTATTATCTCAGATTTTTAAATATAAGACCAAATTTTATGTAATTAATAATACATAATACTAGTAAAACTTTTATAATATTCATTATATTTTCATTATGTTAACAATATTTGTATTATCATTGATTTTAAATTTAAAATTATTATATAATTGAAAATACACAGTTTTATATAATTGAAAATATAAGATACTAATAATATTTTCATGAAGTTAATGATATTTATATTCGTACTGATATTAAGAATTTAAGATAATGTGTTTCTATACTATTTTCTAATTTTTTATATAGATATAAGAAAATAGAAAATAGAGTAAAGAGTGAGAAAGGTTTGATGGAGAGTAAAATATTCCTCATTAGTCCGTACTTGGAGATATATTCATGATTTATTATATATATTTCTTCATCCATTCAAATATTCAGGCCTCAGTCAGGTCCTCGCGCCGAACCGTTATGACCCTGTAAATATTTAATATATGGAGACCAAATCCCTTTGAAGAGGTCTAACCTATCCATAAGGACGAGCCTCAGTCTCTCCAAATGGAGTGTCTCCGACATTTCTGTATTCCACATTTTGATTGTTGGGAATGCAGGGCCTTTCCAAAATTTTAATATTAATTTTTTCCCAATTATTAGACAATAATCGATAAAAATTCTTTGGTTCATTGTTATTAGTTGGTCAGTTTCAAGTATTCCAAGTATTATTAACTTTGGATCAGGGGGTCATACTTATATTGACAACATTCGAAATTATCTTAAATATTTCCTTCCAATATTCTACAATTTTTATACAGTTAGTAAATGAATGTGACAAATTTGCTTCTGAGATTTGGCATTTATCACATGTAGGAGATATTTTTGGGAAAATATTATGTAATTTAGATTTAGAGTAATGTAATCTATGTAATATTTTAAATTGTATAAGGGAATGTTTAGCATTTAACGAGCAATGATGTATATGTTGTAGACTTTCACCCCATATTTCTGGTCTTATAATTTGGCCTAATTCATTTTCCCAAGACTCTCTATATGTTTTTGTTAATGGGATATCACTTTCCAATAAAATATTGTATATATATGATATCATTTTTTCCGTATTTGGATGTTTATTCAAGCATTCATCTAAAATTTCTGTCTTTCTATTTCTAAATTCTTGTGTATTTGCAGAAACATAGTTTCTAATTTGTAAATATCTAAAATATTCTTTATTATGTAGTCCATAAGTTTGTTGTAACTCTTGAAATGAAAGAAAAGAGTTTTCCTTATAAAGATCACCTATCTTAGAAATTCCTTTATTTTTCCATTGTAAAAAAGCTTTATCCAACATTGAAGGTTTAAACGTAAAATTATTGGCAATGGTAAGACCTAGTGGTATGAATTTTAGTTTTAGTGTTTTCTTTATTTGTTTCCAGATGCGGATTCCATTTTCTATTATCGGATTTTCACTATAAACTTTCTTAGCTACGTTAGTGTTAGCAAATATTATAGAGCTAATTTCAAATGGAGAACAGTCTTCTTTTTCCATATTTAACCAATTTGATTTATTATCTATTTCTTCTAACCAAAAATTCATATTTTTAATATTAACTGCCCAGTAATAGAACATAAGATTTGGTAATGCTAATCCTCCATTTATTTTGGGTTTACATAAATGTTTTTTACTTATTCTATGGCTCTTATAATCCCAGATAAAGTTAGTAATTAGAGAATCTACTTTTTTGAAAAAATTTTTAGGAAGATATATTGGAATTAATTGAAATAAGTATAATAATTGTGGGAGAAAAATCATTTTTATTGCATTAATTTTACCTATCATTGAAATAGGTAAGCTTTTCCAATATAAAATATTCTTATTTAATTTATTCAGTAATGGAGGGAAATTAAATTTAAATAAAGAATCAAATCTTTTTGTAACAAAAATCCCAAGATATTTAATATTTTCATTTGTTATCTTGAAAGGGAATTGTTGTAATATATGTAAATTATTCAGCGTTATTGGCATGTTCACTTTTATTCCAATTGATACTGTATCCTGAGAGTGATCCAAATTCTGTTATTAGTTTTAAACAAATTTTGGATACTTATTTCTGGCTCAGTGATGTAAAGTAATACATCGTCCGCATATAAGGAGATTTTATTCTTAGTATCTCTAGTATCATATCCATGTATTTCCGGGTGTAATCTCACCCTCTGGGCAAGAGGTTCTATTGCTAACGCAAACAATAAAGGTGATAGAGGACAACCTTGTCTACAACCTCTAGATAAACTAAATTTAGTTGATAACATTCGGTTTGTTGTTATTCTAGCTATTGGATTTGCATATAGCAATTTAATCCAATTAGTAAATTTCTCTCCCAGTTTAAAAGCTTCCATCACCAAAAATAGATAAGGCCATTCCACTTGATCAAAAGCTTTTTCTGCATCAAGCGAAATGACTACTAAATCTTTTTTATCACTTCTTTTCGAATATATAATATTGAATAACCGTCTTAGATTGTATGAAGAATATCTTTTTGGTATAAATCCTGTTTGATCGGGGTGGATTAATTCGTTAACGACTGAACTCAGTCTTTGTGCTAATATTTTTGTTAGTATCTTTTGATCTGTATTTAATAGAGCTATTGCTCTATATGATCCTGGTTCATCCAAGTCTTTATTTATTTTAGGTATAAGTGTTACAATAGATTCATTCAACGTATCTGGTAATTTCTGTTGTGTGTATATCTGTTCATATAATGATTTCAGACGCGGAACCATATAGTCATGAAACATTTTATAAATTTCCGAACCTATACCATCGGGTCCCGGTGTTTTACCATTTTTTAATGATCTAATAGATTCTTGGATTTCTTTTATTGAAATATCAGCATTTAATAATTCTCTATTTTGTAAATCCAATCCTTTCAGGTTACATTTTTTTAAGAATTCATCTATTTTGAAGGGGAATTGTTGTAATATATGTGGATTACTTTCCATTATTGGCATGATTTCACTTTTATTCCAATTAATTCTGTATCCTGAGAACGAGCCAAATTGAGTTTGGTATATACGTTTGGGATACAAAATTCAGGTTTTGTAATGTAGATTAATACATCATCTGCATATAAGGAAATGTTCTTCTCAGTATCTTTAGAATTATACCCATATATATCAGGATGGGACCTAACTCTTTCTGCTAGTGGCTCTATTGCGAGTGCGAATAATAACGGAGATAACAGACATCCTTGTCTACAGCCTCTAGATAAATTAAATTTAGCTGATAACATTTGATTTGTTGATATTCTAGCTGTTGGATTAGTATATAAAAGTTTTACCCATATATTAAACTTCTCTCCCAATTGAAACATTTTCATGACCGAAAATAATAGGGCCATTCCACCTGGTCGAATGCTTTCTCAGCATCTAATGAAATAATTGCTAGATCTTCGTTAGTACTTCTCTTTGAGTATACAATATTGAATAATCGTCTCAGGTTATATGAGGAGTAGCATTTTGGTATAAATCCTGTTTGGTCAGTGTGTATTAATTTATTAATCACTGTGCTTAATCTTTATGCTAGGATTTTAGTTAATATTTTTTGATCAGTATTTAGGAGAACTATATATGAACCTGGATCTTCCATGTCCTTATCTATTTTTGGTATGTGTTATTATAGATTCATTTAGCGTTTCTGGTAGTTTCTGTTGGGTATAGATATGTTCATAATAATAATAATAATAATAATAATAACTTTATTACGGACTCAAGGTCCAGACAAGGGGCAACATTACATTAAAAAATGCATTGCATCTCAAATATCATAAATATATATAAAATCAAGGTAAATCACATAAAAACATCATAATTTATATATTTTAAAATAAACCCACAATACTTAAGTTAAAAATCCAGAGTAAAAAAATGATCAATGTCGTACAACGAGACAACGATACCAGTGTCTCCACAACTGGGATTCGTAGCGTGTAGTGCTAACCCTTATGTTTGTCAAGGCCATAATAAGCACATTTTTAGAGTCATTTATCCTGCAAATGAAATTATACATGTGGTGTCTTAGGATAGCTTCTAGAGTACTGACTCCTGCAGCCACAAACATATTACTGGCACTACACCATCTTGGTTGCCTTAGCAGTGTTCTCATGGCATCGTTATATGCCACCTTTAGTCTCTGCATACTTGTCTTTAAATAGTTCGACCACAGGTGTGCAGTGTAGAGGGGTGTGCAGTATGCTCTAAATAGCGACATCTTCACCACATCTGCACACGCACCAAATTTACGCAAGAGGATATTCGCCTGTATATACAGCATGCGTCGTTGCCTATAAATATCCTCATCATCTGTCATTTGTTCTGTAATAATATGCCCTAGATATTTTATCTTATTACAGACACTAAGATTGTTATCAGACAATTTAAAGTCAGGATATTTTAGGCTTTTATCCTCTTTGGTTCTACAGACCATAACAGCACTCTTACTAGCATTATATTTAATGTCATGTTCCAAACCATACACGGAACATGCAGTAAGGAGCTGCTGGAGACCAGCGCTAGATGGACTAAAGACCACAAGATCATCTGCATACATAATATGGTTCACTAGAATATTACCAATCACGCACCCAGTGTTACAAGCTTTCAATTGTTTAGACAGATCATCAATATATAGATTAAAAAGGACTGGGGATAAAATTCCCCCTTGTCTAACACCATTGCTAACCCCAAATGGGGCTGAGACCCTATTGCCCCATTTTATTTGCATAGTCTGGTGGGCATACCAGTAGGCCAGTATTCTCACAATGTATTTAGGCACCCCTCTTTGACGCATTTTACCAAACAGCTTTCTGTGATTAACACGGTCAAAGGCTTTGGAGGCATCAATAAAGCACATAAGGATTGAAGAGTTTTTGCCTCTATATTTGTTTACAATCTCCTTTAGGGCATATATGCATAAGTCAGTGCCATGTTTAGCTTTAAAGCCAAACTGGTTATCTGTGGAGTTAACAAACTCATGTATTCTATCCAGCAGAACTCTTTCTAATACTTTTGACAATATGCTGGCTAAAGCTATGGGCCTGTAATTATTTAAACTGCCTACTTTACCCACTTTGTCCTTAATAACCGGCACTAACAGGACAGACAACATTGAGTCTGGTAACATGCCATGAATCATAAAGCCAGTAAAACAAATAGCTAGGAGAGGAGCTATCCTCATACTCGCATACTTAAGATGTTCAGCAGAGATATGATCCAAGCCACTTGCTTTGTTGTTGGACAGCTTGTTCATGGCATGATACACCTCATGTGACATAATCACCATTGAGTCATTACTCTCAATATTGTCCACCCTATACAAGTCACCTTGGACACAATTGAATAGAGTGCTATAATGTTGTCGCCATAACTCCGCAATATTAGCCGTTCCGGAGATTCCATCTACAGTCACAATGGTGACTAGTGGGTTACCGCAGATGACAATATCTCCAAGCTTGCGGATGACACTTAGCTGGGGGGCAGTGTTAGCTGTGAGGAGGATGCTCTGCACTTGGATCCAAATTCCAAAAATCTGTAGCATTGGTTACTTAGAAGCTCCTTAGCCATGGAATCAGCCCTCATAGCTTGGTGAGACTCATTTTTACAGATGAAGCAGAAACAGCATACTTATAACCTTGCATTAGTGAGCTTCTTGTGCTCAAACACAGGCCCCAGTCTGGGTCTACCTGCCATAGCCCATGCTTTGGTGGCTTCACGGGCTTCAGTATGATACTCAGCTACATACTTATTCCAGCCAGGTCTGATGTTATGTGTCTTATTTTTATGCTTGCAGTAGGGCTTACTGCCTACATATAAGGCACTTACTATATCATTATACATGGAGCAGATATCTCTCCTATGCTTCATATCTTTACAGTTAACATTGCTACATATTATTGCATCTTTAGGTAGATGAATATTGCTTAAGGATTTATCTGTATGGGCATAATAGGCTAGGATGTCTTCCTTTGTAAGCGTTGACCAGTCCAGTTTTTCTGTATTAAGGCTATTTCTATCTCTGGATACCACAGGTATGTGTTCAACATTTATTGTCATAGCAACAGGTATATGATCAGTCATTGCTGCCCCGTACTGAATGCTCATACACCCCAATGAGGCATGTGCATCAGCTGTACTAATACAGTGGTCCAGCCATGATGTGGTGTGCCAGGCCTCACTAATATAAGTATAGCTATCTGTAGGTAAAAGCACTTTGCTTGACAATATTAAATTATTATCTTGACAGAACTGAGCCATATGATTGGCAAATAATGAGTTCCTATCTGAGATATCTGCATTCATATCCCCAATGACATATACACTACAATAATTATTGTTTTGAATGAAAGAATAGATGTAAGCAAGTCTATTTAAATATTCATCCTCATTCTGATGGCATTCATAGGGTGTATATACATTCAGGATAACAAATTCCTTGTTGTGGTGAGTAAAGTGTATGGCAATGCACCAGTCAACATCAAGCCGAATCACATTTACTGATGAGTCAAGCTTCTTATTCCATAGAATGGCCACACCACCTGGTATCCTACCTCTGACTATTCCCATGCCAAGGTCAGTTGTAGACTCCCCAGCCCCATGAGTGTCTTTAAACGTGGAGCGATCAGATCATAATTTTTTTTATAGAATTCAGAGCTTATACCATCGGGTCCCGGGGCCCTTTTTTTAGAGATCTGATAGACTCTTCAATTTCTTTTACTGTTATTTCAGCGTCTAATAATTCTCTATCTTTCAAATCTAACCCTTTAAGGTTGCATTTTTGTAAGAAAATCTTGTCCTGTGATCTATTGTTTTAGCTGAGTAGAGGTTTTGATAATATTGCAGAAATCTCTCATTATTATACTTAGATTGTACTAGTGGTTCTCCTGTTTCTGATCTAATCTTATGAATTGTTTTTTCTCCATCCAGTTTCCGAAGTTGACGAGCAAATAATTTTTGGGGTTCATCGCCGAATTCAAAATGTAGTTGTTTAGTGTATTGGTAAAATTTTATAACTTGGTCTGAATATATTTTATTTAATTTATATTTCAATGCTGCAATTTTATTGTGTTTTATCATTGTTGGTGTAGCCTCATTTTCTATGTCTAATTGTCTTATTTCCCTTTCCAATTTGTTGTTTAACCCGATTCTCTTTATTGTGAAATGCTTGGGAGATCATTGCTCCTCGAGTAAATGTTTTAAATGTTTCCCAAAGTAGGGAAGCAGACGCTTCAGGGTTATCATTGGTTTCAAAGAACATATTAATCTGTTTAGTAAGATATTCCTGACATACTTTTTCTTTTAAAATTTGTGGGTTAAGTCTCCATTGTTACTGTTTCTCCGTCCTTCCATTTAATTTAATCATAAATGTTAAGGGAGCATGGTCCGAGATTATAATATTGTGATATTTCGAGTTGTAAGTAAATGGAATAAGCTTGGAATCCACAAAAAATAATCTATTCTTGAATATGTTTTATGTACTGATGAATAAAATGAATATTCTCGTCCGGTTGGGTTTTCTATTCTCCAAACATCCTTAATATTACTAGTATCTATATATGCATTTAATAAGTCACTTGACTGCGATTTTATTTTCCGTTGCCTTGATCTGTCTAAATAGGGGTCTAATGTACAATTTAAGTCTCCTCCGATTATTAAATTGTGTTGTATTAATTCCAGAATTGTATTAAATATGTTCTTAAAAAACAAGGCACTATCAAAATTTAGTCCATAAACATTAATAAGAGTCACTTTTTGTGCATATAATTCACCTATTAATACAATATATCTACCATCACGGTCCGTTATAGTTGATATGTGTTTAAAAGGTATCCCTTTACGGATTAGTATTGCAACACCTCTGGATTTATGCGTAAATGAGGAATGATACGCTTTATCATTCCATTTAGCTTTCAATCTATGCTCTGCATCCTTTTTAAGGTGAGTTTCCTGAAGGAATATTACATCTGTTTTAAGTGCTTTTAAATGTGCTAATACTTTACCTTTCTTGATTGGTTCATTAATACCCTTAATGTTCCAACTACAAAATGTTATTCTTTCACCCCCAATCTTCACATTCAAATCTTTCATCTTTTGTTTAGGGTGGTCTATAAAAGAACAGATGGTTCAGCTCAACAAGACCGACATTACACCTGAACATCAGATAGATGAATTTTAAATCTCGTTGGTCTTTCTCGCGTACATATCGCCTTTGATAAAACTTGTGATTCCATTCAAACTTAAAATTATAATAAAGTATTATATTAAAAAGGTGATAGATTAAGCGGTTAGTAAAGTGAAAAAAGAGAGAAAAAAACTACATCTATAAGTAGTGCAGTTAGTGATAGCCATACTAACATGGCTAGCCATCTACAGACTTTCATCATCTCCTCCAGTACATGGTCGTATTGCACCTTTACTATCATTTGTCTTGGTGGGGCATCTGCCCGTGAGCGGCGTCTCATCACTCTATGTGCTCGACCTAGCAGAGGCTTTTGATCCAGATTTAAGACATTTGCAATAAGTCTGCAGCGAATTCGCGGGGGTCTCGATTCCCCTCTCTTCCTTCTTTAATGCCGACGATTCTTAAATTCTGACGCCTCTGATGTCCTTCCAGATCAGTGCATTTTTCAGTTAATTTACTCAGTAATTCTGATAGGCGTTGGTTTTCTCTGATAAGCTGTTTTGTCGTATCGGCACTTCTTGAAGCAATCTGCTCTAAATGGGTTATTGCTATATTCTGTTGGGTCAGTGTTTTCTCAATGGGATCCAACCTGTCATTAAAGCTGGACTCCATCGAGTTGATTTTAACATCCATCTCCGCAATCTGTTCCAGCTTTTCTTCCGTTTCCTTCTACCATGTTTCCAATAGTTCAAGGACGGTGGAGTTGATCTCTTCCTTCATTTCCTCCTTAAACTCTTCCTTAAAAGTTTGTTCTTCTTTAAAATTCAACTTTTCATTGAAATTCTTCAGTTGCTCCTTTATATTTTTAATTTTCTGAGATAGAAAATTATGAAGATCTTCTATTTCAGATTTTTTAGGCTTTGGTCTCTTCGAAACTTCTTCCTGGGACGACGTTGTACCTCAGGCCTACATCTTCCGGTGCCTGTTTTGGCTTGGCTGACCGTTTTGTTAGCGTGGGGGGGGGTATGTTGCAGAGACATACCGGAGTCACGCACCTGATGACGTCACTCACGTGTTGCAGGCAGCCGATGCAGTAACAGCAGGTAGGTCCGTTTTTCTCCCCATTATTTCACGGATTTTGCTTGGAGTTAACTGGCGCTGGTCTCTAGCCCTGCATAGCGCCACCGGAAGTCCACCTTCTTGAACTTCTGTTGGGGGTACTTCCACTGAGAGAATTCCAGGACGTAGGCCCAGCGATGATGAAGGACTAACAATATCACAATGGTATGTGACTTGACAGGGAGCCTGAAGGCAGTGGTATTCCCATGCACAAACTGTCTCTGTGTTGGAGTTTGTGTTGGAGAGGTCTCAGTTTGGAAAGCACTACCAGAGTAACCCAGGCAAGTGCTCATTTACCCAAAGGTACACACTGCCAGTTGATGGAGGGATGAATGTTCAATGTGGTGTATTTGATATCTATCATACTTGATTGATTTGTTTTCAATGGTCTAGGTTCTATAAGTTTGCACCTATAAGCAACAGCAGATTATTCTCTGTGCTTTTATGGATGTGTTATCTATTTGGTAGGACAGTCTTGTGCTGTACCCTGACCAGCACATCTCCTTTAAACTGTCCCCCTCTGAGCTTAAAGCACTGCCCTCTAGTATTTGACATTTCTACCCTGAAAAAAAAACATCTGACTGTATACTCTATCTCTGCCTCTCATAAATTTGTAAACTTCTCACAGACTTCCTCTCAGCCTCCGACATGGTAAAGAAATCTAGCCAAGTTTTCCCAGATTAAAAAATCGGAGGCTCCTATTTCGTAGTTTCACCTGTGAAGCACAGTCATGTCTCACCACAAGGAATTCCCCAGCTGAATATTGTTTCACTACATTCCTCATCTGCTCCTAGGAACATAAGGGATCCAGTGTGTATCTGTGTCTACAGGAGGCATGTTCATGCGAGAGGACCATGGGGACCCTCCATAGCTGAGCTAACTGCTCCTCAGAGCAAATTACCATGAATCTAAGATTATGAATGCAATCTATCAATGTCTACACTTTGAATGCATGTATTCAGGGGAATCCTAAGATGCGGCCAAATGCTTTGCCTGCTCTTGAGGGCTGGAGGAAAAGTAAAGAAGATCTCTTCTCTTTTAAGTACGGATTGTAGGTGACCTCCCTTTTGCAGCCTGAAATGATCCTAAGTTAGACCACAACCCTGACCCACATGAACAAAGCAGCCCTCTTTGAAGCAGATGTAGTATTTGAGATTGTAGGAGGTTAGCGATCTCAGTGAAGCTAAAGAATGCCCATTCTTTATATAGATTGGTCTGATTTTATTTATTAAACAAAATACACAGGCAGTTGAGATGTTCAGGAATTCTCGGCTCCCTGTTAATTAGCAATGGATTTTTTTTTAATGGAAAGAAAATCTAAGTCAAATGTCTGAATGTCTTGCAGAAAGTTCAGAACTTCTCCCTGAGGCAGATCTTCAGATGGTTACAACTCCCCTGCGAGTCTCGTGGAATCACCAACTATTCCATTGTGCACTTTAGTGAGAATGGCAGAGGTGAGGGGTTGATTGAATGGTGTGCAGGCACTGCACCTCTCAATGGAGCAATTACAGAACCATTACTGCAGGCATTCAGCCTAGCTGAGCTTTTCTAAGCCCTAGCTTGGCCCTGATTCCTTGCACTAGGCTGATTAATTTTGATTGATGGACTGTGGTAAAGTGGAAGACATATTAACCTGCTGCTTCTCTCTGCAGAGAGTTCAATATTTTCCCTTTTAATAGCACAGGGAATAAAACAATGTAATGATAAAATGCTGCAAAAAGCAACTGTGCAATATTTTACTATGTGCTGTGAAATATAGACGTAACTCTGGAGAATGAAAAGGCAGCAATGTTTCAGGTCATTGAAAGGTCTTTGTTATCCCGGTTCTGTCTCCCAAGATGCTAGCTCTCATGCTGAGATTTTCCAACACTCTATTTTTATTTCATAATTCCAGAACCTGCAGTTCTTTGCTTTTGGATTGATGTAACTAGATACCATAAAAATGAAATCACTACTTTATTTTCCCAATCCATCTTTGCTGTGCCCGCCCAGCTTTGTTTGGGGGAAAAATGGTCAAGTAAGCATGTGGAATTAATCATTACAAGGACTTGTATGAATCAAGATAATTAAAGTGTGTATAATATGTGAGGGCGGCACAGTGGCTCAGCAGTAGAGTTGCTGCCTTACAGTGCCAGATACCTGGGTTCGATCCTGACTATGGGTGCTGCCAGTATGGAGTTTATATATTCTCCCTGTGGCCACGTGGGTTTTCTCTGGGTGCTTCAGTTTCCTCCCACACTCCAAAGACATATAGGCTTGTTAATTGGCTTCTGTAAACAAAAGTTGTAAATTGTCCTTAGTAAGTCGGATAGTAATAGTGCACAGGATGATTGCCGGTTGACGAGGATTCGGTAGGCCGAAGGACCTGTTTCCATGATGTATCTCTGAAGTGTAAGGTAAAAATGTCAGTGTTTACTATCAGGTTTCCAACAGCTGCTGCAGTTTGCTTTTAGTGATGTGGAACATATTGGTTCCTAAACCATAACAAAGCCTCAATAAGGACAAGTTTTTATCTGACAAAGAATATCCAAAGCTCCCATGGATTGACCTTTGAAGTGGAAGGCCAATAGAAGTCAGAGTCTTTTCTTCAAGTGAAACGACGTGTTGAGTCTCAGAATGCAGCAAATTTTACAAGGCCCAGGGGTAGATTAATGGGTAGAGTTGCCTCTTCTTGTTACACACTTTCTAACGGAACAAGGGATTATTGGATGCTCAGTGAAGGCAGTTTCATAACATCAGCAGTTTAGCTGGACAGTAACTGCTTGGGTGATTTGTATTTTGTACATAATGGCCCTGTCCCACTTAGCAAACCTGAACGGAAACCTCTGGAGACTTTGTGCCCCACCCAAGGTTTCTGTTCGGTTCCCGGAAGTTTTTGTTAGTCTCCATAATGGTCGAAAGTGGTTTCCGTTTTAAAAATCGGTAATTTTTTAGTCGAAGCCGGTTGCGATGCTAGTTGAAGGTGGTTGCCGGAGGACAAAAACCTCCGGGAACCACACTGAAACCTTGGGTGGGGCGCAAAGTCTCCGGAGGTTTCCGTTCAGGTTTCCTAAGTGGGACAGGGGCATTATGGTGTTGTTCCCATGTTTGGAGCCTGACATTCTGATGTATGTGAATGACACTGTTGGATATAATGCCACCAGATTTTAGCCATTCAGCAGCACAGCAGACTCCACATTGGAACACTAACCTCAATGGAATTCAATTTGGGAACAAGTGTGTAGGAAGGAACTGCAGATGCTGGTTTACACCGAAGATAGACACAAAATGCTGGAGTAATTTTGCGGGTCAGGGAGCATCTCTGAAGGAAAGGGATAGGCGACTTTTCAGATCTAGACCCTTCTACAGTCCAAAAATCATGCTTAACTTCATTTGGAATTATTTAAAAATATATATTTAATTGACTAAAATGCATTCCCCAAAACCTTGCTTGCTAAAAATATTTTAAAAGTTTGACAGTTTTCATGTGAGCTGGTGTTTCATTTTCCTTAAACATTGCAATAACATTAAGAAATGAAGCCATAATGTGATATATGAACCAGCTAACCTACCGTTTGCAGCTATTTTAATTGCAGTTTTCAATGTTGTAGTGTGGTTTCTGTCATGTTAAGTCAACTTCTTAATGACATTTTTCTTTGTTCTGAGGTTGGTCAACATCTCACTATTGTAAATTCCTATATCAATATATAAGCCAGTTACCATGTCATTACAACCTGCCATCAGTTTTACATGCTAACGTTTAAAAATTAACACTGCAACAAAACTCATTTGCTTTAATTAATTCTACTCCTCTGATTCCTAACTGCAGAAAGTATTGTGATTAAATATTAAAATACAGAATCAAGGTATTATACAAAAGTAATGACAAAGTGCCTGATATATTAGGAAACATCTGTACACCTGCTGATACTGTCATTGCTATATAAACTCTTCTTACCCCAATCCCTCCCTTCACCCATCTTCATCTGAGGAACCCATTTGCTCTTAAAAACGCTCAACAACTGTAAGTGAAAAGAAAAAATAGGACTGTTGGAAATCAGAACTAAATACAGAAAATGCTGGAAGTACTCAAGAGGCCAGGCAGTATCTGTGAAGGGAGAACCATTGATCTGAAAGATAAATCATGTCTCTCTCTACACAGGTACTGCCTGGCCAGTTATGTCTTTCCAGCATTTTATGTTAACACCATATAATATAACACCATATAACAATTACAGCACGGAAACAGGCCCTCTCGGCCCTTCCAGTCCGTGCCGACCATTTGTTTTCCCCTAGTCCCATCTACCTGCACTCAGACCATACCCCTCCATTCCCTTCACGTCCATATACCTATCCACTTTACTCTTAAATGTTAAAATCGATCCTGCCTCCACCACTTCTGCTGGAAGCTCATTCCACACAGCCACCACCCTCTGAGTAAAGAAGTTCCCCCTCACGTTACCCCAAAACTTCTGTCCCTTAATTCTCATGTCATGCGCTCTTGTTTGAATCTTCCCTACCCTCAATGGGAAAAACGTATCCACGTTAACTCTGTCTATCCCTTTCATCATTTTAAAGACCTCAATCAAGTCCCCCCTTAACCTTCTGCGCTCCAAAGAATAAAGAAAATATTACGTGATATTAGTTAGTTTATTTTTTTAACAAGCATACAAAGCTGGAGTTTAGAGTTCTGGAGGTTTACTCAAATCAACCCATCTGATCCATTATTTTTGAACTGGAATTGATTCCACATTGGAGACCTCTTGCTGTAATGCAGGATTTTCTTTCTTTCACGACATATTTCAATATTTTCCTTCAAGAGCCTATTTAATTCCCTTCCAATTTCATGATGGAGCTGTTGTGGGTAATACATTCTCCATATTCTAATTAAAAAGTCTGCTTTTGGCACTAATCCTAACATTGTGTCTTATTTGTTATCAGCAGTGATAAATTTTCACAACTGGCTTTGAATAGATTATGAAAGTTGAGGTTAAATTGCTCTTGATTACTTTAGCCCAGTCCAGGGAATTTGAATAAACCCATCCACATGCACATCAGGTTATAATAGTCTTATGGCTTTTTAATGGAACTTTTTGCATTAATATTCCAGGAGTAACCTTTTCAGGAACATTTATTTATTAGGTTGCTTCATTTTTCTCCCTGCCAGTATTTTTGTCTCTTTCAGCACTCTATGAAAAGATTGCGTTGAATTAATTTATTTAAATTCAGGTGTCATTAGTTGATGTTTTTTAACATTAACTGACAACTGGTTTTCCCTTCTTGCTGATTATCCTTGGCTATGCACGTACATTAAGGACATATTACAGTGTCACCTGTAGGATTACATTTGTAAATTTGCCTTGGAACATAGAACAGTACTGCATAGTAACAGGCCATTCAGCCCACAATGGCTGTGTCGAACATGATGCTAAGATTATCCCTTATCTACCTGAACATAACTCATATCCCTCCATTCCTTGCACATCCACATGTCTATTCAAATATCTCCTAAATGCCAGTATCAATTCTGCCTCAACCACCACTCCTGGCAGCACATTCCAGGCACTCACCACCCTCTGTGTCAAAAATCTTGTCCCGCACAATGCCTTTAAACTTTGCCCTTTCACCTCAACTTTATTCCCTTTATTCTATCTTGGGGAAAAGGTTCTGATTGTCTATCCTATCTATGCCTCTCAGAATTTTATATACTTCTATCAGGTCTCCCATCAGCCTTCGACACTCCAGGGAAAACAATCCAAGTGTGTCCAACCTCTCATCTTATCGCTAATAATTTCTAGACATCATTCGGGTCTTCAGCATCCTCTCTAATGCCTCCACATCCTTCCCATACTGGGGTGACCAGATTGCACACAATACTCAAAATGTGGCCTAACAAAAGTTTTATAAAGCTGCATCATATCTTCTTGACTCTCATACTTCATGCTCAACCTATGAAAGCATATCTTTACCACGCTATCTGCCTGTGCTGTCACTTTCAGGGAGCTATGGACTTGGATCTCAAGATTCTTTGTACATCAATGCTATTAAGGCTCTTGCCATTAACTGTATACATTCCCTACATTTGACCATACAAAGTGCAATTCCTCATTCTTGCTTAGATTAAACTCCAACTGCCATTTATGCGTTCAGTTCTGTATCTGATCTATATTTCGCTGTTTCTTTTAAGGAACACCTTCCTCACAATAACAACTCCAGCGATCTCTGTGTCATCTACTAACTTATTAAAAAAACATCTACATTTACACCAAAGCCATTTCTATATATCACACACAGCAGAGGTCTCAGCACAGATCCCTGTGGAACTCTGAGACGTACTGGTCCTAACCTCTACCTTCTCATCTCACTTTCCAATTTCTGATCTCCTACTCTGGTTCCCAACCCCCCTCCCCCACCTGCCTCTCTAGTTGAAACCTTCCTGAGTAGCATTGGTGAACCTCCCTGCAAGGATATTGGTCCCCATCCAGTTCAGGTGCAACTTCCAACATTTTGTTGACTGACAAAATTGTAGGTGTACTGCCATGGTCATTTTTTTTTCTGTAATTCAAGGGTTAGGTGTCAGATCAGTTCCAAAACTGGTTTACTGTCATGTGTGCCAGGGTGCGATGCAATTACTTGTTCACGGAAGCTTACAGTGTAAATGGTATACATGCAGTAATAGAGGCAATGGTTAATACAAAATAGCAAAATGGTGGAAAGATTGCAGTGCAATCAGAAATAGTGCAGAAGTTTGAGAAAATTCTCATAGACTTGTCAAATCTTCCTAAATGACTAAGAATGTAAATATAGTAGTGCACTTTCTTGATCCCTGCATCAATGCAAAAGTTACTGGTGATATAGATGTCTAGGAACTTGAAGCTGGTGACCATCTCCACAGCTGTTCCATCAGTGAGGACAGTGTTGTGTTTATCCCCTGTTTCTTTAGGTTAACAATCAACTCTTGTCGACTGACGTTAAGGGTAGATTGTTGTTCTGATGCCAAGTTCAAATTCTTCCTGTACTCCGTCTCATCATTCTTGCTGATTGATCAATAATAGTAGCACAGACATAGAGTTTCTGCCTTACGGCACCAAAGAACCATGCTAGATCCTGTCTACCTGGGGCTGTCTGTACGAAGTTTGTACGTTCTCCCTATGACCATGTGGGTTTTCTCCGAGTGCTTTGGATTCCTCCCACATTCCAAAGATGTGCAGGTTTGTAGTTTAATTGGCCACTTTAAATTGTCCCTAGTGTGTAGGATAGAACTAGTGTCAGTATGATAGTTGGTCGGCATGCATACAGTGGTTCCGTGCTGTATCTCTAAACCAAACTAAACTAAAAACTAAACAATGGTATCATTGGTAAACTTAAACTTAGAATACATGTTGTACATGGCATGGGTGTACAGAGAGTAGAGCAGTGGACTGAGAACACAATACTGAGGAGCATCAATGTTGAGGCTCAGGGTGGAGGAAATGTTACGACCAATTCTAACCGACTGCGGTATGCCAGTCAGGTATATGCTTTGGTGGAGGAACAAAGTTGATATGTTTGCGAATCAGTATCTCTTAGATATAATGGAGTCATCCTGATATATATTCTTCGTGCTAATAAATAAATCTATTTTAATAAAGCAACAACAGTTTTATATGTAACTCAATAAAACTCATCTAGCTGTGACAAGTGACTGAATACAGCAGCGGGCTTGCATGACTTGTTGCAGTTTTCTTGTTACAAATGGGGGTGAAGTTGGAACTTGGAGCAGAACTGCTCCTTAGATGAACTAATCTGTGCACTGCATCGTGCTTGGAATTGTGATGTCTGCATTGGTGCTACATGTGAACAGACATGGATAGTGTCATCGGATGAGATGTCAGTGCACAAAATGCAAGTTAGCTTTGGGATAATGGCCATATTCAGTGACTGCATTCATTCAGTTTATTTAATTTAGTTTAGTTTAGAGATACAGAGCTGAAACAGGCCCTTCGGCCCTCTGCGTCTGCGCCAACCAGCGATCCCCACACACTAACACTATCCTGCACACACTAATGACAATTTACAATTTTACTAAGCCAATTAACCTACAAACCTGTACGTCTTTGGAGAGTGGGAAGAAACCGGAGCACCCATAGAAACCCACGCTGGTCACAGGTAGAACGTACAAACTCCACCAGACAGCACCCGTGGTCAGGATCGAACCTTGGTCTCTGGCGCTGTCAGGCAGCAACTCTACCACTGCACAGTCGTGCCGCAGTTAATGGGAGAATATTGAGGGTGCAAGTGAGGTGACAACATGTTAGGCTGATGCATATATTTTAAGGGGAAAAACATTGTAAAAATGTACCATAATTTATTTTTACAAATAATTTTACTTTATCAATGTCTATCACCTATTGACACACCCCCCCCCCCCCCCCCCAATGTTTTGAGAGGTGGGGGACATCCCCCCCAATTTTTTGTCATCCGGATTGTAAAATCTCCGCTTTCCGCGAGACAGTGGAGGTGGGACTGCTGATCGAGGGCGCCGATTGGACGAGAGAGAAGTCAATCAGCAGGCAATGGGTGCGGGACATGATGACTCTTCGCGATGATTGGAGGAGGGAGGAGTGGGGTGGGGGTTGGGGGTGGGACTGAGGATAGAGTGTGGTGATTCGAGGAGGGAGACATGGCACAGACCTGCGCCTCATCCACAGTCGGGATCAATCCCGGCCGGGTCTCCGGAACAGTCCCGTCCCCACGCGAGTGCCCACCCCCCCCCCCCCCCCCCCCCCCCCCACTGGTGGCCAGAGAGATTGGGAGTCAGACGCGAGCTGTGCCCCCAGGCCCACAGCCAGCACAGAGAAGCAGCGCTTAACCCAGCTCAACTCTGCCTGTCCCGCCAGTTCAACCTGCCTGGGCTTGCGGGAAATATGGGCAGCGTGGAGAAGCAGTGCTGGTATCCCATCAGTCCTGTCAGGGCTGTAGTTAACCCTCCATAGGCTCGCGCATGTGTGTGTGAGTGTGCGCATGCGTGAGCAGCCGCCAGAAAATTCTGTCCCCCCTGTCCCCCCCAGTCCCGTCCATATTTTGATAGCGAGTTCCGTGCCTGCAAACTCCTACAGTCACTGCTGTTCTAACAACACTGTGAAAGTTGATTTTGATATATCACACACAACCCTTGTGCATGCCATTGACTTTTGACCAGCTATTGCAAGACCCAAACAGTGGGTAATATTTCACTCTCAGCCATAATGTGCCCTGTTAAACCTTCTTGCCTTTCATTCTATGTAGGCAATTCCTTTGTCCTTTACATCTCTTCCTCCTGTTTTCTCTCTACCCACTTGCTTTAAAACAATTTGCCATATTTCTAATGCTTTTCACTCCTGATTAATGATTATTATCTTGAAAGGTTAACTGTTTCTCTGCTGATTATTTCAGTATTTTCTGCATGTAGTCTATGATTTTACAATAAAAGCACTCTCGAGGATAATTTGCATGAACACATAAAATTAGAACGAACACGCAGATCATATGGTCAATAATTTGTACATTACTATTTTCTATTTTGCAACAGAAATGCACATTAGGATTTGCAATTAGGCATTATGGTTATGAACTTCAACACAAGTGCGCACAGGGAGCCTTTGACTGAGAGGCAGGAACAGCACCAGCGTATTTCTGAGGAGTTGAATGGCTTGCCGTTCCTGCCACTGTGCCCTGTTGAAAAATGTTTCAGCCATCCGGTAATTTGCTTTCCCTAATTAATGGCATATAATGTAAAATACTGCAGAGGTAGAGACTCTTTTAATGGACAATCAATGTATCATTTGCTAAGCGACTGATTAATTGCATGACTTTCCACCTATTAATGACTGCACATGATAAGGAAACTGTCCTGCCTTTTCATCAATACTCAGTCATCCGGATGGTATAGTAGGAATATCCTTTATGGAGTGCTTTACAATTAATTTCATTATTTAATGAGGGATGCATTGAAAAAAACAATGGTACACTGTTATCTGGTTCCCTCCCTAAGCACTACTTTGATTAATTTTCTGACATGCTTAATGTCAGAAATGATTGGAGGACACCAAATTCATAAAGTCTTATGAGTGTGGTCTTTATATATAGTCAGCATGCATTTAGTGTTAATTTTGTTTTATGGGTATACCTCTTCTCAATCAAAGAAAAGCTACCAAATGCTGGAATAACTCAGCCGGTCAGGTAGCATCTCTTGAAAACAAAGATCAGTGACGTTTCAGGTCAGGACCCTTCTTCAGATTGATGGTGGTAAGGGTTGATGAAGAAAGCTAGAGGAGAGGAGGAGCAGGATAAAGCCTAACAAGTGATAGGTGGATACAGGTGAGTTGTTTTAGGCAAATGGTTAGACAAAGGCCAGAGATGAAAAAAACAGGTGTGAGAAAATGGATTGAAGAGGTGTGAATTGTAAAGCTAGAGGAAGGAATGTAGGTGGAAGGGGAGGGTGAGGGGAGAAATTCCAGGTGTGGTACAGAGGGGAGAGTGGGGAAGAGAAAGGTGTGTGGAGGATGTGGAGAGTTGGCAGTTACTTAAAATTAGAAATTCAATGTTCATACAAGATCCTCAAGCGGAATATTAGGTGCTGTCCCTCGAGTCCGTGCATGTCCTCTGGCAATGAAAGGGGCCCAAGACAGAAAGATCAATATGAGAACGGGAAGAGGAGTTAAAATGATCAGCAACCGGGAGATCCAGTAGGCCTTGGTGGACCAAGCACAAGTGTTTGGTGAGTCTATGCTAGAGACATTGGCGAGACCGAGCGGAGACTTGGCAACTATTTTGGCGATCACTAGCACTCAGTCCATCAAGGCCTACTGGATCTCCCAATTGCCAACCATTGTAATTCCTCTTCCCATTGCCATTCTGACCTCTCTGTCTTGGGCCTCCTACATTGCCAGAGCTAACTTACAATGTAACAGTATGAACATTGAATTCTCCCCCCCCCCCCCCATTCCCCTTCTTCCCCCTCTTCTCTTCTACCCCCCCCCCCCCTCTCCCCTCACTCCCCTGTGTCCCATCTGGACTCACACCTATTTCTTCCGCCCCCTCGCCTTCCACTTACATTCCTTCCTCTAGCTTCACAATTCACAACTCTACAATCCTCTTTTCTCACAACCTTTGTCCTTACATTTGTGGCCTTTGTCCAACCATCTGCCTATCAAAGAACCCACTCGCCTCTATCCACTTATTGCTTGTCAGGCTTTGTCAGGCTTTGTCCTGCCCCTCCTCTTTTCCAGCTTTATTGTCCCTCCCATCATAATCAACCTGAAGAAGGGCCCCGGCCTGATATGTCACCTATCCATCTTCTCTCTCGAGATGCTGTCTGACCTGCTGAGTTACTCCAGCAATTTGTGTCTTTTTTGTAAACCAGCATCTGCAGTTCCATGTTTCTCCTGCTTGTCAATCTATGCACAAAGGTGGTGGTCTCGTTGTGTACTGCCTCAGTGTAATGTACTATTCTTACACTACAATCATTGCACGCTCATTGATTATGCTTATGTATGGTAAGATTTTACTGAATTGTATGCAGAACAAAGAAGTATCATTGAAGAAGTGACAATAAAGTATCATTGATCCATTGATACCTTTCCTGGATCTTTGTGGCTGCAAATGAGCAGCTATGACTGATACCATGAAATACTTGTTTGTTGAAATAATTTTCTATTCAACATTGGGATAATCAAAATAATCTTCAGTATAAGATACCATGTTTGGCTTTTGCGCATGCTAGATAGGAAATGATTGGATAGGAAAGGTTTAGAGGGATATGGCCAAATGCTGGCAAATGGGACGTTTAGATAGGGCATAGTTGGCATGGACAAGTTGGGTTGAAGGGCCTGTTTCCGTGCTGTATGACTCTATGACGTGCAATATACAGTACGTATTCTGTCTGTCTACTGAAGAGAGAGTATCTGTCATGGTAAATATATGCACAATATAAATTCAGGGAAAGTGAAAGGTTTTCCTTTCCTTAGCCACACTGGAATAAGGAGCAGAGGGGAAATTAAGCAGGAGCAAAAATCATCAGATCACAAGTATCTGTTAGGGTGGAACTTGATACACTTCTCATCTGTGGCATTCTTAGTACTAAGTACCATTTATTCAGCTTCTTTGTACTGATCTGAGCTCACTGTTACAGTCATAAGGGAACTGCTAATGGTACTAAAGTAAATCAGATGTTTTTGGACCCAGATCCAAAGAAAAGTCTGCGTTGGCCATCAAAGTTTGTGTTGCGACAGCACACCAAGATGTCAACTTATAAATCTTAAGGACCAAGATCTCTTTTGTGAATGGAGTCCCGTTGCATTTTTACTGCAGATTGTGCTATTTTACCACTTACGAAAGTTCATTCAGCCTTAACTGTCCACTTTTAGCTATGCAGTAATTCTGCTCAAATATGGGATTCAAGACCATCGTGGTAAACTTATGTGAGATTTTTGTGGCAGAACTAAGCCTTTTAACAGCTTTGAGTGACCTTCTACTTCCTACTCTAAATTGTGGCAATCAGTCAACTGAACACACATTTATCGATTGATTTTCACATAACAATACAAGTGAGACTCAGACTGACTTTATATCTTTAGTGAGTCTTATTGCAATTGGTATACATTATTGCTGTGAATTTTAAAGCAACCTTGACAAAGCTCCCTAAAGGAAAATCCATGGCAATAATTGACAATCAAATCCTCACTAGCATAATCCAGGAATTTTAAACTTGCCAACGCAGAGCATTTGGAGCCATCTGATATCTAATAGAACAGAATACCCGATTACAAAGCACTAACTATGAATACCTAACAGATATGCTACATTCCTGCTGTATTTATGAACTGTCATCCAGTCTTCCTTCCATAACTCTCTTCTTGGCATCACTTCCCCCGGACCTTGCAATTCCTTTCTGCCATAGATTCTCTCAACACTTGCCATTTCTTCTGCTCTGGGCCTTTTGTTTGTATCCTCCCTCCCGTCACTTCACTGCCAATGTCAGTCATACATTCCATCCATCTAGTTTTTAAGTTCTGTACTTAATCACAATCTGACTGAATATCAATGTGATCTCTGTGTCTTTGCATGGTGGGTGGAGAAGGAAACAAAAAAACAAAAAAAAAGACATCAAAGAAAAAAATAAAAATAACATAAGAGCCGCCAGACATAACAGTTTGGTGCAATCCATATGGTGCTACACAGTCAGGTATTGCAAGAGCACAAATAAAAAGCACAGGACTACATCACTACGAATAATATGAGCTTATTAAATTATTGGTCTTTGAGGTGGTTGATAAATGGTCCCCAAACACTTAAAAAGTTGTTGGGTATCTTGGAGTTGTAGAAGCGTATCCTTTCCATCTATATGATTGTTATCATTTCATTGAGCCATTTTTTGAAGCAGGGGGGTGTGGGAGATTTCCAGTCTGTTAAGATCATTTTCTTGGCTGCCACCATACCAAGCATCAGTGCTTGTTGTTCTTCGGACGTGAAGTACAAAGCCGTCTCTGAGCATCCAAAAAGTGCCAATTCTGGATCAGGGAGAATATATTTTCCATAAACCCCAGAGAACCACGTAAATATTTCAGACCGGTATATTTATATGTGAGGACAGAGCCAGAAAATGTGTGTTAAAGAACCATCTGCACCTTTGCATCTGTCACATAATGGAGAAATAGCTGGGTAGATTCAACGTAATTTGGTCTTTGAGTAATGAAGTCTATGGATGACTTTAAACTGGATCAGTTTATACCTGGCATTGATCAAACAAGTTTGGATTCTGGTCAAACCTTCATTCCAAATGTTGTCAGACACCTTTAACTTCAGCTCAGTAGACCAGGCTTCTTTTAGATGGTTAGTGGATACTGAGGTGGTGAATAGACGCACAAAGCGAGATATTAGATTTTTGGAGTCTGGAGGAAGCTGCAGGAGCTCGTAGAGTGGGCAACTGTCAGACATGGTGTGAAAATTTGAAATTTGGTCTTTAACGTAGTGCCTAATTTGGAGATAGCGAAAAAAATGAGAGTTGGAAAGGTTAGATTTTGATTTCAGCTGATTAAACGAAGCAAACTTTTTGTCTATATATAGATCTCTTAGGGTTGCAAGGCCCTTGTCCCTCCAGACAGCAAACACCCCATCTGTCTGTGATGGCAAAAAGGAGTGGTTGTGACATATGGGGGCGTTTGACAATGTACTGAAACTTCTTATCTGATTTAAAATTCAAATAGAATTTCTTAACATAAATTCTCACCAACCAACTTGTGTGGGGATTCTGTTTTGGAAAAGAGCAAAGTACATAGGGAGGAATTTTTCACAGCTGTGCTTTCAATGTTTAGCCACAGGAGGTTATTATTGTTATTCAAAATTTCATCTGGGAATCCCCTTTGCCAGTAGATCAGGGCTCTAACATTGGCTGCCCAATGGTAGTGCCTAAATACAGGAAGGCGCATGCCTCCCTCATTTTTTGGCTTTTGAAGATGCGCCTTTGATATACGGTGGGCTTTATAGCCCCAAATAAATGGAAGGATAATGGAGGGTACACAAAAGGCTGAAGAAACTCAGTGGGTGCAGCAGCATCTAAGGAGCGAAGGAGATAGGCGACGTTTCGGGTCGAGACCCTTCTTCAGACTGGTCAGGGATCAGGGAAACGAGAGATATAGACGGTGATGTGGAGAGATAAAGAACAATGAATGAAAGATATGCAAAAAAGTATCAATGATAAAGGGAACAAGCCATTGTAAGCTGTTTGTGGTGTGAAAATGAGAAGCTTGTGCGACTAGGGTGGGGGAGGGAGATAGAGATAAAGGGAATGCCAGGGCCCGAGGGCTGAGGGAGAGGTGGGAAGGGGAGGAGACAGCAAGGGTTAACAGAATTGAGAAAATTCAATGTTCAAGCCCAGAGGATGCAGACACCCAAGCGGAATATGAGGTGCTGTTCCTGAAGGATAATGGAGTCCAGTTTTTTAAAGAATGATGAAGTAAGAAAAATTGGAAGGTTTTGAAATAAATATAAAAATCTAGGAAGAGACACCATCTTGATAGCGTTAATACACCCCACTATAGACAAGGGTAAAATCCTCCACTTCTCTATGTTCAGTTTTAACTGTGTAATCATATCAGCATAGTTGAGTTTGAATATATGTTTGGGGTTTAGGGGTATTTTGAGTCCTAGATATGTAAAATGGTCATATGCTATCTTAAATGGTAGAGCCTCAAGGAAATCTGAATCTATACTGTCTGATAAAGGCATAAACTCGCTCTTACTCCAGTTGACTGTGTATCCGGAAAGCTTGCCGAATGATTTAATAAAATCTAACAAGGGAGGGACAGAGGCTTCTGGATAGGAGAGATATAATAATGTGTCATCGGCGTAAAGTCCCACATGGCTTTCCACATTCCCCACCTTAATACCCCTGATGTCAGGGTGACTCCTGATACCTATTGCTAGGGGTTCCAGAGCAATATCAAAGAGTAGGGGGGACAGAGGATCTGCCTGTCTAACCCCACGTTGTAAGTCAAAAGGTTCAGTTTTATCATTATTAGTGAGGATGGCTGATATCGGACAAAGATACACCATTTTGACCCATCCAATAAAGGAATCCCCAAACCCAAATATTTTAAGTGCTTCTAACATATAGGGCCACTCTATCTGGTCAAACGCTTTTTCGGCATCTAAGGATAAGATGTCCGCTCTGTAATCCCCCCTCTTGGTGGAACTATATAGATTATTCAGGAGTCGACGCATATTACAAAATGAAAATCTACCTGGAGTGTTGGATAGGCAATGGATGGAGTCCTCTGGCTAGGTTAGGCTCCCCAGTGACTAGTGTCTTCTTACAATAATGGCTGAGATGGAGCATTAAGCATTTCTCTCTCATATCATGGAAGCAAGGTACAATGACAATTGTGTATCTTGTGACTACTTAGATGGTTATCTATTGATTGGATTCTGGCTGATGCTTCCTCTAGCATCCTTACATCCTTATGGGATATTTCTATTTGAATTGAATGATTTGATCCAGAAATCTGGTCCAATTATTTGAATGGTGTTTTTCTGTTTTTTGGTGAATTGAGATATCCTGATTTTAAAAGCAATCAGTAGACACTAATCGTTTTGAGAATTTTATGCCCTGATCTCAGATTCGTAAGATAATGGTTTTCTATTTGACCCAGAAATGTAATCATGGTTGTGCGATCTCGCGGAGAGCTGCCAAGGTACTGCGTGTTGCTTATATTCCCATTTGGACCGTACATTACCTGCTAATCCTTTTATATTGCAGTCTTGACAAGAACACTATTTTGTAGCACAGGAAAATATTCAGCAAGGTGGTTACTCCCAGTTAAGCCCTAACTGAATTTGGTGCCCTAATTCTAATAACTAAAGGACACTTTTGGGAGTAGGGAGAATGATTTGTATCATTGGTAAATGCCTAAATAGTGCGATTATTTCTGGTGTAATCGAATCTTGGTTTGTGATCCTTTAATTAATTATGGTAACATTAAAAACAATCTGGTTGTAAAAGACCTTGAGCCTTGGTGACTCATTCTATTCCCGTGTTGAGATTTGAATGAATTAGTTTCTCCACTGGCAGATGGAGCAGTTAATTTGGCTGATGGATGATCTCAGTCGTTAGATGTTTGACTCTTCTTTATATTGCTGGATGTAATGTATTCAGTGGCTTATGTTCACACTTTTTCATATTCCTTTTGACATAGAAATCGGCCATTTGGCCCATTCAGGAAATGTTAGCTCATCGAGAAAACACATTCATCCCATTCCTCCACTTATTTATCTTTAATCCATCACATCTCTGTCAACTCCCCTCAATTCTCCTACCATCTCTATTCACAAGGGATAGCTTTCAGTAGCCAAGTAACTAATAAGTATATCTTTGTGATGTTGGAGGGAACCAGAATACTCATGGGAAATGCACAAATTCACAGAGAAAACCTACAAACTAGGCATAGACAGCAGTGGATGTCAGAATTGAACTGGGTTGCTGTTGATATGAGTGCAGCACCACTACCTGCTGCACAGTTGTGCTACCCCATTCCATTTTGTACCCCAGATATTCCTTGTAAATGATTTCAGGTTAGGATTTAAACAAAATCCCAGTCTCTCTCCTTTAAATCCCTGTCTCACGGTGCGAGTTGACCCACGAGCGACCCAGAGTTGTCACTTGCGGTAATCACGTACACTAAACGTAGTGGGAACGTTGGAACTCTTGCGAGCAACTTAGCGACTCGTGGCGCTAACGGCAGGTACCCGTGAAACTTGGCAACTCGTGAAAAAAATCAAACATGTTTGATTTTTTCCACGAATCAAATTTACAGTTCAAGTTAAAAATGGAAACATTTTAAACTCGTTTATAACGTGGTGGCCCGTGCGTTTACCTTAAGTGATTCGTGAGTCTACCATGGGAACTCTTTTAACTCAGCGGGCCGGCAGCATCTCTGGAGAGAAGGAATGGGTGACGGGATGACATTTCCAAATTTCTCCAGCCCCATGTGTTCACTTTTTTCAACTAGCATCTGCCCTTTCTTGTGTATGTCATTGTTTGTATCTACAGTGGCTTGTGTCTTGGCAATTCATGATTCACACACACACACACACACACACAATGCTGGACCAACTCACACACACACACACACACACACACACACACACACACACACACAATGCTGGGGTAACTCACACACACACACACACACACAATGCTGGAGTGACTCTCACACACACACACAATGCTGGAGTGACTCTCACACACACATACAATGCTGGAGTGACTCGCACACACGCACACACAATGCTGGAGTAACTCACACACACACACACAATGCTGGAGTGATTCAGACTCACACACACACACACACACACACACACACACAATGCTGGAGTGACTCTCACACACACACACAATGCTGGGGTAACTCTCACACACACATACAATGCTGGAGTAACACACACGCACACACAATGCTGGGTAACACACACACACACTGGAGTGATTCACACACACACACACAATTGCTTGGAGTGACTCTCACACACACACACAATGCTGGGGTAACTCGACACACACACACACACACACACACACACACACACACACACACACACACACACACACACACACACACACACACACACACAATGTTGGAGTAACTCACACACACACTCACACACACAATGTTGGAGTAACTCACACACACACACACACACACACACACACACACACACACACACACACACACACACACACACACACACACACACACACACACACACAATGCTAAGGTAACTCACACACACATACACACAATGCTGGAGTAAGTCACACACACACACGAACAATGCTGGAGTAACTCTCACACACACAAAATTCTGGAGTAACTCAGCGGGACAAGCAGCATCTCTGGAGAGAAGGAATGATGATATATCGGGTCAAGACCCTTCCTTAGACCACTACCCAGAGAATCTGCCTGTCCCGCTGAATTACTCCAGCATTTCGTCTATCTTTAAACCAGCATCTGGACTTCTTTCCCACATAATAACCAATGAGATTCCCCACTAAACTTCCGTGTCCTCATTGTTCCCCTCTCTGTCTTCCCCAGACCTGTGTATATGTATATGTGTATGTGTATATGTATATATACTTTGCGTGGTTCCTGGGTTGCCTACTGCTGGGTAACTCCACGAAATATCATCCCCCTGCATTTCAAATATATATATATATATATATATATATATATATATATATATATATATATATGTGTGTCTGTGTGTGTCTGTGTGTGTCTGTGTGTGTGTGTGTGTGTGTGTGTGTCTGTGTGTCTCTCTGTCTGTCTGTGTGTATCTGTGTGTGTGTGTGTCTGCTCAAAGTCAGTCACCCGAGCTGCTTCCTTCCTCGGAAGTGGCGGCCAGTTCTGCTGTCCGTGCCCGGAGCGCTGTGGCAGCCACCCAAGCTAATTCACTCCCTGGCCACAATAAAACCATATAGCAATAACAGCACGGAAACAGGCCATCTCTGCCCTTTTACTCCGTGCCGTTTACTGTCACCTAGTCCCATCTACCTGCACTCAGACTGGAGCGTGGCAAGTGGGTTACTGACCCCAATCCCCTCCTTCACAACGCCAGACTCCCCAAATACTATGAACTGAGCTCTCCCCCCAGCCCGGGAAATACAGTATTTAAAAACATAAAGCACCAAGAAATGCACTTACCACGTTATTGGTTGCTGAAGGGTGCGCATTTTCCCTTTGTAGGTCGTATCAATAGATGCGGCCGCGCTGAAATAACTCAAAGCCACAGGATGGAGATGTCTTTTAACATTGTTGCTTTATTAAAACATACCTTAATTCACGGTTGGCTCAAGAGTAACGGGAGAGGAACTTGGTAACTCGGAGGAGGAACTTGGAACATCGCAGAAATGACATACCCGTGGGAACTCGGTTAAACACTTGAACATAAACTTGAAGTCTCGTACACAACCACAAGTCTTTCACTCGGGGTACCTCGTGGGTCAACTTGCACCATGAGACAGGGCCATTACTCAGAATTTATAATGACATGGAATTAATATTTGGTGGAACACAGTTTCGCAGTGGTAGGGTTGCTGCCTTACAGTATTTGCAGCGCCAGAGATGCGGGTTCGATCCTGACTATGGGTGCTGTCTGTGCGGAGTTTGTACGTTCTCCCCGTGACCGCATGGGTTTTTCTCAGAGATCTTCGGTTTCCTCCCACACTCCAAAGACATAGAAGTTTGTAGGTTAATTGGCTTTGTATAGATGTACATTGTCCCTAGTGAATGTTGGATAATGTTAATGTATGTGGGATCGCTGGTCAGTGCGCACTCAGTGGGCCGAAGGGCCTGTTTCCGCACAGTATCTCTAAACTAAAGTAAAACTGAAAGGAGAAATATTGCTTCCTGGTGTTTTTGATCATCTTTATTGCTGAACAAAATCCCTTTACACATATCACAGGTTATTTGTGAGGCTACACTATGATACCTGAACTCAAGAAGAGAAGGCTTAATCTACTGCCCACATGAACAAGCACAGCAAAAACAGGGAATTAATCCCTTTCCAAGGAGCCATAAAGTACAGGGATTTGTGGACTTGACTTGCTTAGTATTACTCTACCAAGTCTTCGCTACAAACCTCTTGCCAGAGTGTTTGGCTGTGACCCTAGAAGGTCAGTGTGCCCCAGAACAGAGGATATGCTTTTTGTGGGTCATATTCTTCACCAGCAAGTCTACTGTCTACCGTAAGAGGAGGCCGGGGAATCTAATGCATTCATTGCATTCATTGCATTACAGAGGTATTTAGACAGACACTTACATAGGCAAGGCATTGAAGGATACAATCTTGATTTTAAAAAGGACTATAGATATTAGAAGTCTAAATTCTAAATCAGAAAATGCTGGAAACACTGGATAGGTCAGGCTGCATCTGTGGGAAGAGAAATAGAGTTAATATTTTACATTGAAAGTCCTTTGTCAGAACTTGGAAGGAGAAAAGATGCTTGTTAAAGTGCAGGGAGGGTGGTAAATAGGGGATGTGTCAGACTGGGGGAAAAATGTTGGCAAGGAATGGAACAAGCTGCCGGCAGAGGCAGATACTATCACAACATTTAAGAATGTTGTGATAGTACTTATTATATCACAACATTGGTAGGAACATGGATAGGATTGGTTTAGAGGGTTATGGGCCAAACACAGGAAGGTGGGAGTGTGAGCAAGTTGGGCTGATGGGCCTGTTTCCACACTGTATGTCTCTATGAGTTTATCCAATGAATTAATGAAAGGGAGCAGTCAGGATAAAGTTCTAATGCAAGATAATGGGATTAGTGTAGTTGGGCACAGAGGTAGGAATGAAGGGCCTGTTTAGTTTAGTTTAGTTTAGTTTATTGTCATGTATATCGAGGTACAGTGAAAAGCTTTTTGCTGCGTGCTAGCCAGTCAACGGAAAGACTACACAAGATTACAATTGAGCCATCCACGGTGTACAGATACATAATAAAGGGAATAATGTTTAGCGCAAGATAAAGTCCAGTAAAGTCCGATTAGAGAAAGTCCGATTTTCTTTAATGTATTATGATTTACTCTGAAACACTGGTAGCTCTCTCTCACCACCTCCCATCATTGCGCAGATATTGCTAAACATGCAGTGCCCTACAGTTTCTGTTGTCTCTTTAAGGCTGCCTCAGAGGTCACAGCAATAAGGCCACAAGCTATCTTACAATAGATCAACACGTTAGCCTGCACTAAAACTGACAAAGCATGATATTACATCAGAGGGAATGATATTGGCATTTTGTAAGCCTTGCAAGGCAAAACTTCGATCTTTATGAAACTTTGTGAAACTTCACCAGCACACCACACGCTGTTTTAATACAAATAGGAAAAGTAGGAATGGAATTTGTGGGCTACCATCTTTTTATTTTACTTCGGAGTCACGTGACTATGTGAAGAAGCCCTGCCAGTGCGCATGCTCGTCATTACGTTAGACGCATTGACAAGCACCGGACTGGCAGGGCAACGCTCCTGATGGCGGTAAGTTTCAACCTAGAAGGTAAGTGTCTTTTACTTACCAGGGTTGTTGGTTCGAGCAGGAGCCTCTCTTCACAGAGGTTTCCTGCCGGATTTATGTGGAGTCTGATGTGTAAGCCGGCTATGGGCTATGGGGGAACCCTGGTCTGACTGCTGAAGCGGATAGCCGGCAAAGATCGGGTTTCGAGATAACAGACGCTGACAAAGCAGTCAGTGGCTTCCAGTCTGCTGGGATGCCGTTTAAATAACACCAGAGTCGCTGACAGTGCGGCCAACGACTCACAGACACGTTGGTCCCCAGGCATGGAGTAAAATTGGAGGGGGAGAGAACTCGTGCAGCCCTATTGGGACTCGGGTGAGTCGGGCTGCAAGGGTTCTTCTCCGATAATAAGGGTATTTTCACCCTTCACACGTTTACACTACCAAATTAGTAAGACTACATTCTAATAGCGCGGGCCGATGGGACAGGCCACGCCAGCAGCGCTTGGGACAGGGCTGTTTCCTGTGTCAAAGCACCGGCCTATGGGAGAGCCGCACCAGCAGCACCTGGGACAGGGCTTCTTCCTGTGTCAAAGCGCCGGCCTACGGGAGAGCTGCGCCAGCAGTGCCTAGGACAGGGCTGTTTCCTGTGTCAAAGCACCGGCCTATGGGAGAGCTGCGCCAGCAGCGCCTAGGACAGGGCAGCTTCATGTGAAAAAGCTCCGGCCTCTACGAAAGGCGGTGCCTGGAACGCCTGGGACAGGGTTGCCTAAGCTCACCCTGCTGAAGGGGAGACCAGGACGGGTCAGTGTACTACTGACGCCGAATCTATCACAGCGCTGGCCTAAGGGGGAGCCGCGCAAGCAGTGCCTTGGATAGGGCTGCTTCATGTGTGAAGGCGCCGGCCTACGGGAGAGCCGTGCCAGCAGCGCCTAGGACAGGGCTGCTCAAGGTCTCTCTATTGCAATGGGCAGACCAGTTCAGGTCAATGGCTTGCTGACACCGAACTTTTCACAGCGCAGGTCTATGGGAGAGCCGCGCCAGCAACACCTGTTGACAGGGCTGTGTGCATGACCTCCCATAAGCAGGAGCCGGGAGAGCCAGGGCAGTATAAATCTGACCCTGAAGTGATGACCTCCCATGAGCATCAGCTGGGAGAGCCAGGGCAGGACATGCGGACCCAGCACAGCAGCACCTCGTTAGGGCTGTGTTTGTGACTTCCCATGAGAGCCAAGGCAGTAGGAATCTGACTCTGAAGTTTGGGGACCCAGCACATCAGCACCTCGTTTAGGGCTGTGTGTGACCTCCCGTGAGCATCAGCCGGGAGAGCCAGGGCAAGAGGAAGCTGACCCTGAAGTTTGGTGTCACTGCTTACATGCATACACCAAAGCACATGAGCCATGTTCCAGGTGTGCCGGATGGGGTCAGAAATTTACCATACCGGCGGGAACAGGTGAAGCCTGGGATAACAATCTGGCCAGCAAATTAATGGCCTCGCACCAGTTCCAGGACTTCATAATGGAAGAAACTTCACATATCAAACACCTGTTACTGTGCACCACTCTAAAGGAGCGCATCATGAGGGCACATGAATTAAGGCTGCTGTAGTCCTAAAAACTGGTTGGAGAAGGAACAATGGTGTTTGGGCAAATGGCAAGGCCACTATCTAAACACAGCAGGATATGGACCCTGCTGTGTAATGCCCATTGGTTCGTTTAATAGTTACAAATAACTATCCATCCTACGCTCAACCCACGGATCACAGCCTTGTGCAGATCCTCTAGTACCCAGGGGAAGACCTGGACGATGAGACAAAAACTGAGACCAGGATGCCACCTCAAAAACCATACCCTTTCAGATTAGGAAGAGGTAAGTGAATATTGGACTGTATCCGGGGATCTCGAATAGGTCTCGGAAGTACATCCACCCGTACAAAATACATCTAGTTGGGTATTGGGGTTCAATACCACTAACTCTACAGGTGAATGATGCATATCAGCCTTAACAATTGTGTCCAATTCCCCAGCCAAAAGTACGATGGTGGCTGTCGAGTCATTCTGGGCCGAAACATACTTAACCCTTAAGGTCCAGTATAAAAGGTTTTAAATAAAAATTTCAGTATTGTAACTGGGATAAAAAGGGTGTTATATGGCAGCCATAGATCTTAAAGATAATATTCAGCTACCACACACCTGTTGAGAGGGTAGGTCCTCACCCATCTAATTAAACTTAGATTAGTACCATTTAGAATTGGCTATTTGAGGCCATCATTTGGTTAATTAACATGGCAGTACTTTGCCTACGGCGAAAACAGTAACTAATGTCTCGCGATGTACTAGAGACATTCTGATTCAATAACCTTTAGTTTACAAACTGATGTGAGCTTCAGGATGAGGAGCCACTGATATCAAGTCTGGCTGTGGCGGCAGATAGAATGTGAAAGAAGCATTAGCCCTGCAGAGGCATGGGGTAAACTGCGTAGAATTGCTGGGTGCATTCTATGGTCTAAAGATTTCTGCTCAACATGTACAGCTTCAGATGGATAATACCACAGCTGTTGTATATCAATCACATGGGTGGAATGAGGTCATTATTCTGTGGCAATCTGCCTAGCCTCATCTGGCACTGGTGCATTACAGGAAACATCTGGGTCTCAGATATCTACCTATCAGGTAGAGATAATGTGAAAGGTCATGTAAATTCCATGACAAACAAAAAATGGAGGATGAATCCAAAAGTTTCGAAATGATTGTTAGCCGGTATGGATTGCCAGACATAGATCTGTTGCATCTGGGTTAAATTACCAGTACCTATATTCGGCATGGGAACCAAATCTAGGGGCAGTAGCGGAGGATACATTCTCGTTACATTGGGGGCGTACGTTCTTACGCTTTCCCCATTTCTGCCTCATTTAATCAATGTCTCACCAAAATAGAGTACAACTACCCTTAGGCGTTTGGTAGTTCCTAAACTGATCCACACAGCATGGTCTCATTGGTTCTGAGATGGATGACACAGCATTCATGATTATCCCAATTACAGCAACTTGTTGGTTCACACTGGGACAGGAGGAGAGTTCCCCTTTACATGAGCGTATTAATCTATTGATTTGTATCTTCTGACCAGACTGTTCCAGGTACTCGGACTATCGAGTAGAACCGTCGACATGATTACGATGGCCTGGAGAGATAGAACTAAAAAACGATATGTATCTCATATTAAGAAATGGGAGATGTCCTGTTTACAGTCAAATATATCTTACCATAAGTTGCAGGCATACCGGATGTATTGGAGTTCCTGGCTACATTGCATTTTGACGAGCAGTTAAGCTATAGTGCCATTTATAGTGCTCAAAGTACTTTGTGCTACTTAGGGCAAGGGTCCGGACAACACTGTCGGATCTCATCTATTGGTGGCCCGATTCATAGGAGGTATTTTTAACAAAACCCTCCCAGACGTACATATTCAGAAATCTGGGATGTGAGCATAGTTCTCACACTGCTTTGGCAATGGGCTCCAATTACATCTCTGCCTTTCTGGAAGTTAACGCTCAAAATGGTCATGTTCATGGTGCTAGTGGCAGCACTATGGGTCCAAATATTGCAAAAGTTATGACTGGGCAGCATGCATTCTTCTGTAGATTATATTGTGTTTTTTTTTAAATTAATAGTTTTTTATTGGAGTCTTATTAGTTCCTTTAGACACTCTTCTACTGTAGATTATATTGTGTTTTTTTTTAAATTAATAGTTTTTTATTGGAGTTTTATTAGTTCCTTTAGACCCTCAAAGTATGATAAAAAGGGTTCCCATTTCAAATAATCCCATTCACAGACCCCCTCAATGTGAATTTAATCTTTTCTAACCTTAAAAAAAACATGACGTCTTCCAGCCAAGCAGCGGCAGATGGAGGAGTGTTAGATTTCCAGACCAGCAAGATTCTCCTACGGGCCGAAAGTGATGTAAATGTAATTATATCAGACTGGGTTGTATTTAAACCCAAGGTTTTATCTGCTACACCAAATACAGCTACAAGCAGGCAAGGTCTCATTGTCATCCCATGGACTTCACTGATGGTTTTAAAAACCACTGCCCAGTAGTTAACAAGTTTGGGGGCAAGACCAGAATACATGAGCTAGATTGGCTGGAGAGAATGAGCACCTGTCACAGCCAGCGTCCGTCCCTGGATATATGTTAGCAAGCCTAGCTTTGCTTAAATGAACCCTGTGTAAAACTTTAAATTGTATGAGCTCCAATCTAGCACATGATGACAAGGAGTGGACTTTTTTCAACGCTTCTGTCCAGCATATATTGTGTTTTATGCATATGATCTAATCAAACAGAGCAGGCCAGGGATGGCTGGAACCAAAATAAGCTTAAAATATACCCATTGATCTAAGACTAGATGTAATTATGCATCTGAGCTAATAATATCAAGGTCATCAAGAGTCTCAGGGGCTCTGAAACAGTGTTGGTCATCAGCCACATAAAACCTCATACAAAAGGTGTTAGTACAAGCTATTTCTAGATGACCAAAACAGGTTTGCATTATGCTGGAGTAGACACTGATGTGTTTAAATCACTCCACCAGGGCGGCGTCAACGTATGCAGCAATTCAGATTCAGATTCACAGTCATTCAGATGTGTGCCATTGGACCAAATCCTCACCGCAGGATAGTCCAGTAAAGGAATCTTTTAGGGTTTATGACAAACCTGTCCTCGCAATGCAAAGATTTGGGCATGCTGTTTTGGGTTCTGTTTGAGTTGTCCTTTGTAATTTCCCCTGCGAAAGAGGGGTTATTACTGTTCTTTTATTGTTTAAGACGTTCATTGTATAGTTTAAACAATGTTTGATACATTATTTGGTTATCTTGTGTCAACCAAGGCAGCGTGTCGTATGGAACTGTATCTACGGCATGAAATCACAGAGCTTTGAAATCTTTATGTAGTCACTCACAAAGTAAAATAGTAAGATTAAATGAGAACTTACCAGTTTGAAGTTTGATCTTTATTTTATGAGGAGTTACGATAAGGGATTACGTGCCCTCCGCTTCCGACCCTCATAATTGCAAAGATCATCTGGTAGTTCTAGTCTTCTGAGTCTTACTATATCACTTCGACTGTAATTACTGAGATTTCACGCCGCTGATTTGAAGATTGACGAGCATGCGCACTGGCGGGGCTTCTTCACGTAATCCCTCATTGTAACTCTTCATAAAATAAAGATCAAACTTCAAACTGGTAAGTTCTCATTTAATCTTACTATTCTTCATGGTTGTTCCTTAAAAAAATCTTCAAAGGAGAGTTGTAAAAATAAATGTGAAGAACTGATTTGTGTCTCTCTGCCAATGATTTAATTCCTATAGTCTCAGTAGACTATCACTGTAATTACAAAATGTTTCTATCTTTTACTCCAGCTGTTAAGCCAGAAGCTCCAGAATTCTCCTCTTAATCTTGCCTACCATCGCAACGTCATTTTTCCTCTAAGATTTTAATAAGATACATGTTTTGGCATCGCTCCTCAATCTCTTGTATACAACTTTATTTTTATTTATTTACATCACTGGAAGAGCCATTGGAAATTGTCCATGAATAGGTGTTGGTCAAACATCTCCTTGAGCTGTTGCAGTCCTGGTGAGGGTGCTACCATAATGTGGCCAGGTATAGCGTCCTAAGATTGAGACCCAGCAATGATGGATAGCAGATATACTATTGAATTTGGATGAGAACTTGGGCTCTGTACTCACACATTCCCTGTACTAGTACTTCTTGGTGATTGGAGTCACAGGATCATCTCTAAATGCTTCCTGAAGGAAAAGTGGTAGATATAGTCCATATGGACATCAGCAAGGTCTTTGATAAGGTCTTTTCAGGTTGTGTTAGAAGGTTAAACCACATGGGATCCACAAAGTGCTACCTAATTGGATATATAATTAGTTAGAAGGCAGGAAGCAGAGTGTGGTGATGTAGGGTTACTTTTCGGTCTTAGAGACCCGTGACTAGGGGTGTGCCTCAGGGGTCTGTACTGGGCCCCATTGTTACCATATATTAGCGATTTGGATGAAGATGTACAGTTCACAGTTAGTAAGTTTACAGATGATGCTAAAGTAGGTGGTGTCCTGTACAATGAAGATCGTTAATAAGAATGGCAGTGTTAATAATTTAAGGTGTTGCATTTTGGGAAGTCAAACCAGGGCAGGACCTTCAGTTTACCACACCTGGGGCATGTTGTAGAACAGTGTACAAGTACATGGTTCCCTCAAAGTGGTGTTGTTGAAGACTTTTAGCATGTTGGACTTCATAACCATATAACCATATAACAATTACAGCACGGAAACAGGCCCTCTCGGCCCTTCCAGTCCGTGCCGACCATTTGTTTTTCCCTAGTCCCATCTACCTGCACTCAGACCATACCCCTCCATTCCCTTCACGTCCATATACCTATCCACTTTACTTTTAAATGTTAAAATCGATCCTGCCTCCACCACTTCTGCTGGAAGCTCATTCCACACAGCCACCAACCTCTGAGTAAAGAAGTTCCCCCTCACGTTACCCCTAAACTTCTGTCCCTTAATTCTCATGTCATGCCCTCTTGTTTGAATCTTCCATACCCTCAATGGGAAAAGCTTATCCACGTCATCTCTGTCTATCCCTTTCATCATTTTAAAGACCTCAATCAAGTCCCCCCTTAACCTTCTGCGCTCCAAAGAATAAAGACCTAACTTGTTCAACCTTTCTCTGTAACATATTTGCTGGAACCCTGGCAACATTCTAGTAAATCTCCTCTGTACTCTCTCTATTTTGTTGACATCCTTCCTATAATTAGGCGACCAAAATTGTACACCATACTCCAGAATTGGTCTTACCAATGCCTTGTACAATTTTAACATTACTTCCCTGCTCCTATATTCAATGCTCTGATTTATAAAGGCCAGCACACCAAAGGCTTTCTTTACCACCCTATCTACATGCGATTCCACCTTCAGGGAACTATGCACAGTTATTCCTAGATCCCTCTGTTCCACAGCATTCCTCAATTCCCTACCATTTACCATGTACGTCCTATTTTTATTTGCCCTGCCAAGATGTAGCACTTCACACTTAACAGCAATAAACTCCATCTTTCAGCCCACCTTTCCAAATGGCCCAAATCTCTCTGTAGACTTTGAAAATCTACTTCATTATCCACAACACCACCTATCTTAGTATCATCTACATACTTACTTACCCAATTTTCCACCCCATCATCCAGATCATTGATGTACATGACAAACAACAGTGGACCCAACACAGATCCCTGAGGCACCCCACTGGTCACCGGCTTCCAACCTGACAAACAGCCATCCACCATTACTCTCTGACATCTCCCATTCAGCCACTGTTGAATCCATCTTGCTACTCCGCCATTAACACCTAAAGATTGAACCTTCTTAACCAACCTTCCATGGGGAACCTTGTCAAAGGCCTTACTGAAATCCATATAGACAACATCCACTGCTTTACCCTCATCAATTTCCCTAGTTACCGCTTCAAAAAATTCAAGAAGGTTTGTCAAACATGACCTTCCAGGCACAAATCCATGTTGACTGTTCCTGATCAGACGCCTGTTTATCCAGATGCTTATATATATTATCTCTCAGTATCCTTTCCATTAATTTGCCCACCACTGACGTCAAACTAATAGGTCTATAATTGCTAGGTTTATTCTTTGAACCTTTTTAAACAATGGAACAACATGCGCAGTACGCCAATCCTCCGGCACTATTCCCGTTTCTAATGACATTTGAAATATTTCTGTCATAGCTCCTGCTATTTCTACACTAACTTCCCTCAATGTCCTAGGGAATATCTGTCAGGACTGGAGACATATCCACTTTTATATTTTTCAAAAGTGTCAGTACTTCCTCCTCTTTGAATCTCATAGTTTCCATAGCTACTCTATTTTTTTCCCTTACCTCACAAAGTTCAATATCCTTCTCCTTGGTGAATACCGAAGAAAAGAAATTGTTCAATATCTCCCCCATCTCTTTTGGCTCTGCAGATAGCTGTCCATTCTGGTTCTCTAATGGTCCAATTTTATCCCTCGTTATCCTTTTGCTATTAATATAGCTGTAGAAACCCTTTGGATTTACTTTCACCTTTCTTGCCAAAGCAACCTCATATCTTCTTTTAGCCTTCCTAATTTCTTTCTTAAGATTCTTTTTACATTCTTTATACTCCTCTAGCACCTCATTTACTCCATATCTCCTATAATTATTGTAGATATCTCTCTTTTTTCGAAACAAGTGTCCAATTTCCCTTGAAAACCATGGCTCTTTCCAATTTTTACTATTTCCTTTCAACCTAACAGGGACATAAAGATTCTGTACTCTTACAATTTTCCCTTTAAATGTCCTCCATTTCTCTTCTACATCCTTCCCATGAAACAGAGTGTCCCAATTTACTCCTTTAAAATCCTTATGCATTCCCTCAAAGTTAGACTTTCTCCAATCAAAAATCTCCACCCTAGGTCCAGTTCTGACTCTCTCCATAATTATATTGAAACTAATGATATTGTGATCACTGGTCCCGAAGTGCTCACCAATGCATACCTCCGTCACCTGACCTGCCTCATTTCCTAACAGGAGGTCCAGCACTGCCCCTTCATTGGTCGATACCTCTATGTACTGCTGCAAAAAACTATCCTGCACACATTTTACAAACTCCAAACCATCCAGCCCATTTACAGAATGTGTTTCCCAGTCTATTTTTGGAAAATTGAAATCTCCCACAATCACTAATATCTGCTATCTCCTTACATATTTACTCTTCCAATTCTCGCTCCCCATTTGGCGGTCTATAGTACACCCATAAAAGTGTTGCTACACCGTTCCCACTTCTCAGTTCCACCCAAATAGCCTCCCTAGACGAACCCTCTAATCTATCCTGCCAAAGCACTGCTGTAATATCTTCTCTGACAAGCAATGCAACACCTCCCCCTCTGGTCCCTCCAATTCTATCACACCTGAAGCAACAAAATCCTGGAATATTTAGTTTCCAATCACAGCCCTCCTGCAACCATGTTTCACTGATTGCCACAACATCATATTTCCAGGTGTCGATCCAGGCTCTAAGTTCATCCACCTTACTTACAATGCTCCTAGCATTAAAATATACACATTTTAGAAACCCACCATCCCTTATTCTCTGTCTATTATCTTTTTCATCTTTCTCACCTACATTTTGGGTCCGAGTGCTTCCCTTCTCTGCCTCTTGCCCCACACCCTGACCCCTAGCCCGCTCTACCCGAGTCCCTCCCCCCAGCCTTTCTAGTTTTAAAGTCTCCCCAGTAGCCTTTGCAAATCTCCCTGCCAGGATATTGGTCCCCCTCGGGTTCAAGTGCAACCCGTCCTTTGTGTACAGATCATGCCTTCCCCAAAAGAGGTCCCAGTGATCAAGAAACTTGAATCCCTGCCCACTGCACCAGTCCCTCATCATGCATTATCCTCCACCTCATTTCATTCCTAGTCTCACTATCACGCGGCACAGGCAGTAATCCTGAAATTGTTACCCTTTTGGTCCTTCTCCTTAACTTTCCCCCCAAACTCCCTGAATTCTCCCTTCAGGACCTCGTCACTTTTTCTGCCTATGTCATTGGTACCTATGTGTACCACAACATCAGGCTCCTCTCCTTCCCTTATCAGAATCTTTTGGACACGTTCTGACACATGCGAGACCCTGGCACCAGTGAGGCAAACTACCATCCGGGTCTCCCAACTGCGTCCACAGAATCGCCTATCCGACCCCCTAACTATAGAGTCCCCTATTACAAATGCCCTCCTCTTTTTGCTACCCTTCTGAGCATCAGGGCCGGTCTCTGTGCCGGAGGCCCGGCCGCTGTTGCTGCCCCCAGCTAGGCTGTCCCCTCCAATCGTACTCAAACCCGAGTACCTATTTTCCAGGTGTACGGTCACAGGGGTACTCTCTAGCCCCTGCCTCTGCCCCTTGCCCTTCCTAACTGTGACCCACTTGTCTGCCTCCTGTGGTCTGGGAGTGACTACCTCCCTGTAGCTCCTCTCTATGACCTCCTCACTCTCCCTGACCAGACGGAGGTCATCGAGCTGCTGCTCCAGGTTCCTAACACAGTCCTTTAGGAGCCCCATCTCAACACACCTGGCGCAGATGTGGACGTCTGGAGGGCTATCAGATTCCCTGACCTCCCACATCTGACATCCAGAACAGTACACTGCCCTGGCCTTCATACTCCCCCCTTACACAGGAAACAATATCAACACAATATAAAATCACTACAAACTGCTGAAATCTGACTGTAAATCAGCTGTTTACCCTGGTCCACTTCCCACCAATCAGCGGCTTCCTCAAAAAAAACCCACTTCTCCAAATGGAACGTTATGGATTTAGGTAAGCCCCGCGCTTGATTTTAAACCTTACCGGTCGGGTGTCGCTCCTCCCCCTCCTTCTCTTCCAACGGCTCCTGTGGGCCTCTGAAAAAACAAGCCCCGCGCTTGATTTTAAAGCTTACCGGTCGGGTGTCGCTCCTCCCCCTCCTTCTCTTCCAACGGCTCCTGTGGGCCTCTGAAAAAAAAAACAAGCCCCGCGCTTGATTTTAAAGCTTACCGGTTGGGTGTCGCTCCTCCCCCTCCTCCTCTTCCAACGGCTCCTCTGGGCCTCTGAAAAAACAAGCCCCGCGCTGGATTTTAAACCTTACCGGTCGGGTGTCTCTCCCCCCCCTCCTTCTCTTCCAACGGCTCCTGTGGGCCTTTGAAAAAACAAGCCCCGCACTTGATTTTAAAGCTTACCGGTCGGGTGTCGCTCCTCCCCTCCTTCTCTTCCAACGGCTCCTGTGGGCCTCTGAAAAAACAAGCCCCATGCTTGATTTTAAAGCTTACCGGTCGGGTGTCGCTCCTCCCCCTCCTTCTCTTCCAACGGCTCCTGTGGGCCTCTCATCAGTCAGTACATTGACTATAGAAGTGGCATGTTATGTTGCAGTTGTACAAGACATTGATGAGGCTGCACTGGAGTATTGTGTTCAGTTTTGGTTATCCTACTACAGGAAAGATGTCATCAAGTTGTAGTGAATGCAGAGAATATTTGTGAAGCTATTGCAGGATCCAAGAGATTTATATTAGTAAAAATCTGATCTTGACCACTTCCTGTTGTTCTGTATATTGATTTTAGAAAAAACGCTGTCACTTACGGCTGTGATTTTTGGCCATCTTACTCCACTGTGCAGGACAAGAGGATGTTTCCCATTGATGAAAAATAAAAGAGTTAGTAGTGTTTAAAAAATGTTGAGATTCTCTCTCCTGAAGGCCACACCCCTTCCAGAGGGACTATAAAACCCGGAAGTGTTGAGTGCCTCAGTCAGTCTCTGCAAGATGGGGGGAGCGAGAGGATCATGTCTCAGTCTGAGCTGTGAATAACACTGAACACATGTCTACTAAACTGTGAGTGTGGTTTTTCTGACCTTGAGTGCCCTTAATGTGGATTGAAAATTAAAATGTGGTTGGTTTGAAGTGAAGCACAGCAAATGGCTGTTGGAGGTGGTTGGTTTGAACTGAAGCACAGCAAATGGCTGTTGGTGGTGGTTGGTTTGAAGTGAAGCACTGCAAATGGCTGTTGACGGTGGTTGCATTTGAATTTGGTGGCCTTGCACCCTGCTTGAAATGGAATTTCAAGGAAAAGCCATGAGTCAACTGCCAGCCCACCAGCCGTGAGTGAGCTGCCAGCACATCAGGCTTGAGTGACTGTGTTGCCACCCCAAGAATCCATTTGGCCCGCAATGTCCATACTAGCCCTCTGGGTACCAGTCCCTTCAGCCCGCAGCACCCATACCAGCGCTCCAGAAAGCCCCGCCGCCACCCCATTGGCCACCAATATTGGAATTGATGGAGAGGTGGAATATTGCATTGGGGGACCAGCCCTCCCATGTGAACATGGGACCCAACGTGTCCCACTTAGGGTACACAAAAGGCTGGAGAAACTCAGCGGGTGCAGCAGCATCTAAGGAGTGAAGGAGATAGGCAACGTTTTGGGCCGAAACCCTTCTTCAGACCCTTCTTCTTAAGTGTCCCACAGTCTAGTGTATCATTAAGAGAGACTGGCCAGGCTAGGAGTTTATGCCTTGGAGGGGAGGAGAGGTGTATAAATGTGTGAGGGATATAGATTGGGTGAATGCATACAGTCTTTTATCCATGGGTTAGGTAATGAAGAGCTAGATGGTAGAGGTTGATGATGAGAGGGGAAAGATATATTGAAAATAAAGAACAACCCTTTTCTGTGTAATAATATTTTTATTAAAAGGAATCCATCATACTTTTCAAATACACAACCAACTTATTTCATTAAGTATACGAATGTTACGAATAGTTCTTATAAACTTCTATTTTTTTTTAAAAGTAGAAAGAGAAAAGAATAGATTTTAATCAATAAGAATGGTGATTAAATAATAATTTTGATTATAAAGAAAGAGAAAGAGAAAAGAGAGAAGAAAAAAAATATATATATATATGTATATATTCTTGTTATATGTATTTAATTAAAATAAAGTATTATATATAAAAAAAAGAGAGATTATAGTATACATCTTAATAGTGAATAACACAATTTCAAATAGCGATATCAATGGAGACATGTATACAAATCAAAAAGAAAAACAGAGAGTTATTTTCATCTAATCCTGCCGGGTACCCATTGAGTTGTGATGCCAAGAACAGCTACCCCTTCAAATATTCTGTATATGGAGACCATATCTGTTCAAAGAGTTTGTATTTGTCCATTAGGAAAAAAATCTGATTCTTTCCAAATGTAACGTCTCCAACATTTCCACTGTCCACATTTTAATTGTGGGAGATAATGTTCCCTTCCAAAATTCCAATATTATTTTTTTCCCTATTATCAAACAGTAATCCAAGAAATTTCTTTGGTTTACTGTTAATATTAGATTTGAATCCGGAACTCCTAATATTATTAATTTTGGATCTGGGCCTAGTTTAATTTTAAGAACTTCAGAGATAACTCTAAAGATTTCTGTCCAATAATAATTAAGTTTTATACATGTTACAAAACTATGCGTTAAATTAGCTTCCAAGTTCTGACTTTATCACAAATAGGAGAAATGTTAGAATAAATTCTATTTAATTTTGTTTTTGAATAATTTAATCTGTGTAATACCTTAAATTGTATCAATATATGTCTAGCATTTAATGAGCAACGATGTATACATTGTAGGTTTTCTTCCCAAGTTTCCTTCGTTATAGATAAACCCATTTTATTTTCCCATGTTTGTCGATATATTTCCGAAGTTGGGATTTCCTTATCCAAAATAGTATTATATATATACGCTATTATTTTTTCTGTATTTGGGTGTTTATTAAACAATTCATCTAATAATCCTGGTTTTCTATTTTTATAGTCTTGCGTATTTGACTTAATATAATTTCTAATTTGTAAATTCCTAAATATGTTATTTGACTGCAATCCATAGATATCCTGTAACTCTAGAAATGAAAGAAATGTTCCTTCCTTGTAATTCCTAAATCATTCCAGTGTTTAAACCCCTTGTCCAATACAGATGGCTTAAACAAAGGATTATTCATAATTGGCAAACAGTGACAAATTATCCATATGTAGGGTCTTAACTATTTATTTCCAAATACGTCTATTGCTATGAATTATAGGGTTATTACCATACTTTTTTTTTTGTACTTCCCTTGGTGCAAAAAGAACCGAACCTACATCAAAAGGCAAACAGTCTTCCTTTTCCGTCTTTAGTCAGCTTGGTTCATGATCTAAATTTACCAACCAAAAATTCATATTCTTAATCTGAACTGCCCAGAAATAATATAGGAAATTTGGTTGCTTGTCCACCATTTATTTTAGATTTACATAGATGTTTTTTACTTATTCGATGGTTTTTATAGTCCCAAATAAAACTATTAACCAAAGTATCTATTTAAAAAAAAAAACATTTTAGGGAGATATAAAGGGATGGCTTGAAATAAATATAACAATTGTGGCAAAAAAAATCATTTTTATAGCATTTATTCTACCGATCATTGATATAGGTAGTGTTTTCCAATATAAAATATATATTTTTAGTTTATTTAATAATTGAGGGTAATTATATTTAAATAGACAGTTATACATTAATTCCTATATAATTGAGTTTGTCCGTGATTATTTTAAGTGGGAATTGTTCTAATATATTTAATTTTATTCCAGTTATAGGCATAATTTCACTTTTATTCCAATTAATTCTATACCCAGAAAATGTACTAAACTTAGTTATAACATTAAATAGATTGGGAATACTAATCTTCGGTTTTGTAATATAAATTAAGATGTCATCTGCGTATAGAGATATTTTATTCGTTGTAGTTTTGGTATTATATCCATATATTTCTGGTTCTGATCTAATCATTTCGGCTAATGGTTCTATTACCAGAGCAAATAGTAATGGTGATAACGGGCATCCTTGTCTACGACCCCTGAAGAGTTTAAAATTTGCTGATAGCATTTGATGTGTTAATATTCTTGCAGTTGGATTTGAGTATATGGTTTTTACCCATTTGGAGAATCTATCCCACAGTTGAAATTTCTGCATTATTTTAAATAAATATGGCCAATCAACCTGGTCAAATGCTTTTTCAGCATCTAAGGATATGACAGCTAGTTCAATATCATTCACTCTTTTTGAGCACATGACATTGAATAGGCGTCTCAGATTATAGGATGAATAGCGTTTTGGAATAAAACCTGTTTGGTCATGATGTATTAATTTATTAATCACTAAACTTAGCCTCCGAGATAAAATTTTAGTTAGTATTTTTTGATCAGTATTTAAAAGAGCTATTGCTCTGTCTGATCCAGGGTCTTCCAAATCTTTATCAGCTTTAGGGATAAGTGTAATTGTAGACTCATTTAATGATTCTGGTAACTTTCCTTGTTCATAAGCATATTTATACATTATATGTAAGTGTGGAGAGATCAGATCATGAAACATCTTATAAAATTCAACACCTAAGCCATCAGGGCCTGCAGCTTTGCCCTTATTTAATGATCCAATTGATTCTTCAATATCTTTCATTGATATATCAGCGTTTAACAAGTCTCTACCTTCCTGATTCAAACTATTGATATGACATTCTTGTAGGAATGTTTCCATTCCATCTGATTGTCCTGCTAGTTTAGATAAGTAAAGATTTTGATAATATTGTAAAAATGTATCATTGATATCTTTTGGTAAAGTCAATATTTCTCCTTGATCAGATCTAATTTTATGTATCATTTTCTCCTCATCTAATTTTCTAAGCTGTCGTGCCAGTAATTTTTGTGGTTTATCCCCAAATTCAAAATGTACTTGTTTAGTCTGTTGAAAAAGTTTAATAATCTGATTTGAGTATATTTTATTTAGCTTGTATTTTAATGATGCAATTTTATTACTTAATCCCTTAGAAGGGGATATTGCATTTTCAATATCTAATTGTTTTATTTCATTTTCCAACTTTTGTTGAGTCTTTCGATTTTTCTTATTAAAGTATGCGTGTGCTGATATTATCGCACCACGCATAAATGCTTTAAATGTATCCCAGAGCAATGATGGTGAAATTCCAGGTTTGTCATTAGTTTCAAAAAATAATTTAATCTGTTTTATCAAGTAATCATAACAAGCCCTATCCTTTAATATTTGGGGGTTGAGTCTCCAGTTAGAGGTTTTAATAATTATATCTTTTAATTTTATCTTAAATGTTAATGGAGCATGATCCGAGATAATAATATTATGATATTTTGAGTTTAATGGGATTAATTTTGAATCTATTAAAAATAGTCTATCCTCGAGTAGGTTCCAAATACAGGTGAAAAGAATGAATATTCTCGACCAGATGGGTTATCAGTTCTCCAGATATCCTTAACGTTTGCTGTATTAATAAAATAATTTATAAATGTACTTGACTTAGAAGTGGTTTTCCTTTTCGTTGATCTATCTAAATAATTATCTAAGTACAATTAAAATCACCTCCAATTATTAGATTATGTTGAGTGGATATAGGGATATTGATAAATATTTTCTTGAAGTATAATGGATTAACAAAATTAGGACCATATATATTCATAAGGATTACTTTTTTAGAATATAATTCACCTGTAATTATTATATATCTACCCTCAACATCTTCTATTATTGAGCTTTGTTTAAAAGGTATACCTTTACGAATAATTATTGCTACCCCTCTAGACTTATGTGTAAATGACGAGTGATATACTTTGGAAATCTATTTTGCTGTTAATCTATATTGCGCGTCTTTCTTAAGGTGTGTCTCTTGGAGAAAAATAATGTCAGATTTCAATCTATTTAATTGAGCTAAAACCTTACCTCTTTTAATTGGTTCGTTAATTCCATTAACATTCCAACTACAGAAGGTGATTCCATCACCCCCAATCCGAGTATTTATATCATACATTTTATTATTAAGGTGGTTTATAATGAAGTAGATGTCTCAGCTCATCCAACCTAACCCTATACCCAGACATCAGATCGATGAAATTTAATATCTGTAACATTGTCTTATACACACGTCTCCTTGAACTATCCTTATAATACCAATCATACTCAAATCCATATAGTATATAATATGAAATAAAATACATAATATAAAAATAATAATAAAAAATGTAAGTAAAGTAGGTGATGTTAATAAAGTGTAAAGGGAAAAGAAAAGTGACTACAACTATAGTTAGTGCAGTTAGTGTTAGTGTAAGCCACACTAGCGTGGTTACTAATCTACGGACTTCCGTGAAAAAAAAAGATGTTAATAATTCCAGCTCTGTTTTTGCCTTAAAGGCTATATATGTCGGGGTGGGGTATTAAATTTATATACTTAGTGATTAATAATATTAATAATACCAATTACAATTAGTATCGTAGCACTATATTAGGAGAGCTAACATGTCCATTGTTATGTCTCCTTCCCTGCGTGTCCTCCTTCAATGTAAATCCTCCTTCTTTTCTGTGGGTGGACAGTATCATCAGATAAGTGATCATTAATCAGTCTCATCAAGTAAGTGATCAGTAATATTCAGTGTCCTTCATCTTCATCTTCTTCTTCCTCTACTCCTTCCTCTTCCAGTTTCTTCTGAATATCTTGAGCGAATTCAAGAGCTTCTGTATGTTTGGTGAAGCGGTGCTTTTCAAAGAGGGCATGATCATATATGGAATGAGCTGCAAGAGGAAGTAGTCAAGGCAGGTTAACAAAATTTAACATGCATTTGGACATGTAAATGGATAGAAAAGGTTAGCAGTTCATGCGTCAAATGCAAGCAAATGGGACTGGTGTAAATGGACAAATTGAAGAGCCTGCTTCCATACTCTATTACTCTCTATGCTCCATATGAGATTTTCCTTGTGATGGCTGCGATGTGAATGCAAGTTCCAGGAGAGCCAGTGGATGCTTTAAATTTAGTTTTTCTGTTTCTCCACCTAGTGATGATATAGCTATGTAATAAGCACTTTGTAAATGTGCGAGGTGCATTGTATGCATCGAAAAGGCATGTAGGCTCCTTGCAAAAAAATCAATTGGCAGAGCAGAGATGAAGGAATGCGATTCTTACTGATCGTACAGCAGCAGAGCTGAGTTATGATGCAGGTTTATAAAAGGCAATGTGCTGATGTGTGAGGTGGAAAACCTCATAAGTGTACGGCTTGATAGAAGGTTTGGTTCTCATGCAGGCATTGAGGGCTTTGGTTCAGATGAAGAGAGGTAATTCGATTAATATGATGATAGTCTGTAGAGTTTGCATTATTATCCCTAGGTTGGAGACAATATTTTGAATCCAACTATGACAGCTGAGGAATTTGTTTTTGACCAATAACATAAATCTGGAAGGAATCGCATTCAGACACTGGGTCAGATTGTGCCAGACTTAGTCAGCCAGTGATCTCCCCCTATCTCCATATAATTCACTATTGTGGCTGCATTGATATAGTGCAGCATATGGAGAAAGATTTACCGTAAGATCATGAGACGTAGGAGCAGAATTTGGCTATTCGGCCCATCGAGTCTACTCCGCCATTCAACCATGGCTGATCTATTTTTCCGTCTCAACCCCATTCTCCTGCTTTCTCCTTGTAACCTTTGACACCTTTCCTAATCAAGGGCCTAATAAATTCTGCATTAAAAATACCCAATGTCTTGGCTTCCTCAGCCTCTGCGGGAATTAATTCCACAAACACCACCCTGGCTAAAGAAGGAGAGATCTGTGGAGGTAAACCTAAAAATAATTGGGTTAAAATTCTGCAGCACAGTGCAGTCTCTTCATGATTTACACATAAAGTTGCTGATGAAATCTGACTGGAACTTGAATCTCTATACACAATACACGTAAGAAAATTGTTGAGTAGTCCCTCATGGTTATAGTGCAGTTGTATTGTGACACTGCTAGGGGAGAAGCAATGATATCAATGTGCACAATACACATCATCATTAATGAATTATGCTATGCTTGTGTAGTTCACTGGAGGTATGCTTGTTCTAACTTATTTATTCAGTCAACATTTATATGCATAAATAGGATTTTTAATGAAAATCTAGTCAGTTCATCAGACCAAAGCATATTTACATTTTGCCAAAGGTTTTAGAACAGAACCAACAATCAGAACCTCCCTTTGGAGGCACAAGGAACTGCAAATACCGGAATCTTGATCAAAACACAATGTGCGGGAAGAACTCAGCTGGTCAGGCAGGATTAGTGGAGGGAATGGACTGGTGATATTTTGGGTCAGGAGCCTTCTTGTATCGGGTCTGTAGATGGTTTATATGCAACCAATAATATAGTTACCTCACTCCCATTAACCCCGCCTAGTTAACATCAATCATAACGCCTTCCCCTTCCTGGGCGCAGCAGTAGAAGAATGTAGCTAGTGCTTGAAGATGTATGTAATACCCTGTGCTATCATTAAAAGATGTTGCACACTTTAAGAGCTTGTAAAGTGTTTATTTACAGGGTCCTTTTCACTGTTCAGTTTGTTGCTGAGCTCCACGATTGCATCTGGCGACACAGAAGTCCAGAAGATCAGATGCCAGCATGGCAGAACTGTTCTTCTCCTAGACAGCAGGAGTCTGGTGGAGCTCAGTCAAGCTGAGCTGAGAGACCAGATACACTTTGTATCTTTGTATACACTTTGTATCTGGTCTCTTCAGTATTACTCGTGTGAAACAGCCCCATTCATTTGAATGTGTAGGAAGGAACTGCAGATGCCGTTTTAAACCGAAGATAGACACAACATTCTGGAGTAACTCAGCGGGCCAATCAGCATCTCTGGAGAGAAGAAATGGGTGATGATTCAGTTCGAGACACTTCTTCAAACTTCAGACTGATCTCCAGAAATGCTGCCTGTGCCACTGAGTTAATCCAGCATTTTGTGTTTATCTCCCATTCATTTGAATGGTTTGGCTCACTTGGACAGAAGAAGTAAGAAGAAAGAAGAAGTAAGGGAAGGTAAGATGTTTCCACCAATAATATTTTTCATCAGTTAAATATCCCATCAAATAAAGTTATTGTTATTATTTTCTAATTTATAAATTTGTTCATAGTTAAATAATTTTATATCTGTTTGATTACTAATAAATGACTGAGTATTGATGATATGTGGCAGTAAGAAAGGCCATCAGAGTGGTTTATGTAAGTATGCTTCATCAACATTATGACTGTGACTCTATTTATATGTTCTCTGTTGTTTTTAAATTATTGTCTGTAACTGGGAAACTGTGCTGCTGCCTGTCTTGGCCAGGACTCTCTTGTAAAAGAGATTTTTAATCTCAATTAGACTTCTCCTGGTTAAATAAAGGTTAAATAAATAAATAAAATTTTAAAAATCAACACATTGGATTTTCATGAAATGTCTTATTATTGCTCAGTGAACGTAAAGTTGAGAATTGTGTTGTGATATCACCACTGCTCACCAGCAACAAGAACATAATGTGTGAAGGATTAATCTATGATATGTCCAAATGCTTGACTTTATTCCTGTGTAGTGCATGGAGATATCGAACTATAATGTGGAATTGCAAGGCCAAATAAACACCTATGGATCCCTCGATATTTCTTTAAAGATATCACGAGTCTTCGTAAGAATGGTATTGCCTTATGTGTGATCTTGATCTGGATTTTCTACAGTGCGCCATGTTATCCATGTTATCCATGTTCCATCGATAACTCCCCACCTTCGCTAAGCCTCTCCTCTCCTGTGTTCAAAAGACGGGAAAAGATGGTTCATGAACTGAATGGAGAAGCCTTAAGTGGCAATAGGACCATGTGGTATACAATTGGGTTACTTAAGGGAATAGAAGCCAGTATGAGACCTCCCATGAAACTGTTCTCGGAAGTTTTTGACTGCCAACAACTTGGTCACCAGTTAAATGTGAAGATGTTTCCAATGTTTCTGAATGTTCCATACTCTCATAACACTGAATAAGTAATCAAAAATAACACCATTTTAAAGAAAATAAAACACTTTAAGCATAGTTAATTAAAAATAATTAAAAATAATATAACTTATCTCATAGTATCTTTCACACAGTCAAACTGTTCCCATTCATGTGAAAGGCCATTTGAATCCAGAGTGAGGTCAACCGGAGCACAGATTCCTGAAGGAGATTCCCCTCAATCGGACAATTGTAGCAAGCTCCTGTTTTACCGTACGACATTGGTTAGAGTCCCCATGATTAATTGCAGCCACTATATCTCCAGCAGAACCTAGCCTGTAATTTCAGGACCTCCACTTTCATACTGGAGTTCTGAAACTCTGCACCGCTGTTATTAAAATGTACTTTGTGTATCTTGTTGCTTTTTATTGGTATGACTGCATGGTAAATCAAATTCCTCATATGTTGCAAAACATACTTGGCAAATAAAGTATGATTAAGATTGTGATTATGATTAAGCCTGTAAAATCCAGGTCAGTGCTTCACTGATTTCTTGCTTCTTGGGGCATGGCAGAGAAATGCTCGGAAGACACTGGAAGGCAAGTCCCAATTTCCTGCACAAACTCCTGTACATTAATGGACGAGTTACCACCCACTGAGTAAAGATTATTTTTGAATTGTCCTCATTACACTCTGGTTCTCTTTTTACGAGGCCATTAATGAAAACAATGTCATTTTCCCTGAAGAGCAGTCAGACATGCATTTCATTATCGTAGACACATTCAGATATTGGCTTTCATGTCAAGATCGAAACAATAAGATAGAACAAGCCATTACTACTTCAGTTTTGACATTGACACCCAAATGATTACAGTTTGTTTACTTGGAAAAGGATAATTTCTTCAGTGATTTATATGATTGCAATTTTCCATTGCAATATTCCTATTTCAGTTTGAGTAACATCTGTGAATGGTATGAAATATTTTGGTTATTAATGTCTGCTAGTGGTCTTAGTATTTCTCATTGTATGGTGATATCTGCATATTTGTCAGGACTGTAATCCCCTGTCAAAGCCTGAAAATGACTGGCTCTTATACAACACCTTTCATGACTTCAGGAGGTCCTTCAGCTCTTTAAATTCAATGATATAGATTGAAATCTGGTTAGTATGTGATATAGGAAGTGATTATACCTGATTACCCATGACAATCTCTCAGATTCAATGAGGCAATCATGATAAGGTAATTGCCCAGATCTTGGATTTCATCCTTATACCAAATGGATGTTACGTTTATTGCAATCCACCAGTCGTGGAACCCCCAAATAATCATAAAGTGGGAAAATTAGCTGCAACAGCGCCCTCTCCCTTCATTGCCACTCTAAACCCTGTCACTAGTTTACTAACCAAGAGAAGCCCAATGCCAGCATCATTGCTTACAGTTGGGTCTAAATATTAGTTTACCCACCTGAACCTTTGTCATCCAAATCCTAACAAAACCCAGGCATTCCAGACAGAAGAGAAAGGGTGGAAGCAGAAGCCATCACACAGGTGAATAATGTGAAGAGATATGTGAAGAGGAAAAAATTAGTTAAGACCAACAAAATTAGTTGGACCCTTGAAGACTGAAAAAGGTGAATTTATTATGGGGAACGTGAAAATGGCAGATAGGTTGAACAGGTACTTTTGATCCGTCTTCACTAAGGAGGACACAAACAATCTTCCTGATATAGTAGTGGTCCAGAGGATCTGGGGTGACGGAGGAACTGAACAAAATCCACATTAGGCAGGAAATTGTGTTGGGTAGACTGATGGGACTGAAGGCTGATAAATCCCCATGACTGATGGTCTACATCCCAGGGCATTTAAGGAAGTGGCTATAGAAATCATGGATGCATTGGTGATAATTTTCCAATGTTCTATAGACTCAGGATCAGTTCCTGTGGATTGGAGGGTAGCAAATGTTATCCCACTTTTTAAGAAAGACAGGAGAGAGAAAACAGGAAATTATAAACCAGTTAGCCTGACATTGGTGGTGGGGAAGATGCTGGAGTCAATTATAAAATATGAAATAGCCGCACATTTGGATAGCAGTAACAGAATCGGTCCGAGTCAGCATGGATTTACGAAGGGGAAATCATGCTTGACTAATCTTCTGAAATATTTTGAGGATGTAACTAGGAAAATGGACAAGGGAGAGTCAGTGGATGTAGTGTACCTGGAGTTTCAGAAAGCATTTGATAAGGTCACACATAGGAGATTAGTGGGCAAAATTAGGACACATGGTATTTGGGGTAGAGTGCTGACATGGATAGAAACTTGGTTGGCAGAGAGGAAACAAAGAGTAGGGATTAACGGGTCCCTTTCAGAATGGCAGGCAGTGACTAGTGGGGTACCGCAAGGCTTGGTGCTGGGACGGCAGCTATTTACAATATACATCAATGATTTGGATGAAGAGATTCAAAGTAACATTTGCAGATGATAGAAAGCTGGGTGGCAGTGTGAACTGTGAGGAGAATGCTATGAGAATGCAGGGTGAATTGGACAGGATGGGGGAGTGGGCAGATGCATGGCAGATGAAGTTTAATGTGGATAAATGTGAGGCTATCCACTTTGGTAGCAAAAACAGGAAGGCAGATTACTATCTAAATGGTGACAAGTTGGGAAAAGGGGAAGTACAACGGGATCTGTGGGTCCTTATTCATCAGTCTATGTAAGTAAGCATGCAGGTACAGTAGGCAGTGAAGAAAGCAAATGGCATGTTGGCCTTTATAACAAGAGTATTTGAGTATAGGAGCAAAGAGGTCCTTCTGCAATTGTACAGAGCCCTAGTGAGACTACACCTGGAGTATTGTGTGCAGTTTTGGTCCCCTAATTTGAGGAAGGACATTCTTGCTATTGAGGGAGTGCAGCATAGGTTCACAAGGTTAATTCCCGGGATGGCAGTACTGTCATATGCTGAGAGAATGGAGCAGCTGGGCTTGTACACTCTGGAGTTTCGAAGGATGAGAGGGGATCCTATTGAAACATATAAGATTGTTAAGGGTACACAAAAAGCTGGAGAAACTCAGCGGGTGCAGCAGCATCTAAGGAGCGAAGGAGATAGGCGACGTTTCGGGCCGAGACCCTTCTTCAGACTGAAGAAGGGTCTGAAGAAGGGTCTCGGCCCGAAACGTCACCTATCTCCTTCGCTCCTTAGATGCTGCTGCACCCGCTGAGTTTCTCCAGCTTTTTGTGTACCCTCGATTCTCCAGCATCTGCAGTTCCTTCTTTAAGATTGTTAAGGGTTTGGACACGCTAGAGGCAGGAAACATGTTCCCGATGTTGGGGGTGTCCAGAACCAGGGGCCACAGTTTAAGAATTAAAAGTAAGCCATTTAGAACGGAGACGAGGAAACACTTTTTCTCACAGAGAGTTGTGAGTCTGTGGAATTCTCTGCCTCAGAGGGCGGTGGAGGCCGGTTCTCTAGATACTTTCAAGAGAGATCTAGATAGGGCTCTTAAAAATAGCAGTCAGGGGATATGGGTAGAAGGCAGGAATGGGGTACTGATTGGGGATGATCAGCCATGATCACATTGAATGGCGGTGCTGGCTCGAAGGACCGAATGGCCTACACCTGCACCTATTGTCTATTGTCTATTGTCTGATAATGTGGGGAAAGTTTCAGCTGCACTGAGGAGCAATGGGCCTGGAATTGCCCTGCCTAATTGCTGGTGGAAGGGTCTCTTATTGGAAATGGTTAGTAATGCAGTGAAAGTTGTGGGAATTTTTTTTTTTACAGAAGAGTAGTTTAATGGATATTTTTAAATGCATAAATGTATATAAATCCTTGGATCTGATCAAGGGTGGGCAGCCAGGTACTTTACAGGGACTTTGGTAGAGATATTTGTATTATTGATGGCCAAGTGACTCACTGGAAGACAGGAGAGTGACTAATATTGTGCATCTATTTAAGAAAAGCATATTTAATGCCATTTAAAAAAAAAACTATTTTAATGACATTAAGATTTTGTTGTGGTTCACCATGATATAGTGACGTTCCATAAAGATTGAGGTTTTCAACTGGAAGGTTCACATACAGTGCAGATGGACAGTGTCAATTTCAGTGTGGGGTGTTCTATTAGTCCATTGAAAGTTCTTGCAACTGCTTATGTTTTACCTCACAGTTGTGATTTTTGCAGCCAGCTCTGAAAGAAATATAACAAAATACAAGCAACTCTTTTCCAGCTAAGATGAGTGTTTTTTATTGGATGTGGGAGAGAGCTCCCAAGAGGTCAACTCCAATCAGGAAAGAGGTCATCTGGAGAAGACCAGTGGTTGCAGGAAGAATTTTCTGCATGCAGTTGGAAATATGGAGACCTTCATACCATTTATGGGTGGTATGGTGGCACAGCGGTATAGTTGCTACCTTGCAGTGCTGGAGACCTGGGTTTGATCCTGACTACAGGTGATGTCTGTAAGGAGTTTGTACGTTCTCCCTATGACCATGGGTTTTCGCCAAGATCTTCGGTTTCTTTCCACACTCCAAAGACGTACAGGTTTGTAGGTTAATTGGCTTGGTGTGTCTGTAAATTGTCCCTAGTGTGTGTAGGATAGTGTTAATGTGCGGGGATTGCAGGTTGACACGGACTCGGTGGGCCGAAGGGCCTGTTTCTGTATCTGTAGTTGCAGCTGTATCTCTAAAATTAAAAGTGAAAAACTAATACATCTTGTTACCAATACCCCCATCCCCTCTGAGTGATCTCCTGAAATTAACTCTGAGCTGCAAACTGTAGAATGTGGCAGAGCTCAGCTGCAGCAGCCTGGAATGATCCAGAGGCTGGAAAGATGAGTGTCGCCGTGACCATGGGTGAAGCAGCCCAACATATACACTGAGAATGGAGTTGGGATTGCAGGAGTTCACAGATGACAGAGAGGATGAGAAATGAAGAGTGGTAATTGGCCATTAAAGTAACACTGTTCTGGGAGAAACAGCTTAGCAAAAGATGGTTGTTCTGTGAATAATAAAAACTTAGTTTTAAATCAGTGAAGTTAAAAATCGCAATGGATATGATTTTTTACTTCTACATTTGCATTGCTGCTGATGTTACTTTAGGGAGTTTTACATCAAAACAAAAATCTGGAAGTTTTTTCCCTCAGTAAGCAGAGCATTTTATAACCTTTATTTTACATAAGCAGAACAATAATTATGGCTGTGTAACCCACAAGGGCACTCTCACTCTGCCCTAATATGTCAGCAAGTGACGAGGAAATACGAGTTTGGCTTGCGTTATGGAGATTTTGTGGTTTTGGCTCTTCGGAGGCGGAAGTGAGCCAATGCTTTCAATTTGAAGTTGTAGCTTGAGTCCTAGCCAGGCTAAAATATGGGTTTGCATAGTGAGCAGAGGGCTTGTGTGAGGGCCAGCTCCAAGTGTGGAAAGGTTGAGTGGTAACAGATTGTGGTGTGAACACTTGAGATTTCTATGCCACTTGTCCATATGATTGGCATGAGTATTGGGTTTGCTCTTCTCTGTATATTTGCCAGTCATTTTTGGTTCACTATGTGGCTCAAACTCTAAAAAAATAATTTGAATTTTAGTGCCCACATTGCAATTTCATTACTGGAATTCAGTCAAAAAGTAATCAAAACCCAGGCATCTAGAGGTGATGTTAAATTGTACATTTTAAAATCAAAGTTTTACATCAATGTGCCTTGGGGAATAAGAAAATTTTGTCCTTACCCAGTGCTACAAAACATTGTTGATCAGCTACAGATAAATAGTCAATGTATAGATCATTGCTTATCTAATTATTGGAAGAACAGGTTCAAGATACTGGATGAATCACAATTTTTTTAACCTAAATTATCCCCTAGTTACATAGCTGTATTGATATTGGCTATAGAAACAGGTTGACCACCACTTATTGTGGGCAATAGGGAATCTACTGTAACACCAGTGACATCCATAGTTTGAGGATTAATTGAAACAAATATATTTGTGGCCTTTGGAAAGATGGAACAGAGTTCATTTCATAAAGGTTAAATGCAGGCAAGGATTTTGCCAGAAATAACTCAGAATTACAGGAACTGCATGGAATCAACATGAAGACATGCTGAGCATAAATCCCTCTTGAGGGCAGGCGCAGTGGTGCAGCAGTAGAGTTGCTTTTGAAACCCGATCCTGACTACAGGTGCTGTCTGTATGGAATTTGTATGTTCTCACTGTGACTGCATGGGTTTTCTCCAGGTGCTCTGGTTTCCACCAAGAAGTGCAGGTTAATTGGCTTCTGTAAATTGTAAAATTTGTTCCTAGTGTGTAGGATGGTATTAGTGTATGAGGTGATTGCTCGTTGACATGGACTTGATTGGCCGAAGGGCCTATTTCTGCGCTGTATCTCCACAGTCTATTGTGCTCCCATCCTGACTGCCTTGGAACTGGAGATTTTAACTCGCACTCATCCAAAAAGGTTTTAGCTTTTTTATTTCATGATTCGGGACCAGGAAGTGAATGCTGATGGTGTGTGGGCTGGAAGGGAAGGAGGCCAATATGGGAAAGTGGGTGTAGATATATGTGATGGAGGGGAGGGAAGGTTGTATGGAAGGGGGTATTTTTGTTTTAGTTGGGGAAGAAAGGAATGCAGGGAACCCATCAGGTCAAATCCTACTTAGTAAGGGCTCCTTTAAATTACAGTAATAGCAATGCTATTAAAAACAAATTGAGCTGAGAGCATCAAAGATGGGAATGCTTCAGAATTAGAGGGAGAGTCTTCAATTAATATTTTTATTGAGCAACAGACACGATAACATATCATTTTGTCCATATCTTGCATACAAACCCGTTTTTGATTCGTGTCTAAGAGTACTTGCCGTTTTGTGAGTTATTTGATGCACAGCTATTGTAATTTTGATTCACTGCAAAACAAAAATCACTTTATGCACATTTAATACTGAACAACAATGCGGAGGTAGAATATCTTAATCAGATTAATTGCAGCTTTGTGTTACGACCATTGAACTGAATATTTTTTTCCATTTGTATATCAGAACGATATCATAAATTTTGAAAGTCAGAACTTGTTCAGGCTAGTTTTTTTGTTTTTAACAATCCGAGCATAAAATGAGACTGCTGGAAATGTATAGCCAATTATTTTTAAATGACCCATTCAGGCAAGAAACATAATTTGTGGAAAAAATGAATCATTATTATCCAGGGGCTGCATTTACACAATAGCCTAGCATTAGAGGAAAGTCATTTCACTTCCCATCATCATCACCAAACTGCGGTATAAGTCAGAAGACATGTTGGCTCCATTCTGGATTGATTCGGCTGAACTCTATTCACGTCACTGTCTGCGGTAAAGGGTTAAGTCTGGATAAATGGGCGATCAATTTAAGAAATAAATTCCCACAGCAATGCAAGTCTCACTGTGTTTTCACATTGAGAAAGTGGGTGTGTGTTCAGTAACATCTCCCTTTCAATATAAACTGAAAATCTTCTACTAGTTGATCACTCTCCTGCCCCACGTCGTGATGGATAATGCAAAATTTGTAAATTCACTCCTAAAACTGACATTTTGATTTCTTTTTTAAAGTGATACAGCGGTGATACCTGCTCAACCTGCTTGTGAAACAAAGATCTAATTGATAGCTTGAAAGGGAGAATGAAGGTTCGACAATGGAAATCTACTGGTCTGTACTTTCCCTGTTAACAACCAGCATTAAAAAGAGAAATTAATCTTAGTGGAAAGCATACAAAGATTTTACAGGCAAAAATGTTATGCTCTCAGAACTTTGTAGGAAGGAACAGCAGATGCTGGTTTACTATGGAGATGGACACAAAAATGCTGGAGAAACTCAATGGAACGGGTAGCATTCTGGATAGATGGAATGGGTGATGTTAAATGCCTCTGCTTTCAGAACAGTAGGTTATTTGCACACTCACTCAGACATCACAGGTTTTCATGTATTTTAATAATGGGTACAGTTTTAAAAGAAAGTCATGCATTGTTTAATAACTCTTATAAAGATGCAAGTGCAGTTCTGCATTCTGCAGAAATAGTTGGCAATTAATGTTGTTGATTTGATAGTTTTCTGTAAAGTTCTGATGTCCTAGTGCATACTAGGTAGATTACTATATTCATTAGGGAAATGTAGGTGGATAGGGAAAACAGAACCTATTGACACATGCAGAGGAATTCACTTTTATTTTCAGATGCCTATCTATCATAGAACAACATGAAGCTGTAATAACCATCCCTTCCATAAGTGATTCATCATTATTAGCATGCACTATCTGACCTCCTTCTAAATTGATGATAATAACTGAAATTGAATGTGAACATATAGCAATTCATATCACTAATAATTTATTTTTACAGAATGCAATTTGAATATCTTTAAATGCTGACGCATCGCCAAAGTGCAGAATTGAAAACATGTTAACCTCATTAATATCCCATTCTCTACAACTAATTACCTGTGTACATGAAATGAGATGGGATAAGCTTGACTATGTTCGAAGCTGAATCTATATTAACTCTGTGAATACTGTCTCATTTGTGTCAGGTGAGTGTATCCTACTTTAGATCGAGTGCAGAATAACAATCATTGTTGCTTGCCCACCCTTTAACCCCACTACCACCATCATTGTCCTGCAAGATTACAACTGAAAATTTGTCAAGTTAAACTCATAGGACAAAGGACAAAGGACAAAGGACATATACATCAATTGGTGTAGTGAAATCTGTCTTGCCATGCAGCACATAGATAAAGATAAGACATAACATTAAAGAATTTAACATAAAACATAAAAAACATCCCCCCCACAATGGTTCCCATTATGAGGGAAGGCACGAAGTCCAGACCCCATCCCCAGTTCACCCATAGTCGGGCCTATTGAGGCCGCAGTCGCCGCTACGGGGGCCGATGTTACTGGCCTTTATTCGCCGGGTGATGGTGCTCCGGCGGCAGGAGAACCCTCTCAGCAGCTCGGGGTGCCTATAATGGTCGCTTCCTTGCTGGAGACTGAGGTTCCCAACGCCAACAGGCTGCGCTGGATGGAGCTCCACAACTGGCGATCTCGCCGAGAGATCCCAGGCTCCCGATTTAAATTTCAGTGCCGCCGCCCGCAGCCGGCCGCCCCACAGTCCCGCAGCTCTGCGATGTTCTCCTGCGGTCTTCAGCTCACCGGAGCTCCAGCGCGGTGACCCAGGCAAGGCATCGCCCGCTCCACTCCACGATGGCACCTCAGTGCTGCGCCACTGCTGAAGCCGTGGTGCTGGGCGGTCCCCCCAGGAAATGCCGCTCCAGACCCGCTGGTAGGCTGCGAGGACAGGTCGACGGTGCAGCCCGGAATCCCTGGAATCCTAAATTGCAGAGTTGTGCTTCTCTTTTTTTTGGTGATTTTGATATCTGGTCTTTGTCCAGTTTTTGGCACAAGCAGACAAAAATTGGGAAACACAAGGAACTGCAGGTGCTGGAATCTAATCTTGAGTATAACACAAAGTACTGGAGTAACTCAAAGCATAGGTGGCATCTTTGGAGGGCATGGATAGGAGATATTTTGAGCTGAGATCCTTCTTCACACTGATTAGGAAGAAAGCTTAAAGAGATTGGGGCAGGATGAAAACTGGCATATGGGTGTTAGGGGTGTAAGGTGGGGGTTATTGGTAGATGGATTGGAAAAGGCTAGAGATGAAAAGCAGCCAAAAAGGTGACAAGATAAAATAGTAAGATTAAACGAGAACTTACCAGTTTGAAGTTTGATCTTTATTTTATGAGGAGTTACGATGAGGGATTACGTGAAGAAGCCCACCAGCCCACATGCGCGTCAACCTTCAAAGCAGTGGTGTGAAATCACAGATAACAGTTGTTGAACTGAATATAGGAAGATTCGAGAAACTAGAACTACCAGCTGACCTTTATGAGAGAGGGTTGGGAGCGGAGGGCACGTAATCCCTCATCGTAAATCCTCACAAAATAAAGATCAAACTTCAAACTGGTAAGTTCTCGTTTAATCTTACTATTTTACTTCGGAGTCACGTGAGTGACTACGTGAAGATTTCAAAGCTCTGTGATTTCATGCCGTGAACATGAGTCCATGTGTCACACTGCATCAGTTGACCAAGGATGAGTGAATATTAATAATGCATTCAGACATGACATAGATTTAAAACATGCTGATAGTTTTTAATGAGCAAATGAAAATAATAGTGACCCCTCTCATCCAGGGGGAAACTATAAAATAGAACTTAAAATAGAGTTGGCAAATACACCCGGTCTGGCAATGGGTTTGTTATAAAACGTTTGGAAAGTTCGATCATTTGACCATCCTGCAGCCGCTAGGATATTGTCCAGCGGAACATCCATAACCCTCGCTGCTGACGTTGTTGCAGCCCTGGTGGAGTGAGATTTGAAAACAACAGTGTCCACTCCTGCACAAACCAGAACCCTTTTAACCACCTGGAGATGGTCTGTACTAATACCTTCTTATGAGGTTTTTTGTAACTAACAAACATTGCAAGTTCAGAGCCTCTAAGGCTCTTGGTGACCTTGATGTACTGTTGTAGATGTGTGACCACATGCAACCGAAGGTCCATGGGGTATGCCATGAAAACTAGTTTGAGACCTGATACCTCTGGTCTGCTCTGCTTGATTAAGTCATAAACATAAAATGTTGTATTATTTGCAGATGTAACCATCCTGTCCAGTCGCAGCTTATGCAATGACTGGACCTGTCACACTGAAACCAGCGCCATGAGCATGACCACTTTGTAAGTGAGTTTGACCAAGGACAGAGATGTAGCTGGAGCCCACCGTCAAAGCAGCTTCAGCACCACGTTAACATCCCATATCTCTGAGTACCTGGGCCTGGGGGGATTTGAGTTGAAGATACCCTTCATGAACCTGGATATCAATGGGTGAGACCTGACAGAGTGGTGTCCTGATCCCAGTAACAAGTATGATGATAGGGCACTTCTGGCGCAATTTATGGCACTATAACTCAGTCTCTCATCAAAATATAGTTTTGAGAGGTATTCTAACACATCTGTTATACGTGCCATGTCATATGCTATGTTGGACTGTAAACAGAACACTTCCCATTTCTTGATATAGGAGATGTACTGTTTCTTGGTACTATCTCTCCAGGCCGCAGTGATCACGTCCACCGTACGATCTGACAGTCCAAGCCCCAGGAAAGGTCTTCTCAGAGTTGGCAAACCAACAAATTGATTTGATTATGTAGTGGATGGTTCTCCCCAGTCACGGGGTGAACCAGCAGATTTCTGCTTTTGGGAACAGCCATAAAAGACTCTGTTATCATTTCCAGTATGAGTGGGAACCATGGCTGTGTAGGCCAGTCAGGCACTACCAAAATACCTGAGGCGGAGTCTAGCTGGATCTTAAGCAAGCACCGACTGATGAGGCAAAATGAGGGGAATGCATAGAAGAACATTCCACCCCAGTGTAGCGAGAATGCATCTACCGCCACTGCCCCTGGGTCTGGTTCCCATGCAAGATACTTTGGTAACTGGTGATTGAGTCTGGATGCAAACAAATTGATATCCGGTATTCCATACCGAGCAACAATGTCATTAAACACTTTATGATTCAACATCCATTCTGTGTTGTCATTGAATTTCTGTGACCTGGTGTCTGCCACCATGTTGAACCTACCTGGTAAGTAGGTAGCTGAAATCCAAATGTTTCTTGTAATACACAAGTGACAAATAAGGTTAGCCAATTTATCACAGGATACTGACTTGATTCCACCCATGTGATTCATGTATGCTACTGCTGCAGTGTTGTCAATCTGAAGTTGAACATGCAAATGATGCATTTTACACAATAAGCCTTCAACCCATAGAGTGCTCCCAATAATTCTAAGCAGTTAATACCATGTAACTGAAGAATTGATGACTCATGCACATTCCATATGCCACCGCAGCTAGAGATGGTATTAGTAGCTCCCCATCCTAGAGCACTGGCATCAGTTTGTAATATAACTGAAGGTTTGTTGAGCAAAATGTTACTGGAGCAATGCCAAATATTAGTCATCCACCATTGTAACTCAGAAATGGCTTCAGCTGGCAATCGCATAGGTCTGCTGAAGTGACCTGCATGGAATTTGAGTGCCTGCTCCTTTGCACTTTGTAAATTTTGATAATGCAAAGGCCCAAACTGTGCAGATGGAAAGGCAGCCACTAATTTGCCAATTATGTTGGCTACATGTCGAATAGAAGGTTGCTCCTTAACAAAAGATTGTTACTGGCTTCTATTAATTCTAATCTCTTGCCCCAAGGCAGAGTCACAGACATGTGAATAGAGTTAATGGTAAATCCCAAATAATCAATAACTCTAGATGGTATCAACATCGATTTAACTGGATGGATGAGAAACCCCAATCTCTCAAACATGCTTTTAGTGGCTGAAACAGCTAATTTAGCTAATCTCAGTTTTCCCTATGATTAGGATATCATCGAAGTATGCCATCACAATATGATTTTGAGCTCGCAGTAGCCTCAGTACTGGTTTCAATAATTTTGTACATAATCTGGAGGCTGAAGTTAACCCATTAGGCAATGCTTTAAACTGCCATTGTTTCCCCATCCAACTAAACTTCAAGTATCTCCGGTGATCCCAGTGAATGTGTACCGAATAGTCTGCATCTTTAAGATCAATACATGCCATATAACATTCTTTGGAAACCAGTTGTTTGGCAGTAACAACGTTTTCCATTTTGAAATGTTTATACTGCACAAAGGAGTTAAGTCGAGTCAAATCAAGGATGATTCGGCATCCTCCATCCTTCTTTTGCCTTGTAAATATGTTAGAAACAAATTGGTGAGGTTCATGACACGACTTCTCAATTACCTTTTGTGTATAATACTTGAATTTCAGCTTGTACATCCAAACCTTCCTGTTGTGAATGAACAAATGTCCGGTTTGGTGTATGCTGTGTGGGTGGAAACGAATTGGGAAGTATAAATGGATCGGATGTTATCCAACGCCATTCATTCAAAAACAAGCGTAATCCCCCACCAACTTGTAACTGATCCACACACCCTATGTTCCAGACCCACCTACCTCCATGGTTACCGGTGGATGAATAATTTTTATTTCCGTCCCCGAGGTTTGGGAGGTAGGGCTGATGGAGTGCACAAACTGCGCATCTTTGACAAGGGCCGGTTTGGGCCTTGGCCTAAAAAAGACCTCTGCCCAGAGTGTTCAGCCTTCGAGCTGCCACCAGCTTCAGCCAACTGCTTGCAGTTCAAGGGAGCGTGGGGTGCTGCCGCCGGAATGATGAAGCTTTGCTTGTTGATGGGACCTTCATTAGCCTGACAGCTTTCGATTCTTCATCCAGATCCTTGACCTGCTTAGGCAGATCTTCTCCCATCAAAAGATTTAGTGGCTGTACATTGCTGGCCCTGCACAGTCCCGCAAACGTGGGGTTCAGGGCAGGTCGGATGGCATTTTTACAGAAACGGTTAATTTCAAAATGTGCATTGCACATTAATGCCAGGCATCCTGTTGCACATCAGACAATGGATTCCCATCCACAGATCTGGCAAAGGCCATGATGCCTGAAGCCAGCAATTTTAGGATTTTCTGGAGCTTCACCTCCTGGGCTTTGATGCCCCCTCCGATGTAACCCCAGATGGAGCTGTTAACAGCCGGCACGTTTAGAGAAGCACAATTAGCAGGTATGTGGTGTTTCATAGATGTTTCCACCATTACCTGTTCTTGGAGCTGGTGTGATGCAAGGTAATTGATGCGTGTAGCCAATTCCTCATCCAGCGGCTCCCCTATTTGCGATGGTATCGCAAACTTTGATGCCATAGTAGGCAAATCTGCTTCACGCACCTCGTGCATCGTGGTATGCTCTCCGGCCATACCTCCGAACTCTGAGTCACTCAAAAAATGACCCCGAATGCTCCTCTTCTCAGAGAGGGAGACATTGTGCAGCCCTGAACCAGACGCCGCCACGGGCCTCCGAAGAGACCCGCGCTGATATAACTCCATTGCCTGGAGCATATCATGATGGAGCATCCTTTCCATCAGGTGCTCCATCTGGGATAAACGCCCAAAGATGCTATCCATTACAGGAGGCGAACGCTCCTGGCCTGACTCGTCCGAGTTAACAGGCCTTACAGACTTTCTCTTGGCTTTCCCACCTAGCGAGGTTGCCAAGGTGCTTTCGACAGGCACCAAGTCTGAAGCTGCTGGCCGCACCGCCAGCGACTCGGATGGCAAAATCAACAGCCGCCAGCTACCCACACTCCCGCGGTCTTCCGTAGCTGGTTTCCCCGCGGCCCGTCTGGACCTCACCCTGGATTTCTCCATAATAGTTCGCACTTGAAGCTCTGCAATCAAAAATTACCGAACAAAAACAACCTCAGAATAAGTTTAAAAAACTTACCTGTAGGGTTTTTAAAACTTACCGCTGGAGGAGCAACGCGCCTACCAGCCAGTCGTGCGCAATACGTTAGATGTGATTGATGCACATGCGGGCTGGCGGGCTTCTTCATGTAGTCACTCACGTGACTCCGAAGTAAAATCAGCTTTGTGGTGGTTGGGATTTCTAAATTAATCTTCCAGCTGATGAACCTTTGCTGCATTCAGAGTATAAACTTGAGCCAAGTCCTTTCAGGTGCTGAGCTAGGCTTGGGCTGTGTGTCTGAGGATCAGGATTGCTGGCACCAAAAGACTATGGAGGTAGATGGTTGGGGACTGCAGAGTGTTGGTGGCTGCATATCTCTAGGCCAAGATGATGCATCACTAAATAGGATGTGCCTAGTTTTCCATCGTCAAATTTTAGGCCAAGATGTGTGGAAAAACTCAGTTCTTCCTTGCTCTTCTGTCTCTATCTATCAGCGATGAAAATCCAATCACTTTGCTTTGCGAGTGCATGGAAATTTATTAAGATGGATTCCAGGGCTAGCTAAACCAGACATCCCATCAGGGGTTTGCTGCTAATCAAAAGATATCTTGTATATTTTCCCCTAATGTCCCTCTTGGGATTTCATCACCATTTTGATCTTCTCTGCTCCTAAAAGCCAAATTATTTCTGTTCTGTCATAACTTGAAAAGTAAAGAAGAAAGCTTGAACTTGTTGGGATGCATTTGGGACAATTTCAAACAAAGGGAAATCAGAAAATGAGAATGTTGATCAAATTCCCTGTATCTATTTTCTCACTTTGCTATTATTTCACATTACTTAACAAACTGTATTTGTAATATCTAAAGTGTTCGTCACAGAGTCATACTGATACAGTGTGGAAACAGGCCCACACTGGCCAACATGTCCCAGCTGCACTAGTGCTACCTGCCCGTGTATGGTCCATATTACTCCAAACCTGTCCTATCCCTGTACCTGTCTAACTGTTTCTTAAAAGGTTGGGATAGTCCCAGCCTTAACTACCTCCTCTGGCAGCTTGTTCCATATACTCACCACCCTTTGTGTGGAAAAAGTTACCCTTCAGATTCCTATTAAATCTTTTCCTTAAAATCTTAAAACATGATAAAACATAGTCCAAGGTGATTGTCATCAGACACAGCTAGTCAATGCCACATTAATGTGAACACCAATTGCCTGATCAAAGAGGTAAGGAGATATATACTACCTTTAATAATATTTGTATTTGACATCTTTAGCAGCCATATCAAAATGCTATCCTTCACGTGGCGGTCAATTCTCTGAATTACCACGTGTTAACGAAGAAACTGCAGATGCTGGAGAATCGAGGGACCCCACCAGGACGGTCTCAAAGCCCTCCGGTTCTTCCTCGACCAGAGGAGCAACCCATACCCGTCCACTGACACACTCCTCCGCCTAGCGGAGTTGGTCCTTACCCTCAATAACTTCTCTTTTGATTCCTCCCATTTCCTCCAAACACAAGGCGTAGCTATGGGCACACGCATGGGCCCCAGCTACGCTTGCCTCTTTGTTGGGTACGTCAAACAATCCTTGTTCTCCGACCTCTACCATCCCCGACCTCTACCTCCGTTACATCGACGACTGCTTTAGTGTCACCTCCTGCACCCACACACAACTGACTGACTTCATTCATTTCACCACCAACTTCCATCCGGCATTCAAATACACTTGGACCATTTCCGAGATTTCCCTACCATTCCTTGACCTCACCATCTCTATTGCAGGTGATACACTCCTGACCGACATTCACTACAAACCCACTGACTCCCACAGCTACCTGGACTACTCTTCCTCCCACCCTGTTTCCTGTAAGGACTCCATCCCCTATTCCCAATTCCTTCGTCTACGCCTCATCTGCTCCCAGGATGAGGTGTTCCACACCAGGTCATCACAAATGGCCTCATTCTTCAGAGAACGGGGATTCCCCTCCCCCACTATTGATGAGGCTCGCACCAGGGTCTCCTCCATACCCCGCAACACTGCCCTCTCTCCCCACTCTCCCCCACTCACAAACAGGGCAGAGTCCCCCTGGTCCTCACCTTTCACCCCACCAGCCGGCAAATACAACAGATAGTCCTCCGCCAGTTTCGCCACCTCCAACGTGACCCCTCCACCCGCCACATCTTCCCATCTCCCCCCCCTGTCTGCCTTCCGCAAAGACCGCTCCCTCCGCAACTCCCTTGTCAATTCTTCCCTCCCCTCCCGCTCTACCCCTTCCCCAGGCACTTTCCCTTGCAACCGCAAGAAATGCAACACTTGTCCCTTCACCTCCCCCCTCCACTCCTTTCAGGGACCCAAGCAGTCCTTCCAGGTCTGACAGAGGTTCACCTGCACCTCCTCCAACCTCATCTACTGCATCCGCTGCTCCAGATGCCAGATGATCTATATCGGTGAGACCAAGCGGAGGCTTGGCGATCGTTTCGCCGAACACCTCCGCTCGGTCCGCAAAAACCAACCCGACCTCCCGGTGGCTCAGCAGTAACTCCCCCTCCCATTCCGTATCCGACCTCTCGGTCCTGGGCCTCCTCCACGGCCAGAGTGAGCAACACTGCAAGTTGGAGGAACAGCACCTCATATTCCGCTTGGGGAGTCTGCATCCTTTGGGCTTGAATTTTCTCAATTCTGTTAGCCCTTGCTGTCTCCTCCCCTTCCCACCTCTCCCTCAGCCCTCAGGCCCTGGCATTCCCTCTATCTCTATCTCCCTCCCCCACCCTAGTCGCACGAGCTTCTAATTTTTACACCACAAACAGATAACAATGGCTTGTTCCCTTTATCATCGATACTTTTTTGCATATCTTTCATTCATTGTTCTTTATCTCTCCACATCACTGTCTATATCTCTCGTTTCCCTGATCCCTGACCAGTCTGAAGAAGGGTCTCGACCCGAAACATCGCCTATCTCGTTCGCTTAGATGCTGCTGCACCCGCTGAGTTTCTCCAGCTTTTTGTGTAACCCTCTGAATTACCACAATCAATTCCACAGTAATTTACTTGTAAGCCTAAATGGTTCTTCAAGCATTAAGTCAAACTTGTCTCTCATCTTTTAAAATCTTCAGACTTGTCTGTTTCTGTTTGTTGTTACTAATCCACTGGCTACTTTTAGATTTGCCAACACATCATTTAACGACGGCCTTCCCACTTGCTGTGTAATCTGTGTTCAAAGACTTGGATTTTTGGTTTGTTAGGCGGATGATGAAATACATTTTACCATATCGCATCAGAAGGAAAATAAGTTGGATCGCTGGCAAGGAAGAGATGTGCAAGCTGTAGAACAAGATAATCCCACAGCTGAAGTGGAGGAAATAGTTGCAGCCATTTTTCTTTGTAATGATGCTCAGGGGAATGGAGCTACGGAGGACTCAGTCTGACTTATTTCAAACACCAGCTGATCCCACACATTCCTAAGCAGACCTGCCTGCACCAGAGAGAAATTTCACGTTTGCAGAAAAGGTATTCCACTCAGGTCTACCCTGAGATAATTTTGCTTTACTTTTTTTCCCTTTTATACTGCTGTATCAAATAATTTGACTATGTGAAGCCGTGAAGAAAAAGACGAGTTTTATTTCTCAATTACAAGAGTCTGCCTGGACCAATTATTCCATAACCCCTAATCTGTTTTCCCTTGAGGATTATGCCAGTTTTCAGCTCCCTGTGTGCAATGCTACTGGAGAGCAACTCATCCATTGAATAATACGAGAGTGCCTAATGCAGGCTTGGTCCAGTGTGTGGTTGCAGGTCCGGTATGCACACTGCTCTGAGTTTGTTGCTTGGTTGGATATATCCAATTTAAATAAAAGATAAAGAAGAAAAGGCTGTTTACTCACAGCACAGCTATCTCTGCATATCAGCAGGATAATCACTCTGTTATATTTGGAAAATCTAGTGGTTTATTTCCAAGCACACCAACTCCTATGTCTATAGGTATTATGTGGGGTCAAAGAGTACCAACTGATAACTGGCAGTTCTGAAGGGGATCATCTGTTTGTGCCCAAGGAATGTCTCTGATTTCAACTCAGCCCTGGTCAAACACTGAAGTAGGGCATGCACATGTAGAGGAATGCTGCAGCTGCACTCAACGCTTATCTCAGCAGTGGGGTACAGACATTCCAGACTCGTGCCGTGAGTAATTACTCAGGGTAGGCAGTCAGTCGGCTTTTAAAAAAAATCTTAAACTGCGCACGTGCAGATTGTTCTCCTCTCCATAAAAATAAAGAAAGCAACAATTCAATTTGTCCAAGGCTTCCAAATCTCCTTCATTCTGAATTACTGAATGGGTGGGGTTGGAGGGTGACAGCAGGTGGAGAGATGGTTGGCAAAACGGGAGCACACCGGGACATGTTGAATCAGTTGTGATCTTATTGAATGACAATACTATTCAATGGACCAATTGGGAGGAGAGTTCCTTTCACAGTTTGTGGTGAGTCTGGCCAGGCGTAAAGTTGCGGGGAGGGCAGGAGCGTTAAGAAGGAAGGGGTCGGGGATCATGTCAGCAACTCACTCACTTACTGTTGCCGCGGTGCTCCGGGTGAGGGAAGGGAAGCAGCTCGGGTGGCTGCGAGTGGCCACTGGACCTCTGCCGACCCGCTCAGCGCCTTCTGCCGGCCCGCTCACCTCTGGCAGTGCTCTCCGTCTGAACAGTGAGGGGACCAGCTCAAGAGCAATGATCATAGAGCAGAGCAGGTCAGTGGGCGATGGATAACAGGACAGCGGGCAGTGGACACTCCTGTGTCAGCGCAAACAAGGGACCAATTGAGGTTACTCACAATGACATGGAGTAAGCTCCACCGCCCGCTGTCCTGTAATTCATCGCCTGCTGACCCGCTCTTGAGTTGGTTACTCTGGCATGATCCCCGACCCCCTCCTTCTCAATGCTCCTGCCCTCCCGCAACTTTACCACTGGCCAGACTCGCCACACGCTGTGAAAGGAATTCCCCCCCCCCAGCGGCACTATCCTTTTTCAGCCGCTTCCCACTTTACAACCGCTTGCGCTGCGCTTGCGCTGTAGGCTGCTGCACATGCGCAGTACACAGTCCACCCGATCGATCTCTTAGGTAGGCATAATTCTCCTGTGCCTTTACTATTTATATTTAATAATTATCATTTTCTATTTTTTGTCAGGGTAGGCAGTGCCTACCTTGCCTACCCTGACGGCACATGCCTGAGACATTCTAAGTAGGTTGAGAAATACTTGGTATCCAGCCTCAGCTTTATTACAGGGAGGGCCGTGTGATCAGTGAACCATTCATTCTCTGCAGATTTCTGTTTAGTTTAGTTTAGAGATAGAGCGTGGTGACCCTTCAGCCCACCTCGTCCGTGCCGACCAGCGATCACCCTGTACACTAGCACTATCCCACACATTAGGAACAATGTACAATATACAGAAGCCAATTAACCTACAAACCCATATGTCTTTGGAGTGTGGAAAAAAAACGGAGCAGCCGGGGAAAACCCACGTGGTCTTTGGGAGAACGTACAAACTCTGTACAGACAGCACCCGTAGTCAGGATCAAACCCAGGTCTCTGCTGCTATAGCGCACTACCTCTGTGCCACTGAGCCACTCTTATTTTAATATTTTTAATTATTTGTTAGCATTATAATAGGTTTTCAATTAGCATTTTAATAGGATTTCAAAGTAATTATATATTTAAAAAAAATGTTTTTTGATATATCATCTGAATCTTTTTGCTTTGTTTCCTATCATTTCCATTGCACTGTTAAAGGCAAATTCTCCTTGAGGTAAGATCAAAATGAATCCGGCACCACTTCCTTTTATTAAGAAGTCAATTGTTTTCTTGATGATCAGCAGATACAGTAACCCTGCCCCTCATCCCCACGGCCCCCCACCTCCCTCCCTGTCACTCCAACCGGGCTACATTCAGACAAAGATTTATCACAAAGGAACACAAAGTGCTGGATTAACTCAGCGGGTCAGGCAGCATCCCTGTCACAGTATGCTATTAGCAACTCCGATCCCCTGTACCGACCTTCTCCAGTTTACTGTGCAAGTAAATCCACAAAGGCTGTTGAGGAACCTTACCATTTGGGGGAAAATTGCTAATTTCTGACTTGCAGAAAACTCAGTTTATGGACAGTTCTCAGCAGTGAGACACAAACATAACCCAGGGGCATTCAATAAAAAATGGAAAAGAAAGTTTTGAGTTGGGCCTGAACAAATTTGTTAGGCCTTGGTCGGCTCAACATTGATAGTTCCAGTACAAGGAGTTTGCTTTGTGGGAATACATGTTCACACACTGCACATTTTCCCTCCAGTTTCCTGGTGATGAGGATGGTGATGATGATGATAAACTGTTACTATAGCTGTGGCTTCAAAATGCAGTTGCAGATATCAGAATTCGTCTTTTACAATGAGTTCTCTCTGAGTGGATACTTGCTGAACTTGAGAGACTGGAAGGTATAATTTATAATACAGAGCATGCACGGGGAGCAATATATTGTTGCCATCAGCTCCTTCATCCTAAGGTCCAGACATGCCAAAAAAACAATAGGGAAGTATGCCAAGTTTGCTGAACACCATTAACATATCAAAAAACACTTCAACTTTTATTATCTGATCATTCTGAATTGCTGTATTTGTGAGTTTACGGTCTAAAAAGTAACAGCTGTGTTATTTTTGTATTCATTTTATTGGATGTGGGGAATGCCAGAGTTTATTACCCGTCAGTAATCCCTCTTAAGAAGGATGTGCTGAGTCACTTATTTGACCTGATCCACCGCTGCTGGTAAAGGTACTCCCACAGTAATGATGGGTTGGAGATTTCAGGATTTAGACCCAGCAATGATGGAAGGATATAGTTCTAAGGTGATATATTGCTAAATCAGGCAAGTAAACAGAGGGGAAATTGTAGTTTGTAATCCTACATCATTGGAATCGAGACCTTGGCCCATGCCAGCTCTCCCCAATAGTCTTCCACTTTAATTTGAGGTATTTCCTCAGAGGTCTGCAAACTGCTAGCTTTTCATCAGTGGATCCTAGAATGCTGTGACAGAAAGGTTCTCCTTATTCTAGTTTGACATTTTTCCCAGGTAGACTAAAATGCTGGAAAAACTCAGCGGGTGAGGCGGCATCTATGGAGGGAAGGAAATAGGCAACGTTTTGGGTCGAGACCCTTCTTCAGACTGATGTGAGGGTGGGGGGGCAGTTAAAATGCTCCTCCTCCCATTCCGAATCCGATCTTTCTGTCCTGGGCCTCCTCCATGGCCAGAGTGAGGACCACCGTAAATTGGAGGAGCAGCGCCTCATATTTCACTTGGGCAGTTTGCACCCCAGCGGTATGAACATTGGCTTCTCTAATTTCAGGTAGTCCCTACTTTCTCCTCCCCTTCTCAGCACTCCCTCAGTCCACTGTCTCCGCCTCTTCCTTTCTTCTTCCCCTCCCCCACCGTCACATCAGTCTGAAGAAGGGTCTCGACCGGAAACATTGCCTATTTCCTTTGCTCTATAGATGATGCCTCACGGCTGAGTTTCTCCAGCATTTTTGTCTACCTTCGATTTTCCAGCAGCTGCAGTTCCTTCTTAAACATTACACCTTTCCCAAGTGCATTAAATCTGTATCCCTGGCTACCAGTCACCCACCAATGAGAACTGTTTCTCTTTTCAAAGGAAAATCCAAAATAAAAATCTTTGTTTGTTGAAAATCTGAATTAAGAACAGAAACACTCAGGTGGCAAATGTGGAAACAAAAACAGTTAACTTTTAAGGTCAATACACTGTAATGGGAAGAATTGTAAATTTCCTTTACTTGCTGAAATACATTAAATTGTTTTTATATGTCAATTCAGTGGATTCATGGTTGGAACTTAAGAATGTTGTCTGGAATAGAAGCAGGTGAAGGCCATTCAGCCACTTGTGCCTGTTCTATAAATCAATAAATTGAGCTTTCTCTTCAGTCAGAATTTCGCACTGATCCCATTTACACTGGCTCCTATAATGTCTATGTCTAATATCTTCCTTGAACTGACTCAGTCACCATCTGTCATCTTGAGTAGAGAATTACAAAGATTCACCATCCTCTTGATGAAGACATTTCTCCTCATCATAAACATGAATGGTGAATCATTGATTTTGAGACTGACCCTGAGCCAGCCTGAGGAGATTTCATTACTGCATCTACCTTTGCTGACATTGCCTCTTTGTCCAGATTTATTTAATTACTTACATTTACATTCTTTCAGCTGCCATGATAGGATTCAAACTCGAGTCTCTGCATCAATAGTCCAGGCCACAGGCACCGCTCCACTAACTTAACCCCTGTTAAACTAAATGCTTTTCAAATTCAACTTTGAAAGGTATCACTGAGGAAGACTGTCTCAGGTTTGCATGAAAAAAAGACAGTTCTCAACCTTGTTCATTCACCACCCAGCAGCAATAGCCACTTGGTAAGCAGTGTTTCACTATCAGTCACTTTGTCAAGTCATTTCCATTGGAAATTATCCATTGATTGAAGTCAGCATTTGAACAGCTGGATCTAGATTGGATCAAACTTAAAACAATTCATCAAATGACAGGATTCTGCATTGCAGTTGGAAATGGGTGTACTTTTCAGGAATGTGTCCAACTGCTGAGAAGAGTGGTGTGAATGCTAATCTTGCAAATGGTTAAGTTGATAGTACACGGTGTGGCTGCGCCTATCGGCAGCGGCTCCACTACAGTCCATCTGTCTTTTTAATTTTGTCTCGTTAAATGTATATCTTGACTCTAGTTTTGATTATTTTTAATTGGCTGTGTATATGTTGGTGGGGGGGAGGGTGGGGGGGGGGGACCGTTAATCTCTTCCCCCGACTTTTTCCCTGTCGGGTCTCCGATGTCGTTGGGCCTAACATCGTGGAGCCTAACCTGAGGGCTCCAGTCGCGGAGCCTGCGGACCTGACATCGAGGAGCTTGCCGTCTTCGGAACGAGAAGTGCTGTGGTGGCGCGCGGCTGCGACCCGACTTTGGAGCTTCGGAGGCTCCGGCCACAGACCCGGTGGATGGTAACATCGGGAGCTCCAGGTCCCTGGTGTGAGACCGCTTTTCGGAGCTCCGGCAACGGCAACTTCTCCCGCTGAAATCGCGGGGTTTAAAGGACTCGGAGCGGGGCCTAACATCAGTCGGCGTGACTTAAATGGCCACATGACTTACCATCATCCGCCGGGGGCTTTAACATCGGGATCCCCAGTTCGCCTCAACGCTGCAGTTGGACTGATGGACCACGGGAGAAGAACAAAGGGAAGAGATAAGACTTTGCCTTCCATCACAGTGAGGAGGTGTTGGAGATCCACTGTGATGGATGTTTATGTAAACTATGTTAAGTGTGGGTCTTGGGTTTTTTTTGTAATGTAAGACTGTAGAAAATTCAATTTTGTTCAAACCAAGCTGTTTGAATAACAATAAAAGGCATTCTATTCTATAGTTCAGATTTGTCAAGAGATCACATTTGTCTTTGCTCCCCTCAGTTGGAACATAATTAGGCCATTGAGTCTGCTCCACCATTCAATTATGGCTGATCTATTTTCCCCACTTAACCCCATTCTCCTGCCTTGTCCCTGTAACCTTTGACACCCTTACTAACCAAGAACTTATCAATCCCTGCTTTTGAAAATACCTTATGACTTGGCCTCCACTGCCGTCTGTAGGAAGGCATTCCACCGACTTACCACACTTTGGCTAAATAAAATTCTTCCTCATCTCCATTCGAAAGGCAAGCCATTTTATTCTGAGGCTGTGCTCTCTGGTTCAAGACTCTCACACTATTAGAAACATCCTCTCCTCATCCACTCTATCTGAGGCTTTTATTATTCAGTAGGATTCAATGAGATCTCTTGCATCTTTCTAAATTCCAGCAAGTACAGGCCCAGAGCCATCAAACACTACTGATATGCTAACCCGTTCCTGGGATCATTCTTGTAGACCTCTTCTGGATCCTCTCCAATGCGAGCACATCCTCCCTCAGATATTGGGCTCAATCATTCGGCTGCATACCGGGGACAATTTACAGTGGTCAATTAAACAATCAACCTGCATGTCATTGGAACAGGGTAACAGGGAGTACGTGCAAACTCCACAGAGAGAGCAGTGAATGTCGGGATTGAACTTGAGTCTCTGGAGCTGTGAGTTAACACCACTGTGCTGCCCTCTTCCTCGTGCCTTTCTCTACAAACTACCCAAGTCAATTCTAAATTAAAAATTGTCCCAGCATCAATTGCTCTGGTTTTGTTGTTTTCACCACCTTCTGCCCATGACTGCTGCCTAATTTCACTCATAAAGGCCTGCTTCGAATGTTAATGAGCCTTAGGCCAGGACTGTCCAACCAGCCATGGTAAATGCCCTCTACCTGCATGACAACATCATGCCAAAGCAGCTTTGAAACAATGGTAAAGATGTTTGATTTTCACCCGTTTATTCCAACTCCATCTCCCGTAAGTGTTGTTTAGGAATCTATATTAATTACAAGGTGGATTTCAGAAGATTATTGCTGAGCAGCTGATAGGCCAGACAAAATTACATAAAAGTAATATTGTTTTTTTTTAATATCAGTCATTTGCAAATGTTAATGGGCACATTAATTCCTGTGAGGATGAACTAGTTAAATGGCATAGGTGCCTTTTAAGGTCCTTTTCAACAAATTAAACCTGATAATAATTGTTGGCTTGTGGTTGCTGCTGAGAAGTAGCTGCCGTCTTTCCTCACATGTCAGCCATTTTTTTTGTCAGTGAGTCCAGCGAATGAGTATGGTGGCTCGAGGATGTGGGTATGCTTCATTTCACACGGGGGAGGTGCAACACCAGTCCTCGGCCTGTTCCAGCCCTGGAATCAGGTTCCACTAGCCTGGTGATTCAGTTTAGTTTATTGTCACGTGTACCGAGGTACAGTAAAAAGCTTTTGTTGTGTGCTATCCAGTCAGCAGAAAGACAACACATGATTACAATCAAGCCATTTACAGTGTATAGATACATGATAAGGGAATAAGGTTTAGTGCAAGATAAAGCCAGCAAAGTGTGATCAAGGATAGTCTGAGGGTCACCAAAGAGGTAGATAGTAGTTCAGCACTGTTCTCTGGTTGTGGTAAGATGCTTCAGTTGCATGATAACAGCTGGGAAGAAACTGTCCCTGAATCTGGAGGTGTGCGTTTTCACACCTATACCTTTTGCCTGATGGGAGAGGGGAGAAGAGGGAGTGACCAGGACGTGAACCATCCTTGATTATGCTGCTGGCCTTGTCGAGGCAGTGTGAGGTATAAATGGAGTCAATAGCAAGGAGTTGGTATGTCTGATGGTCTGGGCTGCGACCACAATTCGCTGATTGACTCTCGCTGGCAAGTGACTCCCCAAACTCTGCACAGCCAAACCACCATGGCCTTCAGTTATTCCCAGTCTCTGAGCTGGATCTGCAACTTCCCTTCTTTTGACTCCGTTTATACCTCACGCTGCCTCGGCAAGGCCAGCAGCATATTCAAGGACAAATTGCACCCTTGTACCGGGGTCTCTCTACCATCTCTATCTCTCTTCCTTCTGGATTAGGTGTCAGGAATCTGAAGTGTCAGTGTGCGAGGGAGCAATGGGGCAGTGCTCACCACTGGTGGCTTGGGCCAGAGATGTGCACTGGGGGCTTTGCCTGCAATTTCCACAAAATCACAATTTTCATCGGCCTATAATGATGTTAAAACAGGCTTATCTGCCCTTTGGCATGATGAAATCATTCTACTTGCACCAGTGTATGTTTGCCATGAAATTAATGCATGTAGTTTTAGTTGAGTTTAGAGAAACCACATGGTCCACAAAGTCAATGCCCATCATCGTTCACCCATTCCCACTTGTTCTTTGTTACCCTATTTCGCTTCCACTCCCTACACACTGGCGGGACAATTTTACAGAGGCCAATTATTATACAAACTGGGGGGGAGGGGGGGGGGGGAGGAAGTTGTTGGAATTCTCCAATTTTAGGTAACCTCTATGTTCATACTGTTGGGTTGTCAGCTCTCCAACTAATTTGTGGTATTAGTTTCTGCCAGCATTTTCTAGTTAAGTGGTGAGTAATATTTCAATTCTGTGCCAAGAAACTGCTGATCCTCAAATGCATCTTATTTTACTTATGGTACTGTTCACACATAATAATAATGACTGAAAATACTTTTTTACCCAGCCTTCATTTTTATTCATAAAATTTAAGATGAAAGGAAATGAATAAACATCACTGGTAATTGATTTGTGCCCTTTCTGAATTTGAAACTAAGACAGAGCCATTTTTCTTACTTCTTCAAACAAATATATTCAGATTGCTAATTGTGTTCAGTTTGAAGAGTATTCATTACCAGGTATCACAGATAAACTATTTAAAGCGTTTTTAAATAGACGGAAGATCATGTTCAGTTAAGCTCTATTGATGCAAATGGAACCTTCTGATTTCAGTGTCACAAGGTGCAAGAAATGTCAGCCAGTTATAATGAATTGAATCATATTGATATTAAAACCAGCCAATAGCTCCTGTTTGAATTATCCTGCTCTGCAGGTTTTATTTTATAAAATTAATGACTCTATAACTAAACATTCTTCAATATTATTTCAATTGCATTCACCGCACATAAGCACTCTTACTTTTTACTCCTGGTACTTAAAAAATTATTATGCTCTTTTAACATCCATCCTTCTAATACATCCTTCTAAAACGTGAACTATTTTATTAATCTCATGGTTGCCATGGATTTCACACTCCAGAGGACGTTCTTTCTCTTTCTTAGGAGCAGATTCCAAAATGTCCAAATTAAAAATATTAAAAATTAAATTGTGACTGTCTACTTGACTACTAGAACAGGTCAGAGGCTGGTCTTTTGGCTGTGAGTAAATCGCTGTCTGTCTCCCTGAAACCTTTTCACCACTAACCTGGAACATCTCAAGTGGGATGTAATGTTGTGTGATGGAGAAGCATTGGAGAGGATCTAGAGGAGGTTTACAAGAATGATCACAGTGACGATTGGGTTAACATATCAGTGGTATGTAATGCTGAGGCTCTATGCTGGTCAGGCTGCATTTGGAATATTGTGAGCAATTTTGGACACCATATCTGAGGAAGGATGTCCTGGCCCTGGAGAGAGTCCAGAAAAGGTTTACAAGAATTGAATTGAGTACCCAGCTTGTTTTTAAATTTTCTCTTGACATCATTACTTGATAAAACTGGAGACAACTGTTGATAAGTTATACTCATTCATGCTGAAAGAAGTGTTTTTTGACATATTCCAAGCTATTGATTCAAGGCAGCCCTGAAGTAGAACCTCGCCCTTCTCATCCCACTGCTGTATTACCTTCTTCATTGACACTTTGCACTCTAATCTCTGTCTGTCAGCTGGCAGGAGAAGCACTGACAGATAATCGGACTAGCTGAAATGTGGGTGCGGGACTGGCGTAGTTGAAAGTGGACAACAGTGTCAACACCCTGAGTTGGGCAGAAGACATGGAGCACCATCCGCGATAAACCAGACGTTCCCACAGAGTACTTGGTGATCTCAGGCTGGTGCTGTGAAACAGCAGCTCTACCAGCTGCGCCACTGTCCTGTCCTAAAGCTGCTCATTAACTTTTAATAAAAGTCATAAAATGCTAGTTTAATAACGAATCAAGACACCGTTAATGGAAATGATGACAGCAGGAATGTGTGCTGGCTTTAAGCATTGACAGAAAATAAACCACAGAAAATAAACCACAGTTACTACTGCCTTCATCTCCTTCCTTTACCCCAATCATGAATAGTAAACTTGCATTAACTTTCTTCAGCCTGGCAACCTTTGTCTCATTAATCGAGGTCAGAAATTAATCTCCTGTTGTGATTTCCAGTTAGTGCAATTTTCTGAGCTAATGATGCACCAGCCAGCAGGAGCATAAGTGGATCTTATCATCCAGCTCACAGGGCTTTCATTGAGGTCGTCTTCTTGTCATTGAACCTTATCTTAGCAATTTTTTTTTTAAAGGTCATTCATGTGTCCTTGGAAATGTTAAAGAGTGGAATAACTTTGCCATCTGCAAACCAACCTCAACTTTTGTTCTCCATTAAATGTCAGAAAGATGCATTTTGCTGATCTGACCTTGTTTATCAGCGAGTGCAGCTGATAGTGAGTTCCGCAGCAGTGTGGTTCTGGCTGCTGCTATAGCAACACATTTGAGTAAGTTCAGAAATTGGCAGTCACAAGATCAATTCAGATTTTACAGGAAAGAGTCTGGAATGGATCAGGGATCCTGAATTAAAGTGCAGTTAGATTGAAATTCTATTTTTTGATCAGTTCAAAACTGTGTTCCCTCTTTAATGATAGATGAGATTTCATCTAACCATTACTGTGTGAAATAGTTTAGTGAACATGCTGTTAGAACAGCAGGAAGACCTGATGTGCGGCAGTGACGAATAGGCTTGCACATAAGGGGCCAAAAGAGATGACACCAGCTATTTACTGTCTTGCCTTTAATTTTTTTTGCGGCTAATGTTTCTTGATATGGAACTAAAAATAAATTATGCCTGCCATCGGCCTCAAATTCTTCTGCGGAGACATTTGATTGCATGTGAGAAATGGTTCAAACAATTAAAAATATATATATTCACACACAAACATTTTAGAATATGCAGCTGACAATAAAAGTGGGCCATTGCGCATTGAGTTTAAATGCTGGCCAGAATTTAATTTGTATTCAGCTGGAATTCAAAGGCTAATCCTGTGATATGCAAGCAGTTTATCACTGTTCTGCTTGTGGATTCTAGAATGAATACAGGGTCAAAGAGCAGAAGTTCGATTATCTCTCCTGAAATACAGAGGGCGCACTAAAAACTAACAGAAGAGGTTGCCGCAATACTAAATAGCCTGTTGTCAAAGCACTGGGTTAAATGAAGGATTGAGTTTCATTAAACTATCATGGAAAAATATAGTATCCTTAGCTTAAGATTGAATCTGAATCAAAGATTTTGGCGTGCAGGTCTTAATTCAATTTAAATTATTTGCCATGCTGACGAAAATCTTTTCAAAACTTGATAAAATGCCTTCTGAACTAAATGTCATTTCTATTGAATATTTAATTATTGGTCTTTTTTAATAAGGTGGTGTAACTGATGTATTTTGTTCACTTTCAGATTTGTTTCCTTTTGATCAAAACAATGTTATATTGGAGCTATTATTTGTATTATATGAAAACATAAATGGCAGTGAAGTTGAGCATACAGAAGTATTGTCCAGAGATTAGTCATTAAATCCTGGAGACCACAGATCAGACTTGATTGCTTGTTAACTACGTGGTGAAGGAACCTTGCAATTATTAGTTTAGTTTTGCATTAACAGTAATGGAAAAAAATAACCATGGTTCAGTCACAAAGTTAGCATGACTGCAGTTCTGAGTAAATTATTCTGGTGTAATGACCATCTATAATTGAGGTGGGAAACCTCAATTTTTGTGCAGGTGGTATACATGTAACGATTGCTTTAGAAATGTTTTAAGGTAAATTTATGGATGGTCGATCATTACTTACACATTTTTAAATGGTCTGTCAATCTTATAAACAAGTTTTTTTACCATTTGGAGTGATCCCAATCGTAGAATCCACAACTGGAACAAGCTAAGTGCCCAGTGATAATTTAAGAAGTTATTGGGAAATTGTAATATACCAGACTAAGCGGGACCCATTGTGTCCCTTTCACATGGGAGGCTTGATGCCCCAACGCAATCCGATCCCCCAACGCAATATTCCACCACTCACCCAGAGCCCCCAATTCCGCAGGTGCGGCTCGTTTCCACTCATCCCCCAGCACTCCATCCCCCTTCTCTTCACTCACCCACCTCTTTCCCCTCTCCTCCTCCCCTCCCCAATCCCTCCCTCACATCTCCCTCCCTCTCCTTTCCCCTACCCTCAGTCACTCCCTCCCTCCAGCTCTCCCCCACCTATCCCTCTATCCCCCACTGCCCCCACTCCTCACCTCCCCATCCCCCCATTATCCCTCCTCACCTCCCCCACTGCCCTCCACTCCTCCTATTCCCCACTTCCTATCTCCCCCACTCCCCCTCCCTCACCTCTCCTTTCCCCTACCCTCCGTCACTCCCTCCTACCCTCCATAACTCTCTCTCCTCCATACCCCCTCCCTTTATAAACCCCCCTCCCTCTATATACCCTCCTCCCCCACTTTCCCTCCTCACCTCCCCCACTTGCTCCACTCCCTCCCTTCCCCCTCCTCTCCCTCAATCCCCCTCCTCTCCCTCAATCCCCCCACTCTCCTTCTTCACCTCCCCAGGATCTTGAGGTTGCTACTCTTCTCCCCTCTTGTGTGCCCTGGAGGAGCACCAGCTGTCGATGCCCTCAGAGCCAGGTCCAGCACCCAGGCCTCTGGATCCCTGGCAGGAAGGCTGCACCGGCAGGTGGGCCAGGCAGGCAGGCAGGCAGGCGGGCCACGCCGGCAGGAAGGTGGGTGCCGGCAGGGAGGCAGGCCATGGCAGGTGACTGACAGCGGAGGTGGCCAATCAGTTCAGTGATGTTGCCGGAAGGGGTGTTGCCATCCCGGCTGTGACTGACAGGAGAGGAAACCAATCTATACCTGCACGGATTTTAAGATTTTTAAACCTTAACTTTTAAAATACATCACCAATCGGAACAAAATTTGGTGCATTTGCAGCACAGGTCGATGGTGAATAAGGTAGTGAAGCATCGTAGCGCTATCGCGTACCGTTTTGCGCAAATGTAAAAACAATGCAAACTGGAAGATAACAAGATGAGAGTTTTAGTTATGTATAGATAGATAGATTCTCAGATGGACCTAAGATACTGCCGAATCAAATATTGCAACAGTGGCAGAACACAGGAACTTGAACGGTGGTGTTTATTCCAATTCAGACATTTATTTTTCCACATTCATCTGACCATACCATGATATATGACATCTTTACCATGGCAATATAGAGATCCAGCAATAAAAGTATCCCAGTGAAGTTATAGACAGTAGAATGTTACTGTGCTATATGTGGAGAGGCTATAGAAGATCCAGAATGGGAACACCATGGTATCTGTGTCTTCCTTGCATCAAATGGAGGAAGAACTGAATTCAATTGTTGCTGAAAAGTGAAAATTACCAATCTGATTTGGGCTGGTTCAAACATGTTAAGAAGTATCCTTTTTAAATAAATCTTTAACCTTTTCAGTTTGGCGCAAATTATATTGCTCTTTGGATTAGAAAAAAAAGATTGTGTTCAATTTATACCATTTTGCATTCTCTGGTTGAGTTATTTTGCAAATGTAGTCCTATTTAATTATTTCAGCAAACGAGTTATATTTGTGCCTAGTAACATAGCATAAAAATTGATGAAAATGGAATGAAAATTAACCTGTTTTAGTGCATAATTGGTGAAGGAGAGCAGAGCAAATCTTTTTTTTCTTAATAAGGAGCTGTTATTACAAATTCACAGTATACAAAGTACTGCATTAATCAAAACTGCGATACATGCTGTTTGCAAACATCGACCATCAATTTACAACATTGTCATTCGTATCCACAACACACTTGAGTCCACCCCCGGAGTAATGAACCAGCGATCATGGAAGACCTCCAAATTCCTTGTGGGAACCACCTGTTCCCTCTCCAGGGACATGTGGGCACGGACGTAAGCACAGAAGAGTGGCAGACAGTTGACTCGGTTAGAACCAGATGACTGAGATACACTGTCGGTTGCCTGGACCGATGAATAGCTATCTTGGCCAGACCCAGGAAACAGAGCAAAGTCCTATGGATTTCTTGGTATCATTTGTCACAGAGATGAAGACAGGAACTTATCCCCTAAAGGCAACCTTTGGAAATTGTTGAGACATGATATGTTGGAAGTCTATTATTTTCATTGGAATATTGCTGGCTTCCTACTGGAGTAAAGCAAGTGCCATCATATTTAGGAGGAAACTCTGTTTCATGCTCTGTTTAAATGAAGACAAAATATTGAGCAGGAACTAAATATTGAAAACAGCAAGAAACTGCTTATGATGGGAATCTGCAATAAAAACTAAAAATCCTGGATTTACTCAACTGGTCAGGCAGCATTTGTTTAGCGCAAAACAGAATTAGCATGTCAGAGACTCGCGACCAGTCAGAAAAGTTAACTCTGCTTCTCTCTCTACTGACGCTGCCCGACCAGCTCAGTATCTTCAGGTTTATCTGGTATTACTGAGTTGCATAAATGGACATGCCTGAGCTGCTGAAAAGATTACTCCTAATAAGTATTCACAAGGACAATGAAACCTCACTTCAAACTTGGTAATCACGATCCCCGGAGCAATCAATTGAAAGTAAAGATTAGCAAAAAGGACTTTTATTGAGTGACTGAAGTGAGCAAGGTATCCTGACATAATGTCATGTATCAGAGAATATTAAGAAAGGGAGAGTGAGACAGAGCAGATTTGCTACACATATTTTATAATTAGTTAGAGGGAGGAATATTCCCAGATGCTTGAAAAAATTTGAATTATTAGTACAGTTCCAAATGTTTGATAATGTTCCACTCAAATATCACATTAAGAAGATTATCGCAGATGGAATTCAACAAAATGTGGTTCGCCAGGGGAAAAATACATGGATGAGGACAAAATGGGTAGTTTAAGTTTTATAAATATGACAATCAGATGAGAAGATTGGTTTCCATATATCTTTTTTTTGTTCTCATTAATTATTGGATTAAACTATTGTAAAGAGGATTTTTATATTTGCTACGAAAAATTTATTTCACATAACAAATTGGTTTTGAGAGGCAAATATCCAAAGGGATTCACGGAGATTTAATATTTAATATGGATGATTTTGCAATTGCTCTCAGGTTAAATAAATGAAACATAATGTAAAATGTTGCCACGCTGCTATTATTAGAGTTTCCAACTGGTCAAATGAGGAATGGAGTGGTGGTGAAGGAAAGGTAGTTTAAAAGAGATGTTATATAAAAGTACAGTCATGGGCAACCAAAGTCCAGGAAACTAACATTACTCACAGAGTGCATTTCAGTTATATCGCAATGTTTGAAGGATATTGATATACTTGACCAAGATCATTCATATGACCTGGCTGGGAAGCTCTCCAGAATGAAGGAGAGGATCATTTTTCTGTTGGCATGGAGAGAGAACTGGTATAATTATTACAAGGTTAATTGGAAGGAAATTGGCTATGAAGAAGCCTTTTAATGTGAGTTGATGAACCTAGTCTGCTCAAATGGACGGTTGCCCAGAAATTCTAATGTAACCTGAAGTTTGCACTGGCAGGGAGCTAGTCAATAGAGCAGTAGCTCCCAGGTTCGAGGCTTCAATTACACTGTGAGGTATTCTGTGCCTGAAAATGTGGCAACTAGTATTCTTGTCCTGAGGCTCAGCTTGGGATGTTGGCCATATAAAGATAGACACAAAAAGCTGGAGTAACTCAGCGGGACAGACAGCATGTCTGGAGAGAAGGAATGGGTGACATTTCGGGTTCAGACCCTTCTCCAACTTTTTGTGTCTATCTTTGGTTTAAACCAGCATCTGCAGTTCCTTCTTAAATACGCTGGCCATATACTTGATGGGGATGCAGGAGCATGTGGAGGTGCTGGGGTGTGGGGAATCGAGCTGGCTAGAGACAATAACACACAGGTGGAAGGTTGGTGATATCAGGAAATAGAAGCTGGAAACACAGGGATGTGAGGGTGGAGACGGAGGAGTGCGAGGCTGCAGACATCAGGCAGAAAAGCTGCAGTCATTGAGGAAGGAGGTTGGAGACATTGGGGGTGGGGGGGAGGGGTAGGAGACATTGGCGAGGGAGGTTCAAGACACCATGGAGGGGGTTTGTCCCTCAGAATTGTTTCCAATGTTTTGGGGACGGCATGGTGACTTAGCGATAGAGTTGCTGCCTTACAGCACCAGAGACCTGGGTTTGATCCTGATTACGGGCACTGTCTGTAGAGAGTTTGTACGTTCTCCCTGTGACTGCATGGGTTTTCTCCGGGTGCTCTGGTTTCCTCCCACACTACAGGTTTGTAGGTTAATTGGCTTTGTTAAAAATTCTGAAATTGTCCCTCGTCTGGAGGCTAGTGTTAATATACAGGATGATTGCTGGTCAGCGCGTGTTATGATATGTGTAATGTGCCTTTAACGACTTAATAAAAATTCCACGCATCCACGAGGTTGCCAGGCATTCATAGGAGTTTTACTTACTGGAAAAGGTTGTCCTTGAACATGGTGGCAGAGGTGATATCTTAAAGAATCATTTTTCTGCCACAACCTGAAACTCCCGGCTGGAACAGTTAGCAGCTAAGGAATATTGACTGTCAAGTGCCGTAGGATAGGTGAGTGAGCAGCATTTAAGGCACGGAAAATATTAAAGCTGCCAGGAAACGACATGGCTACCTGAAAGGTAGGGCAGACGGCCCCTCAGCAGTAAGCCGAGTCGAGTGCGGATGAGGAGACGGGGGACCAGCATCCTACGCAGACGGCCACCGGTAACACTCCACAGAACGCTGCCGGTCCGCCCCCCCATGAGCTGTATACGACCGCCGACCCCATTAACCGTTGGAAAACATTGAGGGTTGGAAAACATGGTGTCGGATGTGGGAAAACTACAGCGTGGTCGCACAGCTGGACAGGCAAACACCAGCATATCAGACGGCAATGTTTGTTCATAAAATTGGCCCGTCAGGACTGGAGATTTACGACAGTTTTGTGTTTGCCAACGATGAAGAGAACCAAGAACTGGCCTATATTATTCACGTGTTAGACAGCTACGCAATTGGCGAGAAGAATGAGACGTATGAACGATACCTCTTCAACAAGAGACAGCAAGAAGCAGGTGAGAACTTTGAATCGTTCCTCGCTAGCCTGAGAACACTAGCGAAGCCCTGTAATTTCTGCCAGTGCATGATGGACAGTTTGCTCCTTGACAAGATTGTGTTAGGCATTAGCAACTCGCAGACGAGGAGACGTTTGCTGCAGGAAAGGAAGCTCACTCTCAACGGATGTGTCGACATCTGCAAGAGTGCCGAGACTGCTGAGTCACATCTCCAAGCTTTCACTGGAAGTAACAGGTCTGCTGCTGCAATCCACAAAATCAGGCAGCAGAGCGTCAAGAGAGGCGCGACTCTGCAATACCCACACAAGCAAAGCAAGTGGGCTAAGCCTAAGATAAGCCAAGGCAAGCACAATCAAGAAGCGAAAGCATGCAAGTATTGTGGCAAGCAGCAATATCCATCCTATGGACAGATGTGTAGGGCATGTGGCAGTCGCAACCACTTTGCCAAAGTGTGCAGAAAGAAGGAAGTACACAAAGTGGACGACCAGGCCGGACGTGACACGAGTACTGAGTACATTGATAGTATCACGATTACAATTAACATGGTGAGGCCTGGAGACAATGTCTACGCATTGATGCTCGTCAATGGGAAGCAGGTCGACTTCCAAGTGGACAGCGGAGAGATCGTGAACATCTTGCCGTGCAGATATTTACACGGCATAGACCACACACTAGCCCCATGTCAAAAGAAGCTCATGATGTGGAATAAGACTACGAAGGACACAGAAAGAGTTTGCCGGGTTAAGCTGCTCAACCCCAAGACAAACCGCAAATATTCTGTGGAGTTCATTGTGGTCAGTGATGGTTTCACACCACTGCTAGGAAGCAAAGCTAGTCAGCGAATGACTTTGATCACTGTGAATGATGACAGCTTTCACCGTGTTCACATATCGACGGTCATAAAAGCGAAAGTTGGTGAGACTGAAGAATGCTCTGCAGACATGTTCAACGGTAAACTAGGAGAGCTGCCTGGTGAAGCCACCTGCAGATTGACGAGGAAGTGCGACCCAGTCTTACCGCCACAACGTTTACCTCGTGCGATAAAGCAGAAGGTGAAGACGGAGCGAGAGTGCACGGTAGAGCATCACGGGATCGCACCAGTTCATGAGTTGATGAGTTGGGTCAGCCAACTTGTGGTCGCACATAAAAAGAATGGCAATTTCCGGGTGTGCATTGATCCATAACCGCTAAACAAAGCGCTGAAGTGAGAACACAATCGCTCCCAGTTATTGAGGACAACTTGCCAGATCTCGACCAAGCAAAGATCTTCAGTAAGCTGGACATGAGCTCAGATTTCTGGCAGGTGAAACATGATGACGAATCATGCAATCTGATGACGTCCAACACACCTTTCGGGCATTATCGGTGGTGCCAATTGCCATTCGGTTTAAGTGTATCTTCTGAAGTCTTTCAGCGAAGATTACATCAAGCGCTCGAAGGGCTACCTGGAGTGATCTGCGTTGCAGATGATATCCTCATTTATGGTAAGGGAGAGGCGATGGGAGACGTGGTCACCGACCACGACTCGAAGCTCGAGCAATTGCTTCAGTGATGTGTACAGCAACACATCAATCTCAACAGAGACAAGTCTGTCTTCAGAGCAACTGAGATATCCTTTTTCACTGGCATGCGACTGCAACCCAACCCCAAAAAGGTCGCAGATGTCATCACTATGCCAACACCCTCAGATGTACAGGGTGTGCAGAGGCAGGTTGGATTTGTCAACTACTTGAGCCGTTTTCTACCCAGCCTGTCTGATACCCTTGAGCCCATCAGACAGCTGACAAGACCAGACATTGCATGGGAGTGGTCTGCTGAGCAGGACAAAGCGATGTCCAAGATCAGACAGATGGTATCTGAAGCACCAATCTGAGCATACTACAATCCCAAGGAGGAGCTGACGATTCAGTGTGATGCGAGCAACAAGGGACTGGGGGCAGCCTTGCTCGAAAAGGGACGTCCCATCAATAACTGACACCGAATCGCGATACGCCTCGATTGATAAGGCCGTGGTATTTGCAATGGAGCGTTTCCATCAGCATACATTTGGTCATTTCACCAGCGTGATCAGCGATCACAAGCCGCTGAAAATTACAGCAAAGAAGCCGCTAGAGAAAGCGCCGAAGCGTCTACAAGGAATGCTACTCTGCCTACAGAGCTATGATTTCGACATCAGCTACTCTCAGGGGAAGCTCATGTACCTTGCGGATACAATGTCGCGTGCAGCTAGCAGTACTATGAGCAGAGAGCAAGCATTCGAGGAGGTAAACATGGTATCACACTAAACCAATTCGAGATGAGCATCTCCAGCAAATTCGCGATGAAACAGCGAGAAAAGACACACTACAGATGCTGAAACGTGTCATCATCAGTGGATGGCCTAGTGAACGAGTTGGGATACCAGAGCAGCTCACGCCTTGTTACAGCTATAGGGATGAGCTCGCAGTCCAAGATGGTTTACTTAAGAAGAGACACTCTTCACATTTAGGCGTCGAAGGCTGCCTGCGACGAGCACGCAAATGCCTATTCTGGCCTGGCATGAGTAGCGACATCAAGCAGTATATTGCTACATGTGATGTGTGACACACCTATGAGGTGAGCCAGCAAAGAGAGACACTCATGAATCATGAGCTACCGACAAGGCCATGGGAGAAAGTCGGCACAGATCTCTTTACATGTGACAGGAAAGACTATCTCGTCACCATAGACTACCATAGAAACTTTGTCGAAGTAGACTGGCTGAGTGACACGAGCAGTCCAACCGTGATTCGCAAGTTGAAAGCTCATTTTGCGATATACGGCAGCACGACACAAGTTGTGAGCAATAATTGGCCGCAGTACACATTGGTCGCATTTTGCCAGTTTGCGAGGGAATGGGATTTTGAGCACCTGTGCAGCAGTCCCGTAATAGTAAAGCGGGAAGGCAGAATCAGCCGTCAAAACATCGAAGCGAATCATGACGAAGAGCAGCAAATCACGATCCGACCCCAACCTAGCGATGTTGGATCATCGTAATACACCTTCGCAAGGGCTGAGCACGTCCCGTGCAGCGCCTCATGAATCGTCGCACGCATACACTTCTGCCGATGACAGCGAGACTACTTGAACCTAGAATTGTGTACGAGCTTGAACGCATGAAGCAGTGTGTTCACCAGCAAGCTGACAATTACAATAAGTCAGCTAAAGACCTTTCACACTTCATGAGGACAACACAGTGCGAATGCAACCCCTCGTACAAGGAAAGAAGAGTTGGGCGAAAGCCATTGTTTCTCGCTAGCTTGACGAGTGTTCATATGTGGTTCAGAGCATATCTGGCACATATCATCGCAATCGCATACATCTCCGCAAGAGCTGCGAAAATCCACCAGACGAGCTAGTCACACGACAACACGCGAAGCATGGCCAGACCATCAAAGACCAGGGCGAATCTACTACAACGACCACAACTAACACGACACAGGCATTGAAACAGCAGACAGCGCCTACTGAAAAGAAAACAGCTGCTGAGCGAACTGACAAAAACAAGGACATGGACATAAACAAAACAGTGAGAACTCGCTCAGGTCGAGCTGTGAGACCCGCCTAAGTATTTTGGAGACTATGTGACCCATTGATTTAGTTCTTATCAATTGTTTTGTTTATATGGGGTTGCAAGTATGATAAAATAAGTTTATGTAAATAAGATAATGAGAAGGAAAGGAAATTTTACTTCGGAGTCACGTGAGTGACAACGTGAAGAACCCCGTACAGCCGCATGTGCGTCATTACGTCAGACGTTTTCGTGCGGGCGACCAGTGGAGCAGCGCAGCTCCTCCAACGATAAGTCTAAACTTCAGGTAAGTGCTATTCCTTACCTGTTGTAGGTCTCCTGCAGGAACCTCCGAGGTTTTTGCGGGATGTTCGCGATGGCCGACGAGGGAACCAGCCTAGGGCTTTGGGTAAAACCCTGATCCGTCACCAGAAGCGGGGAGCTGGCGAATGTCGGGTTTCGCGATCAGAGTCACTGATAACACGGTCAGTGACTCTACACGTTGGGTTCCCGGGGAGGGGAAACCCAAGAATATGCAGTTCCAGACCACAGCAGTCCCCAGGGTATGGGGCTAAACTAACCTGAACGGTCAGCCTGGGTTCCCGGGGAGGGGAAACCCAAGAATATGTGGTTCCCAGACCGCAGTAGTCCCCAGGAGATGGGGTTAAAACTCACCTAAACGGTTAGCCCGGGTGCCGGGAGGGTTACCGCGGGTATGTATATTTATATTTATATCGATTCCCGGGGAGGGGAAATTCAGCTATGCGGTTCCCAAACTGCAGCAATCCCCAGGATATGGGGACAACTGGCAAAAATGGTCAGTACAATACAGAAAGATGTTGGGAGGTTTCCCCTTTGGGAATGAATCTAGAGACACTTCTTCAGCAGGAGTTGGGTCAGCGCGGGTTAATGTGAGAGCCCGCATCAACAGTAAAGTTTATGACAGTGTCAGCCTATTGGAGAGGCTGTGCAAGCAGCACCTTTGGGTAGGGCTGCTTCATGGGGATGCCAAGTTATGGCAGTGCCAGCCTATGGGAAAGGTTGTGCCAGCAGTACCTTTGTTGAGGACTGCTCCAGGGGGATGCCAAGCTATGCAAGGCTAGCCTATTGGAGAGGCTGTGCCAGCAGTACCTTTGCTCAGGGCTGCTCCAGGGGAATGCCAAGCTATGGCAGCCTAGCCTATTGGAGAGGCTGTGCGAGCAGCACCTTTGCTCAAGGCTGCTTCATGAGAACGCCAAATCTATGGCAAATACTGGCCTATGGGAAAGTCCGTGCCAGCAGCACCTTTGTTCAGGGCTGCTTCATGGGTGCCAGTGGTACCTTGTTGAGGGCTACTTTATGGGAATAGGCTACTTACTAGGGTATTCTATTTACAGTGATCATGGGGGATGAGGTGGCATTGCTAGGATAAGGCAATATAACAGAACGATGACAAAAAAGCATTCAGAGAATTATTCACTGTTCAAAAACACTGGTTATGTATGTGCTAAAATCCACAGTTAAGTCTCAAACTATATTTGAGAAATTGGCCTCCTCTATTCAGTTAGATTAAGTTCCTATCAAATAGACTTGTAGGACATTGGGATTCACCTTTAGGTATTCAATTGGCCGTTGACACCGGCCTGGGCAACAGATTGCAGTAAATAGACTCCTGTAACAGTTTTGTTGTTATAAAACAGCTTTCTAGTCGTTAGACTAATTGGTACTTGTATAGATGCGATTCAACTGTGCAAGTAGGACAACTGTTATCTTATTAAATGGTTAACTATTAAGTGCCATGTAGGTCATTGTTAACACTTGTTATCACCAGCTGAAATTAATAAAGTCACAATGATGGACAAACAGTATTCATTACTGCTCCAGTAGTTGTTAGGTAAAGCTTTCATTATATTGCAAAATGGTGCTAATGGCCCTAAATGGGAAATTGGGTCAGCAGTGCTTTGTAGCAGGCCTGCTTAATGTCTCCCTCATGTAGGAGGAGAGCATGCCGCGTCAGTTGTAGTCTGACGCTGGGGCCATGGCAAAGTTGGCGTATTGCTGAAGCCGCGCCAGCAGCACCTTGTAACAGGGCTGCTTAATGGCTCCCTCATTTAAGAGGAGAGCATGCGGGATTGGAATAGTCTAACTCCGAGTCTGAAGGTATAGCCGTAGAGCATGCCCAAAGGATGTAGGGCACGCGCCAGAGGTCTATGCCTGGCAGAAAGGTTGCCATCCCAAACACATATGCAGTGAACACTGCTCTCAGGTAGACATTAGAGTTGGCCACCGAATCTTCTATTCAGATAAGACCTTTCCATAGGCGAAACCTGGAGGACGAAGCACAAGCTATTGGAACAAGCAAGGTTTCATAGTTTCGGCAGTAAGCGGTTCACTGAAGTTGGTGGCAGCATGAAAGCTGGCCAGAGATTCCACGCACTGTACCTGTGCTACTCTACAATTAAGGGACCACTTACAACTTGGTAAGATGTACACTTAGTTATACATTACAAATGATTGAGACATTATCAGCTACTTTGAGGGGTCTAACCATGTAAAATGGACAATACTAGCATTTCAAGCAGGTTAGAATTGGGCAGGTTCAGTATAGGGGCCAAGATTGTCTTGCAAGACTGGCTCGGAAATCGGGCCACAGTTGCTGTTTACGGCAGACACGAAATTGCAAATATCATCTCGAGTCTCCCAGGACTAGTACAATGCCATATGCGATGTTGACATTTGTGAACACTATTTCACCAGGAGGCTCCAGCTATATCCTTAAATTTGGCTGGAGTTTATTAGGTAGTTATCCTTCTGGTGCTGGTTTTGCGCAGCGGGTTCAGTCGCTACATAATTGTGATGGTACAGGATGATTACATCTGTAAATCATAATATATAATATTATGTTATAAATACTTGAGCAGACCAGAAGGGGGTCTGGTCTCAAAATAGTCACAGGCATGCCAGGGGACCTTTAAGAAGGTAAGCACACATATATACAATACGTTAATGTCACCAAGAGCCTTGGAGGTTCTGGACTAGCAATGTTGTTAGTCACAAAAAATAAGGGAGAACGTATTTGTTCAGGCCACTCCAGATGATAAAAACGGAGTTTGCGTTATGTAGGAATGGATTCTGATTCTAGATCTCATTCCACCAGGGCCGCTACAACATCAGCAGCAAGGGTATTTATGTTCCGTTGGGTCGCATTGTTATGGCTGCAGCATGGTCCAACGAACGCATCTCCAAACATTTATAATAACCCATTGCTGAACCAGGGGTATTTGTTAACTCTATTTATGTTCTGGTTATATTTTCTATCTGGGTGAGAGATGGAAATATTATTATTTCATTTAAACAGCATCAAAACGTTTTAAATCTATGTCATGACTGTATGCATTATGAATGTTTTCCCTTCATTTGTCAATGAAGCAGCTGTGGTTGTGTATACTCATTTCACATGGCATGAAATCACAGAGCATTGAAATCTTCACGTAGTCACTCATGTGACTCCGAAGTAAAATATTAAGATTAAACGAGAACATACCAGTTTGAAGTTTGATCTTTATTTTATGAGGAGTTACGATGAGGGATTACGTGCCCTCTGCTCCCAACCCTCATAAATATAATCTGGTAGTTCTAGTCTTTTGTTCTTACTATTATACTTCAGTCACTATTGCCTGTGATTTCACACCGGTGCTTTGAAGATTGATGCACACGTGGCTGTACGGGGCTTTTCACGTAATCCCTCATCGTAACTCCTCATAAAATAAAAATCAAACTTCAAACTGGTAAGTTCTCATTTAATCTTACTATTTTACTTTAGAAAAAGTGTTCTTTTCTCACTTGAACAGATATATACATTGTACAGCTGTACATTTTTCTCTTTTGTTAAAAGAGGGAATGTTATGATATGTGTAATGTGCCTTTAATGACTTAATAAAGTCCACGTGGGGTGCCAGGCATGCGTAGGAGTTTTACTTACTGGAAAAGCTTGTCCTTGAACAGCGCAGACTAGGTGGGCAGAGGGCCTGTTTCTGCACTGTATCTCTAAGTTGAAAGTATAGTAAGGTCTAAACTTTCCTACCACTGACATTCAACTTATTGGACTATCATTACCTGGCTTATCGCTGTACCTCTTGATTAAAGATACCTCAATATACAAGATCCCCCAAATCATGTTGGGCTTGCTTTGTGGTCTCATGATCATAATTGCCTTGAAAGACAAGTCACATTTAATCCTTTCCTCATTCTGGGTCATTATTGAGCACATTGAGCTGATGAAAAATATTCTTATTTTGAACTCCCCATATTGAGTCCACATACCAGGTAACATCCAAAGATAGAAGCACTCTGTCTTCCCCCTCATCTTTTATGTCTGGAGTTCAAAACTGCATGACCTACCCAGAATTGGGGGATGGGATGATGGAACGGTGGAGGGAAGTGAAAATTATACACAAAAATGTAACAAGATAGTTTCTAAAGTTGAAAAAAAGAACGACAATTTGGACATGAGCAACCACTCGTATGATTGTAGTTTTCAGTGTTGGAGAGAAATACTTTCTGTTTTTGATGTACACTCTTCCAAATACTATTTCTGATGTATTTTATTCCATCCAAGTATGATTAAATTCTGAATGGAAGGCTGTCTGTTGCTTGCATGCGTCACTTTAGTCAAGCGGTCAGTCAGATGAACAGTAGCTTGGGAATATGGTTATGATGTCTGACTTGCACAGATTGGCCTGAAATAAGTTTGTCTGCAAGTGATGTCTGAAAGCCTTGTCTGGGGAGTTTACAAACATCTAACTTGGGCATTGACCCATGTCCACAAGTGAAATATAATAAAATAGGAATAGTGACCAATGTATGTCAGTGCACACATGACAGATGCAGCTGACTTGAACATCTTGATCATGCCATAAGATGAGCGACAAATTGAAATAGCATATTTAGAGTTAGAGTGATACAGTGTGGAAGCAGGCCCTTCAGCCCACCTTGCCCATACCGGCTAGCATGCCCTGGTTACGATGGGACTGGGCGTGGGGGGACTGCCGAGAAGACCAATGGGAACCTGGTGCAGGGAAGGGGGGGGGGGCACTCTGATTTTAGAATCCTCTGCCCAGGAGCTTAGTCTGCTTTCGTTTGTTTGTTCGTTCATTTGTTCCGGTGAAGGCGCTGTGCACACGGCAGCCAGCCAACAATCGCTTGTCTTTTTCTTTTTGTTTTGACTTTTAATTTCAAGTTTTCATGTAACTTGTGTCTTGTGACTGTTGGCAGACCAATTTCCCTCTGGGAATGAATAAAGTGTTATCGTATCGTATCGTATCGTACACTAGTCCCACCTGCCTGCATTTGGTCCATATGCCTACAAATCTGTCCCAACATGTCTAACTGTTTCTTAAACGTTTGGAACCCAGCCTTAACCACCTCCTCTGACAGCTTGTTCCATACATCCACCACCCTTTGTGTGAAAAAGTTACCCCTCAGATTCCTATTAAATCTTTTCCCCTCATTTATTTTAAGATCATGTATGAAGTAGTTCTGGATTGCAAATGGAACTTGGTAATTAATGAATAATGAAATGCTCTGCTGCACTGTTTAGAAAAATAATTTCCAAAATTTAAGATGATTTTCAAACTTATCCAACTGAACAGATATAACTGGAGAAAGGAATGTCTTTGAGAACATACATTCAGTTATATTCAAACCCATTTAAGTACATTGTGTTCAATATTAAAGAGACTTTGTGCACAGGGCCAAGATAGTGTGGCCTGATGATGTGAGGATGTGAATGATGGTGCAACACTTGGACTGCATATTTATTCAGGTTTGTTTATTATTGTCCAAGTTCCGGTGCAAAGCTTTGGTGCAGTACAAGTCAAATCCAATCCCATTTTGAAAATCTAATAGGGGTGGGGAGATATACTGATTGAGGAAAATCAGAGTTTGAATATGATGTGTGCTCACGCCTGATAAACCTGTACTTAAAATTATAACTTCATTGGATCTCACAATACAGAAGGCTGTTTGGTTGATTATGCCTGGGCCGCAGATGGGCGTTTTACTTACTATTCTATTTGCCAAAGGAAATACATTCTCTCTACTTGCTCTATCATAAAGTGTTCATAATTTTAAATGCCTCCGGTAGGTCTCTCTTTGGATTCTCTGCTTTGAAGAAATCAATCCCAGCTTTTCCAATCTCTCCACATAAGTAAACACCCTCTTTGTTGGCATCATCCCAGTAAATGCCTTCTATACCATTCCCAAGGCCTTGACATCCTATCCAAAATATCATGGTCAGACTTGTGTGTAATAACTCAGCTGAACCCAAAACTAGGGATGCATAACATTATTTTGGAACAGAAGGTGTGCATTCACTCTCCAGTCTACGCTGTCAAGCAATCACTTTTACAGGTTCATTCCACATAGCCCTTCAAATTATTTTCTCGCGAGTGCCTGCCAAATATCACCTTGAAAGTCCTAATTGGTGCTTTTCCATCAACTTCATAATAAATGAATTCCAGATCATAAATATCCTCACAAGTAACTCAAATTTCACTGTACCTTAATTGGTACATGTGACAATAAAACTGACATTGGAACCTTAAGATATGAGGCAGCTTTTGCTTCTAGTCCTTAAACCATGCATTAAAAAAGTCCTTTAATTTGTCCTCTTGAAACCAATCATGAACTGCTTCTATCAAATCTCCTTACAATATTCTTTATTCACTGAATCTTATATATGAAATCATTCATCCCTGGAACCTTTTGCAATTTATTTATGACCTTAAACATACTTCCTAAAACGTAGTGAAGAGAATTGGACACAATATTCCAGTTATATGGTACATTATAGAGCCTCAATGTATCTTCCTTAATTGATAAGGATTTGTAAAGATTTAACATAACTTCCTTATTTTCATATTCAGTACTGCTATTTGCAAAGCTAGCTTGCCCATGTTCCTTTTCAATCTTATTAACTTGCCACCTACAAAGATTTATGAATATGTTCCTTCAGTTGCCTCTGTTCTTGAGTGAGAGGGAGAGGGTGAATATTGTCAAACACAAATAATCTTATTAGACTTTAATTACCAAAGGGCATGCTGACAAAAAAACACAGTGCCAAAGGGCACACAAGAGGGAAGTTTCTGGTTGCCTACAGGAGAATTCCCATGATCAATATTTCTCTCAGTGAAGTATGCTACAGTCAGAGATTATCCAGCTGACTAACACTGGCTCAGCATTCAATTAAAATAATTATAGAAAGAGACATGAAAATATCAAAACTAAAAAGGCTCAATTGGGGAAAAGCGAATCTCACCGATTTATGGAGGGAATTGGATCTGATGGGCCGATAAAGGCAAATGGAAGGAGAAACATCAACGTTGTAAAGAAAGGACATTTAGAAAAATAAATACACAAGATGCAAGTATGGCACTTTCCCTGAAGGGAAAATGCAGAGTAAACAAAGCTGTGAACCAAACGTACAATGAAAAAGGAAATAAATGCTAATGTTAATATCCAGGAAATTTATGGTAAATACATGAATTGAAATCTAAGAATCATCGTAGCCATTTAGCACACAAAGCTCCCACAGGTTCCATGCAAGAGAATCCCGACAACCTCATTACCCGGTTCTTTCCCCTAAGCCTTCCAATTATTTCCTTCACTAGTTTCTATCCAGTTCCTGCTCAAATCAATGATCCAAACTGGTTCTTATCTTTTTAACATAATATTTTTTCCAGATCATAACAGCTTGTGGCAAAAAAGAATGTTTTTCTTCATGTCACCCATGGTTTTTCCGTCATGATCGTGAATCTATGCCCTTGGTTGTTCACCCATTCGTCAATGGATCAATAGTACTTTATTGTCACGTGGACCTAAGTATAGTGAAATTCTGTTTTATGCATACAGTTTAGTGACAATCCTACTATACATTCGGCACAATCATGCTAAGTACGAGAGTGCAAAACAGTAGACCACTTTGAGTCCATATACAAGAATCACTGCGCTTCAGATGCGATCTGGTACTCTTCAAGTCAATTAAAAAAAATTGAAAATAGTTACTCTTTATCTGAACCCTTGGTGATTTTGAATACTATTACAAAATAAATAATTTTATTATGAACAATCCTAATTTCTATCATCTATACACATAAATAAAGTTCAACATATCTCCAAGACCATTCCAATAAATTATTTTGGTGCCAAGTCTTGAGTCTTCCTACTTTTCTACAGTAAAAAAATATACGGGAGGCAAAGCAAAGTTATAATACAGAGATTAATGGGAAACATCAAAGAAATTCTAAAATATTTTGTAAATACATTGCTTGAAAATTCATACCTAGTCAGTAAACATGCTATATAATAAAGCATACCTTGAAATTTATGTCCAATGAAGTCAATGATACTGAACACTTAAGGCAATACTTTAGTTTAGAGATGAAACAGCCCCTTCGGCCCACCGAGTCCGCACCGGCCAGTGATCCCCGCACATTAACACTATCCTACACACATTAAGGGCAATTTTACATTTTATAGCAAACCAATTAATCTACAAACCTGTACGTCTTTGGCGTGTGGGAGGAACCGAAGATCTCGAAGAAAACCCAAGCAGGTCATGGGGAGAACGTACAAATTCCGTACAGACAAGCACCAGTAATCAGGGTCGAACCTGGGTCTCTGGCGCTGTAAGGCAGTAGCTCAACGGCTATTCTACCATGCCACCCTATATGAAATATTACTATAAGAAAAAAAGCACAATATGCTGGAGTAACTGCGGGCCAGGCAGCATCAGGCTACTTCAACACTTTGTGTCTACTTTTGTAAATTACTCCAGCACTTTCTGCCTTTTTTTGTAAATTGCTCCAGCGCTTTCTGTCTTTTTTGTCAAAATACTTCCTGACCTGTTCAGTTACTCCAGCACTTTGTGTCTTTTTATTGTAAACAAACATATGTCAGTTTCTTGTGTCACCACTGCTATATAATTAATTTAATGTCAAGCAGATGGAATGAATAAAGTTGGAAATGTATATTGTGCATATTCCTTTTTCAAAGGAAGAAGATAATGTGAAGATTACCACCAAGGCAGGAGATGAAAGTGATAGAGAATTTACTGAAGAGATTATAGACAATGGTGCAGGAGTAGGCCATTCGGCCCTTCGAGTCGGCACCGCTTTTCAATCTGATCATGGCTGATCATCCCCAATCAGTCCCCCGTTCATGCCTTCTCCCCACATCCCCCTATCTTTAAGAGCCCTATCTAGCTCTCGCTTGAAAGTATCCAGAGAACCGGCCTCCACTGCCCTCTGAGGCAGAGAATTCCACAGATTCACAACTTTCTGTGTGAAAAAGTGTTTCCTCATCTCCGTTCTAAATGCCTTACCACTTATTCTTAAACTGTGGCTCCTGGTTCTGGACTCCCCCAACATCGGGAACATGTTTCCTGCCTCTAGCATGTCCAAACCGTTAATAATCTTATATTCTTCAATAAGATCCCCTCTCGTCCTTCTAAATTCCAGAGTATACAAGCCCAGCCGCTCCATTCTCTCAGCAAATGACAATCCCGCCATCCCGGGAATTAACCTTGTAAACCTATGCTGCACTCCTTCAATAGCAAGAATGTCCTTCCTCAAATTAGGGGACCAAAACTGCACACAATACTCTAGGTGTGGTCTCACTAGGGCCCTGTACAACTGGAGAAGGACCTCTTTGCTCCTATACTCAACTCCTCTTGTTATGAAGGCCAACATGCCATTCGCTTTCTTCACTGCCTGCTTAACCTGCATGCTTACTTTCATAGACTGATGATCAAGGACCGACAGATTCCATTGTACTTCCCCTTTTCCCAACTTGACACCATTTAGATAATAATATGCCTTCCTGTTTTTGCTATAAAAGTGGATAACATCACATTTATCCATATTAAACTGCATCACTCACCCAACCTGTCCAAGTAATTCTGCATTCTCATAGCATCCTCCTCACAGTTCACACTGCCACCCAATTTTGTGTCATCTGCAAATTTGCTAATGTTACTTTGAATCCCTTCATCTAAACCATTGATGTATATTGTAAATAGCTGCGGTCCCAGAACCGAGCCTTGTGGTAATGCACAAGTCACTGCCTGCCATTCTGAAAGGGACCTGTTAATTCCTACCCTTTGTTTCCTGTCTGCTAACCAATTTTCTATCCGTCAGCACTCTACCCCCAATACCATGTGCCCTAATTTTGCCCAATAATCTCCTATGTGTGACCTTATCAAATGCTTTTTGCAAGTCCAGATACACTACATCCATTGGCTCTCCTTTATCCATTTTCCTAGTTACATCCTCAAAAAATTCAAGAAGATTAGTCAAGCATAATTTCCCCTTTGTAAATCCATGCTGACTCGGACCGATCCTGTTACTGCAATCCAAATATGCCGCTATTTCATATTTTATGATTGACAGAGAGTGGTGAATCTGTGGAGTTCTCTGCCGCAGATGGCGGTGGAGGCAGCTTATCTGGATGCTTTCAAGAGAGAGCTAGATAGGGCTCTTAAGAATAGCGGAGTCACTTGATATGGGGAGAAGGCAGGATTGGGGATGATCAGCCATGATCACATTGAATGACAGTGCTGGCTCGAAGGGCCGAATGGCCTACTCCTGCACCTATTGTCTATTGTCTAATGACTCCAGCATCTTCCCCACCACCGATGTCAGGCTAACTGGTCTATAATACCCTGTTTTCTCTTTCCCACCTTTCTTAATAAGTGGGATAACATTAGCTACCTTCCAATCCACAGGAACTGATCCTGAATCTATAGAACATTGGAAAATGATCACCAATGCATCCACGATTTCTAGAGCCACTTCCTTAAGTACCCTGGAATGCAGACCATCATGCCCTGGGGATTTATCAACCTTCAGTCCCATTAGTCTACCCAACACCACCTCCTGCCTAATGTGGATTTACATTTGAATGGTAGTTTTTCTCTGCTTTGTAAAGCTAGACAAGTGATCAGCACTAGGAAAGATAGAAAGTCACCTCGACCAAATAATGTCCATCCTACTTTGCTGAATGAAGTAAAGGTGGAAAGAGCAAAGACATTAAATAAGAATCAAAATGATTTCCGTAGCTTTAAACAAAAAATATTAAAACATTTAAAAAATAAAGTGCTGTACATTAAAAACATTTACGCAATAGAAATTGCATTAAAGCATTAGAATTTAGGTAATGCATTTTGGGAAGTCAAATTTTTATAGGATGTACACAGTTAATGGCAAGGACCTTAGAAGCTTTGATGTACAGTGAGACCTTGGGGTGCACATGCATAGGTCCTTGAAAGTGGCCATACAGGTTGACAGGATAGTGATGAAGTCATTTGGTATGCTTAACTTCATAGGTCGAGCATTATGTACAAGAGCTGGAGCATCATGTTACAGCTGTACGAAACATTGATTAGACCATACTTGGAGTATTGTCTATAGTTTTGGACTCCATGCTACAAAAAGGATATGGTAGTAGTAGAGCGCCGAAGAGATTCACCAAATGTTTTCTGAATGCAGTGCTGTAGATATAAAGGGAGACTGGCCTGGTCTATTCTCACTGAATCATTCGAGGCTGAACCTTGTAGAGGTTTACAAAATTATGAGGGGCATAATAGAGCCTTTTATTCCCATGCTAGATGAGTCTAGAACTATATGACACATGTTTGAGGGAAGAAATGTGAAGAAGTATAAGTTTTTCACAAGATGGTGATGGTTATCTGGAATGAGCTGTTAGAGGAGGTTGAAGAGGCAAATACAATTACAACATTTAAAAGGCATTTTGAGAGATACTTGGATAGCAAAGGCATTGAGGGGTACAGAGGTACAGTTGAATGCAAGCAACTGTGATCAGCATAGATGAGCATAGTAATAATAATAATATATTTTATTGTCATTACACATAAGTGCAACGAGATTTGGTTTGCAACTTCCATACGATGTCATAACTTAAACGATTAATACAATTTAGGTTTAGATACCCCAAGAACAAGGTTTGTACAATGAACATTAGACCAGTAAAAGTCAAAACAGACTAAAGTGCAGATGTGTCTGTGCGACGTGACCATCCGAGGGAGACAGTCCATGGGGGTGGGGGGCACTCTGCAGGGCCGGTTCAGAGCCGCTATAGCTCTGGGAATGAAGCTGTTCCTGAGTCTGGAGGTGCGGGCGTAGAAGGCCTTGTAACGTCTGCCGGAAGGGAGTAGTTCGAACAGTCCATTACAAGGGTGAGTGGAGTCTTTATGGATGCTGACGGCCTTCCTGCCCTCCAAGGCTGGTAGCGGTGCCCCAATAATCTTTTGCGCTCTGTGGACGACGCGCTGAAGAGCTCTCCTCTCCGCCTCCGTGCAGCTGAGATAACACACAGAGATGCCATACGTTAGTATGCTCTGTCGTGCAGCGGTAGAAAGTCGTCAGCAGCTGTTGGGGCAGACCAGTCCGTTTCAATGTTCTCGGGAAGAACTGTCGTTGCTGTGCCTTTTTGACCAGCGCAGCGGTGTTGGTGGACCATGTGAGGTCCTCTGAGATGTGAGTGCCCAGAAACTTAAAGCTGGACACTCTCTCCACACTGTGCCCGTAGATGGAGATTGGGACGTATTCCCCATTCCGTTGTGTCAAGTGCAAACTTGACAATGGTGTTGGTGTCGAATGCAGGAACACAGTCATGAGTGAAGAGGGAGTAGAGCATGGGGCTCAGTACACAGCCCTGTGGTGTGCCGGTGCTCAGGGTGATAGTGGAGGACAGGTCTCACTGCCTGCGGTCGCTCCGTCAGAAAATTCAGGATCCAATCGCATATCAGTGAGCTGAGGCCTAGCTGGTGGAGTCTGGTGATGAGCTTGGTGGGGATGACCGTATTGAAGGCAGAGCTATAGTCAATGAAGAGCATCCTCATGTAGGTGCCCTGTCTTTCCAGGTGGGTCAGGACAGTGTGAGGAGCCACAGAGATGGCATCCTCTGTGGATCTATTTGCCCTGTATGCAAATTGAGGAGAGTCCAATGATGCAGGGACGCTGAATTTGATGTGGGAGAGGACCAGCCTTTCAAAGCACTTCATTGGTATTGGAGTTAGGGCAACCGGGCGGTAGTCATTCAGGTTGGTGACTTTAGACTTTTTCGGCACCGGCACTATGGCAGCTGTCTTCAGGCACCGTTGCCAGAGATAGAGACAGGTTAAAGATCCTCGTAAATACCTCCGCCAGCTGTACAGCACAATCCTTTAGTACCCTACCCTGGACTCCATCCGGGCTTGCATTCGGGATTGATCCTACGCAGAGCGCACTGTACCTCCTGGGTGCTCAGTGTTGAGGCCTGTCCCTCCGCCATGGCCGGGGTTATTCCTCTCCTGGTGGTGTTGGCAGTTTCGAAGCGTGCGAAGAAGGTGTTTAACTCAATGGCCAGCGTGATATCACTGTGGGGGCAGGCGGGGCTGCTCTTGTAGTCAATGATGTCCCTGGCACCCTGCCACATGCTTCCGGTGTTCGCAGTGTTGACGTGGTCTTCCACCCTTTGCCTGTGGACGTCTTTGGCTTTTTTTATGCCTTTGATCAGGTTCGACCTTGCAGCACTGTAGGCAGTTGTGTCCATGGATTTAAAGACAATGTTGCGTGCCCTTAGCAGATTCTGAACTTCCTTGTTCATCCACGGTTTCCGGTTTGGGAACATCTTTATTTGCTTGTCCACTGTTGACAGTCTCCACACAGCAGTTGATGTAGGAGAGCACAGTGGATGTGTACTCCTCCAAGTCTACCTCTGTACCACTGGTAGCCAGTTGTGCAAACAGGTTCCAGTCGGTGCGATCAAAGCAGTCCTGGAGTTGTAGGGTGGCGTCCTCCGGCCATATTTTGACTGTCTTTATTGCAGGTTTGGTCTTGCGGATGAGAGCAGTATGCAGGCAGTAGAAACAGTGAGAGGTGATCGGATTGTCCCGGGGATGGGCAGGGGAGGGCTCTGTGTGCGTCCTTGATGTTGGTGTACACTTTATCCAGCGTGTTTGGTGCACCAGTCCTTGTTGATATAGATGCAGAGCATACCACCCTTGCTCTTACCGGAGTCCTTTGTTCTATCAGTACGATGCAGTGACTGGTTCGTTAGGTCCACAGCCCCGTCGGGAACCAGCGCGCTGAGCCAGGTCTCTGCGAAGATCAGCACACAGCAGTCTTTCAGGGATCGCTGGGTGTTGATCCAGAGCCTCACCTCATCCAGCTTGTTGGTGAGTGACCGGACATTCGTGAGAAAGACGCTTGGTAGGGATGGTCTTTGTGGGGCCCTCCGTAGCCTGTCCTGCACCCCCGCTCGCCTTCCACATTTCTGCTTCCTCTCCCGGCGCTTGCTCCGTCTCTTACCCTCTGGGGTGGTGATCCAGGAGGCTGTTCTGCCAAGCTCCATCGGGATTTTGGTGAGGGTGCTGTAGTAATCACAAGGCAGTTTCTTGCATCCACGTCTGATATTGAGCAGTTCCGTTCGGCTCCACGTGCGACCTGTCGGGATCACGGTGCGGGTACTGGATTTCCCCGTCCTGGAGGTGAGTCCCTTACTGTGTTTTCTGGGGGTACTGGGATTTCTGGGGGTTCTAGGGGTTCTGAGGTTTTTAGTTACCTTATTTCCACAGCTGCGTTCGGTACCGGGCTGCTCCAAATTGACTCTGACTGGGGAGCGCAAAGCCGCTGTTCCTGATTTCCCCGTCCTGGAGGTGAGTCCCATCAATTTCATCACAGTTGAAATGGATGAGTTGGATGAAGGGCCCATTTCTGTGCGGTATAATTCTATGATAATAAGAAATAGCAAATATGTTTCTGCACATAGCTAGGAAGAAGAAAGAAGAGGTGGAGCCAGTGGGCTGTGGGAGAGCTGAGAAGGGGAGGAGAAAGTAGGGACTACCTGAAATTAGAGAAGTCAATGTTCATACCACTGGGGTGCAAACTGCCCAAGCGAAATATGAGGTGCTGCTCCTCCAATTAGGATTGTGCAATGTACCAAAGGTTCAGAGACCAGAAGCAAAATGCATCAGGTTCATCGGGTCTGTATAATCGGACTAATCAGAGGAAGGCACGGTGGTGCGGTGGTAGACTTGCTGCCTTACAGTGCGTACAGCGCCAGAGAATTGGGTTAGATTACGACTGCGGGTGCTGTCTGCATGGAGTTTGTACGTTCTCTCCGTGACCGCATGGGATTTCTCCGAGATCTTCGGTTTCCTCCCACACTCCAAAGACGTACAGGTTTGTAGGTTAATTGGCTTGGTATGAATGTAAAATTGTCCCTAGTGTGTGTGTAGAATAGTGTTAATGTGCCCGGATTACTGGGCAGTGCGGACACGATAGGCCAAAGAGCCGGTTTCCGCGCTATATCTCTAAACTAAATTAAACTTTCTTTGGGTACTCAGTGTAAGTCAATCAGCAGAGTGGGGGTTAGGTGCTCTGACATCAACCTTCAGCATATTCGAAACCTCTGTTCTATCATTCCTTATATAACTATAAAACTCTGATCTTGGATGTGTGTGTGTATTTATATGTTTATGTGTGATCACATCTTCCCGAAAAAACGACGCTCTAACAGTGACATTTTTACATATTCCGATAGAGATTTATGCCATGGTCAAAATCGCCTTATCTAAAAATTTCATGCATTATTTCTCGAGTTATTAATCAAAATGTTCAAGAATCTGAAATAACTTTGAAAATAATACCGAGCGGCTTTGGCTGATGACGTCACAATGGCTCTGCGTGCTGCCATCTTCGATATGTGCGCTGCGAGTGACTTCCCCCGTGAGCTGTTCGGCCACGAGCTGCCCACCCAGCTCCCCTCCATAAATTGCAGCTTTATCCTGCGCTACTTAATCCAAGGGCGAGCGGACAGACGGACGAAAGCAACGATCATATAGCGGAATAGATGACATTTCGGGTCGAAACCCTTCTTCAGACTGAATCGGGGGAAAGAGGAACAAGAGATATAGATGGTACTAAGGACAAATAATGGAAGATATGCCTATACCTCCCGTTTCCCTTTCCCTTGACTGTCCGTCTGAAGAAGAGTCTCGACCTGAAATGTCACATATTCCGCTCCATGATCGTTGCTTTTGTCCGTCTGTCCACGCGTTGCATTCGTCTGTCTGTCCGGCGCTTCTCCCCTCAGACTCCGCCAAACAAACACACACACACAGCATGTCCGGCAGATCGGTGTGTGCCGAGACCAGGAGCAGGGCGAAGGATGACATAAAACGGGTCATGGCAGCTGTCAAAAAAGTGCGGAAATGGTAAGGGGGAAATTTTAAAAAACACCCGAAGGAAATAGATATTTAACAAAAAAAAAGGAAGATGCTCTCCAAAAAGATCTCGATATTATGGTCGAGTGGTCACAACAATGGGGCATGCAGTTCAACCCTTCCAAATGTGAAACCATGTGTGTCATCAGAAAGAGGAATCCAGGCATCACATCTTACAACATACTTGGTGTCACCCTTGAAGAATCCAAACAAACCAAGTATCTTGGCATCAAATTGCAGAATAATCTACATTGGAACGGTCAGACTCATCATGCAACAGTGAAAGCAACAGGCGTCCTAAACTTCCTGAGGCGCAACTTCCATCATTATCCAGCTTCTGTCAAGGAGAAGCTGTATTTCACCCTCGTTAGACCTCATCTGGACTACGCAGTTGCGGCTTGGGACCCATACATAGATAAAAACATTTCATCCATCGAACGTGTCCAAAGACAGGCCGCTCGATTTGTTACTAACACCTACGAGAGAGAAGCGAGTGTCACCAAACTTCTGAATTTTCTGGGGTGGAACCCTCTCCAAGACAGACGTGAAGCTCACCGTTTGACCTGATTTTTACAAAATGTTAAATGGTCAGCTAGACATAGATCACAAGACCTACACCAACCCCAAACCAATTAGGAGCAGACAAGGGCATTCGATCCAATTTGTGGTCCCAGCCACAAAGACAGATGTGTACAGCAATTCGTTCTTCCCACGCACTATTAAAGCATGGAATAATCTCCACCAAACCACGGTTGCACAGCCAGATGCAACTAAATTTAAAGTGGCACTTTCTTCCCAATAACCCTCTCTGGCTAAACCCCTCCCTTCACCACCTCCAGTTTAAATTCCAGTTGGAATATTTTGGAGGACCAAGTAACCAAGAACCAAGAAGGGGGCCGGCGATCGCTCCGTGTGCATGTCGTAGGGAAGGGGGCAGGGCCGGCCTTAAGCCTAAAGGGGCCCCGCGCCAGAGTAATCTACTCTCGGCTCAGGTCGATCTACCCTGGGTGGAGGGAGGAGACTGGGTGGAGAGAGGGTGGAGGGGGAAAAAGGGATAGACGGGGAGGGGGTGTGAGGGGGAATGGCGAAGGGGCAGAGCTCCCATTCCTCCAGTCGCCGTGCTTCACGCATACAGCCCCAGCTCTCCCCCTCTCTCTCCCCGGGGAGACGAGGTGAACAATACAGGGAGGGCCAGGCCGGGGATTGGAGCAACATTTACAAACCTCGGCCTCAGCTCACACCCGTCTGCCTGGACCCTGGCACCCTCTCCCTCCCTTCTCTCCTACCCATGTAGCCCTCCCTTCCCTTCTTCCCTCCCTCCCTCCTTCCTCTCTCTCTTTCCCCTTCTCTCCTTCCCTGCCTCCCTTCTTTCTCCCCTTCCTCTCTCTCTTTTCCCTTCTCTCCTTCCCTCCCTCTCTCCCTCCCTTCTTTATCTCCATCCCTCTCTCCCTTATTTCTCTACTTCCCTCACTCCCTTCTCTCCTTCCTCCCTTCTCTCCCTCCCTCCCTTTTTCTACTTCCCTCACTCCCTCTCCTTCCTCCCTTCTCTCCTTCCCTCCCACACACACACACAATGCACAGACCACTAACACACACATCACGCACAGACAACTAACACACACTCACACGCTCACACACTCATACACTCACACACTCACACACTCACACACACACACATAACTACGTTAGGATGGGGTAGAAGCCCAAAGGGTAGGATGGGGCTGAAGCCCAAAATGTAATGCCTGGACTGGTTTTTCGCCAATAGTTATTGGTTATCCAGGATCTAGTTAAAACATTTTTTTTTAACTTCACAATCATTATAACAAGTGGTATTGTAACTATGTAACTATTTCAGAGGGGATCTACACATTTTGTTTGTTACTTGTAGGCTTACATGTATGCAATTTTATATTGAAATGTAGCTTAGATCTGTTTGGTCCATTAACTCGCAGGCACTTTTTAAGCACACATTTTGATTACTTTCCATTCTACCATAGAGATATAGTCTATAATAGACTTTATTTGTATTTCTATGATTCTACAGACCTTGGCCGGGAACCTGGGGCTCACCAAAATTATTCCCAATTGGGCCCCGCACCTCCTAAGGCCGGCCCTGGTTGGGGGGGGGGGGTTACAGGATTTTCTGGAGCTCTTTCCAAATGGCCATATTTTGTATGTTCAAAGTTAAAAAGAAGGACTAGGCAGGAATATCAAAATGATCACCTACAGCTGAGGAAAAAAAAGGTTTGTGCATGAAGAAGCCATGACCAAGCAAAGATACTAGAGCGGAGACGGAAGCCGGTTACGGAAATGGTGCTGACGATTACCCATGACCCTACTACCGCTTTTTCGTCGCTTTTTGCTCTGCTATAGGATCTTTGGTTCCCAGTCTCCATGAGATGGAGAGTGTAGAGGAAAGTGGCGCTGTAAGGGCAGTCCACGTCTTTCACCAGCTCATTGGAACGTTTCCCAATTCCATAATGACTGTCTAAGAACTTGGCCCTCATCAGACCTTGCGTCTTGCCACCGTAAACGGAGTTCACCTCCTGGACTCTCAACTCGTAGACCACCCGCTCCTTCCTGAAGCGGATATTAAACCGCTGTAAACCGCTGGCGGGACTGTGGCAGAACACGAACTCTCTGTCAAAGTAGCAAACGTGGTTGTTTACAAGTGGTATCTTGGTCCACGTAGCTCGAACTGGAGGGGGCTGTAGGTTTGAAACTTCTGGCGAGGTCTCAGCGAGGCCTTGTTGGGATCCAAATCTGTCCTTTGGATCCCTCTCGCTCTCTCACTCCCTCTCGCCTCGGCATTCCCGAAATCATTTGCCGTTTTGCGGTGACGGCTGCATCTACGGTTCCTTGCTGTTAGGGGGAGTGGGGGGAACTCTGGCCCGTGGCAGCTCCTGGTCTATTCCCTCTGCGGGTGTCGCCTGGCCCGCTGAGTTCCTCCAGCACTCTGTATTTTTTGTTTGGCTCTGGAGTTGAAGGTGGACACGGGGGGGCTGGGGTGGCTCAGCGCGACGGGCGGCGGCTCTGGGGAGTGGGTGACGTTTCGGGTCAAGACCCTTCTGCAGATAATCAGAGTTCAGTTCAGTTCGACGAGAGTTCAGTTCAGTCTGAAGAAGGGTCTTCTCTCCAGAGTCGCTACCAGTCCCGCTGAGTTACTCCAGCTTTATGTCTAACTTCAATTTCAAGAGTTAAATAAAAAACACAGAGTGCTGGAGGAACTCAGCGGGCTAGGCAGCATCTGTGGAGGGAATGGATTAGATGTTGTTTTGTGCCAGGGTTCTTCTTCAATAGGAAGGAACTGCAGATCAAAGATACTAGAGTGGATACTAGTATCTTTGCTGCAGATCAGGCATGATATTCTTCCGATTTAAATCGTAATTCATATTTTATTGTTTTCCTATTTTCAATTTTTTGTGCCCGATTATTTGGAGGACAATCAACTGCTGTCTCTAAGGGGACATATAATACACAATACGCTATATTATCAATACACATTAAACAAGTTATGCATTCTTGTTCTCTTACATGGGTATGACCGCATATAAAAAAATTACCACCCCCCCCCCCCACCTTTCCCAACCTCAGCCCCACGGCCCTCAGAGTACCCCCAGTAACTAAAACCCATTTCCATCACTGATTCACATTCACAGAGTCTGATATACAGGCCTTTCCACAATCTACAAGGAACAAGTAAGTCAGTAGCGCGATGGGTGACATTTCGGGTCGAGACCCTTCTGCAGACGTGTTTGAAGAAGGGACTCGACCCAAAACATCACCCATTCCTTTTATCCAGAGATGCTGCCTGTCCCGCTGAGTTACTCCAGCATTTTGTGTCTATCTTCGGTTTACACAAGCATCTGCAGTTCCTTCGTACACAGGAGCGTAATGGAATGCTTTCCACTTATCTGGATGAGTTCAGCTCTCACTGTAAAGAGGCTTGACAGCATCCTGGACACAACAGCAGATGAGATTAGTACCCTATCCATCACTAGGAACATTCATGCAATCCTTCACCATTGCATAGTGGCTGTAGTGTGTGCTACGTGTGCATTGTGTGCTACGTACAAAATGCTTTGCTGTTATTCATACAGACGATTTCAACAGCATTTCCCAAATCCATGATCTCTACCATTAGATAGGACAACGGCTTCAGTGGCTTGGAACATCACGTCCTGCATATTCTCCTCTAAGTCACACATTATCTGGTCATAGACACATATTCCGATTTCATTATAGTACTGGGTCACAATTCTGGAACTTCCTATCAAAAGGCGACACATTGGTGCTGCGGTAGAGTTGCTGCTTTACAGCACCAGAGACCTGGGTTCAATTCTGACTAAAGGTGCTGTTTATACTTTCTCCCAATGACTGCATGGGTTTTCTCCGGGTTCTCCGGTTTCCTCCCCCTTTCCAAAGACGTGCAGGTTTGTAGGTTAACTGGCTTCTGTAAATTATCTCTAGTGTGTAGGATGTGAAACTTGGATAACATAGAACTAGTGTGATTGTGATCTTGGGTGGCTGAAAAGCCTATTTCCCTAAACTAACCCAAAGCGCATTGTGGAAGCATCTATACCAGAAGAACCACCTCATTTCAGGAAGGTGAGTCATCACTTGCTCCTTAGGAGGAATTTGAGGTGAGCAGTAAATAGTGGCCTTACCAGCAACTCCCGCGAGGAACAGTGATATGCTTTTTGTTGCGTGCTATCCAGTCAATGGAAATACTGTATGATTACAGTCAGTGGAAATAATGTATGATTACAGTCAAGCCATACAGGGTAAAGGGAACAATGTTTAGCGCAAGATAATGTCCAGTCACGTCTGATGAAAGACGAAACAGGGGTCTCCAATGGTAACTCGGGACCACTCTCTAGTTGGTGATAGGATGGTTCAGTTGTCTGATAACAGCTGGGAAGAAACTGTACCTGTACCATGTTTTCACACTTCTGTACCTCTTGCCTAATGGAAAGGGGAGAAGAGGGAATGACCAGGGTGACATTCATCCTTGATTATACTTCGGAGTCACGTGAGTGACTACGTGAAGAACCCGCCTCACGCTGGCAACGGCATGACGTTAATGCTAACGGCGCGAGGAGGAGCTGCAGTAAGGAGCAGCTCCTCGGCAGCGGTCGGAACGGCCCGCAGGTAAGTGAAGTTACACCGGGGCGTTTTTTAGGTTACGCTGGGTGGCTCCAGCAAAACGAAACCAAAAGGAAAATTTAGAGCCACGTTAACGTGCTGATTGAGCACTGATTATTAAAGAAAAATGGAGAAATCGGGAAAGAAGTTTTCGCGGGTAAAAAGATGTTCCCGGGGTGAAAGTAAAAAATACGGGACGCGAAGTTAGTGCGGACCCGGTTCCGATACCGTTGGCCGCTGATGTACCCGATAGTGAGTTTCCAGATTCTCCAGAAATAATGACCACGGAGGAAAATGTTCCTAAAAAATGCAAAAAGAAATCTGAGAGGCCCGTGGTTTCTGATGACTCTGATATTGAAAGACCTCCAGACAATAAAACTATGTGGCTAAAAATGGAGCATATGGAGAAAGTTCTCCAAACAATAATGAGACAAGGGTCAGAGTACCCAGATGAATCCCAAAAAATCCCTGAGGGGTTTGAATATGATGAATATGGCTGTGGGCCAAGTTGGGAATATGATACTCCGGACCCAGGATTTGGGCTGGAAGAAGTCTCATGGGATGATATCCCAATTGATTTAGGGCTGCAGAAGGCAGACCCTGCTGGTGGCTATATGGCTTTTGAAAGCACACCACAAAGTAAAAAGAAAAGGCCTAATGTGCCTGGGATAGCACAAGATTTTGCTATACCTGAAGGAAGTGGTGAGGCTATGGAAGAAATCCTAGCTGCAAACATAAATTATATGGTATCTCACCAACTTCACAATTCTGTGATGAATGAAACATCAGAATTATATAAAGCTCCAAGAAATTGTGCCTCATTGGAAGTACCTACGGTGAATCCGATGATATGGACGTCTATGACTCCAAGTATGAGAGCCCTAGAAGTGAAGTTTCAAAAGGTGCTCAAATTAATTTCTGCCACCATTACGGCCTATGGCAGGCAAATGGAGAATCTGGAAATGGAAAAGATTCAAAAGGATACTTTGGGCTTATTATGTAATTCATTCTATGAAATTAATTGCATGAGGAAAACGGCGATTCGGCCCATATTTCACCCTAGATTTGCAAGCCTGTGTCAAGAAAGTGGAGTTCAAGCTCCTAGGTATTTTGTTTGGAGAAAATCTGCCGAAACAGCTGAAAGAGTTGGATGAAGAAGCTAAATATTTTAGCAATGTTAAACCTTTTGTTTTTGGACAAAGAAGGGGTTTTTCGACCCGAAGGGGTTTCGATTTCCGTTATAGAAGCAGAAGTTTGTCACGAAAATACTATCGTGCTGTGCAGGCAAGTGCTTCCCTGTATTCGGGAAGAAGGAGACCACCACGCTCATACGCAGAGGTATTAAAGACTTATGTACTTAAAGAAACTGTGGATGACTCTCCAGTTGGAGGGAGATTGCAAAAATTTTATAATGCCTGGCTTAACATTACTTCTGATCGATATGTATTACAAGCAGTTTCGGGAGCCATTATTATTTTTAAAGAAGGGGTTAATCCTCCTGTACAGAATAGACCTGCTTATGCTTATGTGTTTTCTGCAGAGGAAAGAATGGAGATTAATGTGGAAATTAACAAATTATCTGGAAAAGGCGTAATTGAAAAGACTTATGAACATAAGCATCAATTTGTCTCTAATATATTTCGAAGAGATAAAAAAGATGGTGGTTGCAGAATTATTCTGGACCTTACAGATCTGAATAAGTTTGTAGAATACAAACATTTTAAGATGGAGACATTCAGTACTGCAAAATATCTTATTTCAGCAGGGTGTTATATGGCTAAGATTGATTTGAAGGATGCCTATTATTCTGTAGCAATTCATCAATGCTTCAGGAGGTATTTAAAATTTAATTGGCTGGGACAATTATGGCAGTTTAAAGCTTTACCAAATGGATTGAGTTCGGCTCCTAGACTCTTTACAAAAACTGTTGAAACCAGTTTTAGCCCAATTAAGAGCACAGAAACACATTGTTATGGCTTATCTGGATGATATTCTGATCATTAGTGATACTCAAGAGTCAGCTGAGCACTCAGTTTCAGTTACTAAAGCTTTGTTTGAAAAGCTAGGGTTTTTGATTCATCCAATTAAGTCCCAGCTGCAGCCAGCACAATCAATTAACTTTTTGGGGTTTGTAATTAACTCAGTGACTATGTTAGTTACTTTGCCAACAGAGAAGGTCAATGACATCTTGATGACTTGTAATTACCTCATTCACAAACCTTATCCCTCCATCCGAGAAGTGGCAAAAACCATTGGGAAACTGGTAGCAGCATTTCCGGCAGTGGAATTTGGTCCATTACATTATCAAAATCTTCAAAGGGACAAAACAAGGGCTCTTAAGGAGAAGGCAGGTCACTTTGACAGGCCTATGCAATTAACAAAATAAGCCGTGTTGGAATTACAATGGTGGGTTGAAAATGTCCCACAAGCTGCTAAGAATATCATGATTAAACAACCTGAAATGGTTTTACAAACGGATGCTAGTGCTCTCGGATGGGGGGCTACAGATTCGTCCTCCAGTTGTGGAGGTAGATGGAAAGCTCAAGAAGAAGCGTTTCTTCAAGTTTATGGTATTAACTATTTGGAGTTATTGGGTGCTTTTTATGGACTTAAAGCATATTGTTGTGCTAAACAAGGTCTACATGTGTTAATACAGTTAGACAATAAAACGGCTGTTGCATACATTAATCACATGGGGGGAGTTAGGTCAGTATCATGTGATTGTCTGGCCAATGAGATATGGCAATGGTGTATTGGTCGCCAAATATGGATTTCAGCAAGCTACATTCCGGGTAAGGACAATGTGGTAGCAGATGAGAGGTCCAGGATTTTTAAAGATAATACGGAATGGATGCTTAAGCCAGCAATATTTAAGAATATTGTAAACCAATTTGGGTTGCCAGAAATAGATTTGTTTGCATCTAGGCTTAATCATCAGTTGCCTACTTATGTGTCTTGGGAACACGATCCAGATGCAGTAGCAGTAGATGCTTTTTCACTACACTGGGGAAAGATGTTCTTTTATGCTTTTCCACCATTTGCTTTGATTCAGAGATGCTTGAAGAAGATAGAACAAGATTCTGCTTCTGGATTGTTGGTAGTTCCAAATTGGCCAACTCAACCTTGGTTCCCAGTAATGCTGAATATGATTAAAGAACCATATATGTCGATTCCTAACTGTAGTGATATCTTGACTAATCCGGTAACTAAAGAGATTTACCCATTGTATGCATATATGAATTTGTTAATCTGCAGGTTTTGACCAGACCACTACAGGAGCTGGGATTGTCGGACCAAACTATGAAAGTTATGGTTGCATCATGGCGCAATAGCACACAAAAGCAATATATGACACATATTAAGAAATGGGAAGACTTTTGCACACAGTCAAATATTTCTTATGATACTGTAAATATTGTAAATGTTTTGGAATTCCTTGCCAATTTGCATTTTCAGCAACATTTAAGTTACAGTGCCATTAACACTGCACACAGTGCTTTGTCGTCCTATTTAGGGCTTATGACTGATCAGAGATCAATTGGGTCGCATCCATTAATATCTAGATTCATGAAAGGAATCTTTAATATTAATCCACCCAAACCAAGATACACAGAGATTTGGGATGTGAGCATTGTACTTACGCTACTTAGACAATGGACTCCAATTGAAGGGTTGACATTGGAAAGATTGACATTGAAATTAGTCATGTTAATGTCACTGGTCTCAGCTCAAAGAGTGCAAACTTTACAAATGTTGCGTTTAGACTGTATGCATGTGACTACAGATAATGTTGTGTTCTATGTTTACGAGTTAATCAAACAAAGCAGACCAGGGAGATCTGGAACAAAGGTAACCTTTCAAGCTTATCATATTGATCCTACTTTGTGTGTGTGGTTAAACATTTGAACGAATATATTAAAGTTACTGACACCCTTCGAGGAAATGAAAAAGCGTTAATGGTTACGCACAAAAAAACCACACACAAAAGCTTCAGTTCAAACTATCTCAAAATGGTTGAAACGGGTGTTGGTTTTAGCGGGAGTAGACACTGATGTGTTCAAATCTCACTCCACCAGGGCGGCAGCTACGTCCGCGGCGAAGGGGCGGGACGTACCTCTCGAGCATATTTTAAAAGTCGCAGGGTGGAGTAAAGAAGAAACTTTCTCAAAGTTCTACAATAAACCTGTTCACACTATGACAAGCTTTGGACACGCGGTGTTGGGAGCACTATAATCACCTGCTTTGTTTACTATTAATTGCTATAATCAATGGTGTAGTCACTTCTATCTTTTATCACTTGTAATCATTTTCCCTCAGATATAAGGAGGGTTATTATATGGTCTTTAAACCATTAAAAAGTTAATTGTGAAATGATCTAACATTAGTCTGGTTTCTCATGTATGTGTTTACTTAGCCGGACTGTCGTACGGATTGATTCTACGACATAAAAAACACAGAAAGCTTTAAAATCTTCACGTAGTCACTCACGTGACTCCGAAGTAAAATAGTAAGATTAAACAAGAACTTACCAGTTCGAAGTTTGATCGTTATTTTATGAGGAGTTACGATGAGGGATTACGTGCCCTCCGCTCCCACCCTCATAAAATAAATGATCAAATGGTAGTTTTGAGTCTTTTATGAGCCTTACTATGTTACTCCGGCTTTTGGTGTTCTGTGTTTTTCATGCCGCTGCTTTGAAGTATGCCGTTGCCAGCGTGAGGCGGGTTCTTCACGTAATCCCTCATCGTAACTCCTCATAAAATAACGATCAAACTTCGAACTGGTAAATTCTTGTTTAATCTTACTATTATGCTGATCTCACTGTGGACACTCCGTAATTTTGTTCTATTATTTTTCTATGTTTTTATATAATTTTGACTGAAGACTATAGACTTCTTTATAAGAAATAATTCAACTGCGTAAAGAATAAAGTGAAAAATTTATTTTTACAAATAACTTGCTGAGATTCATGATAAATAAAAGTAATAAATTATTTAAAAATGAAACTCTTTGGAAAAAGTGATTAACTGCAGAATAGACAAATGTTTTTTTCCCATGGGTTAACTTGGAGAAAATGTGTTAAAATTGAGATTCAATAGATAACATCCTTTTCATCTATGGAGATGCAGCAAGAATTACAATAGCGAATATTAAATCCAATTCACTGAGGGCAAGAGCCCACAGCAGTATTTCAACTTGACAAGAAAAGGGAAAATGAATTTGTATTGCTCTTCATCATGCTTACAATTAATGAATTACCGAGTTGCTGAAATCAAACAGAAAAATCAAACAAGTAGCCCTGTCATTTTATTTTTATTTCATGGTGTTGGTTAAGAGAAGAATGATCAACACCACAAGACCGGCTTTTTTAGTTTTAATTTTAATTTAGTTTAGTGATACAGCGCTGAAACAGACCCTTCGGCCCACCGAGTCTGCACTGACCAGCGATCTCCGCACAGTAACACTATCCTATACACACTAGGGACAATTTTGACATTTATACCAAGCCAATTAACCTACAGACCTGTACGTCTTTGGAGTGTGGGAGGAAGCGCAAGATATCGTAGAAAACCCATGCAGGTCACAGGAGAACATACAAACTCCCTACAGGCAGCACCCATAATCATGATCGAACCCGGGTCTCTGGCGCTGTAATGCCCCTGTCCCACTTAGGAAAACTGAACGGAAACCTCTGGAGAATTTGCGCCCCACCCAAGGTTTCCGTGCGGTTCCCGGAAGTTCCCGGAGGTTTTTGTCAGTCTCCCTAATGGTCGAAAGTGGTTTCCGTTTAAAAAATCGGTAATTTTTTAGTCTAAGCCGGTTGCGATGCTAGTTGAAGGTGGTTGCTGGAGGACAAAAACCTCCGGGAACCGCACGGAAACCTTGGGTGGGGCGCAAAGTCTCCAGAGGTTTCCGTTCAGGTTTCCTAAGTAGGACAGGGGCATTAGGCATTAGCTCTACTGCTGAACCACTATGCCGCCTATCTGCTTGCTCAAGATTCTCAATGCTGCCTGAGTGTTTATTCTCCATTTCATGGGCCAGGGTTCCCATAAGTTCATTGGACTGTCAAAGTTAGTTTGGTCTACAACAAGCAACAAGCTTGTCGTCTACAACAAGCAACAAGCAAATTGCTTGTTGTAGATGAGTGACAGTGGGAACGAATGAAGAAAGCATTGGGACAATTAAGCTATCTTGCTTGACAGCAGTCCCCTGAGACAGAGTCCACGGTCTCCATGGAGCCAAAGTGACAAATTTCCATGGGGAACCAAGCTGGAGAAAGACACTCCACATTTTTGTTGACACGACAGAGTCAAAGAATTTTGTAAAGCCAGAATAAAACATGTAGAGTGACGGAGTCGGCTCATTGCATTTCTCGTAGAATTATCATCTGGTGAGGATCATATGCATTGTAACAATTGATGGATTCAACCTGCATTGTGAAGTAGGGAACTGTTTTTCAGCCACTCTGAGTAGTTAGTTGGGAAGGATCCTGGCGATGACATTCTCTTTGTAAGACAACTGGAATACTCTCTATAGTTAACATAATCAGGTTTGCCTTGTATCCTGGTTATTATTAAAGTTTTTTTAAATCATCCGGCATATTACCCTCTTTCCAGATGTGGAAGATGAGTTGCTTATGATTGTAATTTAATTCTATCGAGCTTTGGAACTTCAGCAGGGATGTCCTTCATTCCCAAAGCCTTGTTGGTTCTCAATTGGAATTATTACAGGCGTGACTAACTGGGGTTGATAAATTATATAATTGGATTTGTTCTACTTTTGGTTGACAGGACCCATCTGGACAACCTACCACGTTGCTTGGCATTTACTTTGTAGCAATACTGTAGCAATTCAGGTCAAGGCAAGACTAGTTGTACAACACATAACCTGAGCATTATAAGTATGTGTGTCTGTAATATGCATCTATCTTGTAATCAGATGTAGTGCATCAAATTGGTTGAGGAGTTGTATCTATAATCATGTACATTTGCAGGAGGATAACAAAACGTATTGTCCATTTGTCACTTGTGACTATATTCTTCATCTTTGCTTTTTGAACTCCTGTGCTAGCTTCAGCATCATTGACGAGGATATCCTCTTCCGTTAGATGTTTAATTGTCCATCATCACTCAACAATTGCAGAGGTTGTTAAATCGTTATTACATGTTACTCTGCTGCAGTTTCACATGTTTGAGGATCGCAGCAAATAAAATGGTATTACATCTTCCCTGCTTGTAACCTGGGAAGAAATGCTGTTTGCAGTTATCCACCAGGTGGAGTCCTGGACAATCTTGTGCAAGTTTGCAGTCATCACTTGCATATTTGCCATTGATGCACCAGCCTTCCAGATTTCACACTGAACACTCGAAGGAGTTATTTTGGATGTGCAAACTAGTTAAGAAAGTTGTTGTGTAATATATAACTTTTTTTTTAAAGGCAATTGATAAACAACTAAAACAAATAATAAAATGAAAAATAATGTGTTTAAGACATTTAGAGAAATATTTAGAGTCATACAGCACAGAACAGTTCAGCCCAGCAAGCCCATTTAACTGATGTAAATTAATTAACCGTGACAATAATTAAAGTGAGGTAAAAAGATAAAATATTTACATTCATTAATGTTTTTAATGAAAACCAAATGATTGGGGCCAAATTACATGCACCAGCAATGACCACTATAAATATGAGGGGCCAGATAAGAAGTGTATCCAGTCCCTAAGATCAGTAATTTACAGAAAGAACTGTAGAGGCTGGAAAAATGCTGGAGAAACTCAACGGCTGAGGCAGCACCTATGGAGCGAAGGAATAGATGGCGTTTCGGGTTGAGACCCTTCTTCAGTGATATGGGGGGTGGGGCGGGATGAAGAAAGGAAGAGGCAGAGACAGTAGGCTTTGGGAGAGCTGGGAAGGGGAGGGGAAGGAGGGAGAAAGCAAGGACCACCTGAAATTGGAGAAGTCAATGTTTATACTGCTGGGGTGTAAACTACCCAAGCGAAATATGAGGTACTGCTCCTCCAATCTGCAGTGGGACTCACTCTGGCCCTGCAGGAGGCCCAGGACAGAAAGGTCGGATACGGAATGGGAGGGAGAGTTGAAGTGCTGAGCCACTGGGAGATCAGGTTGGTTAATGCGAACCGAGCGGAGGTGTTGGGCAAAGCGATCACCAAGCCTACGCTTGGTCTCACCGATGTAGAACAGTTGATACCTAGAGCAGCGGATGCAATAGATGAGGTTGGAGGAGGTGCAGGTGAACCTCTGCCTCACCTGGAAAGACTGCTTGGGTCCTCCCACAGCTCTCCCACAGCCGACTGTCTCAGCTCTTCCTTTTTTCTTCCAACCATACCCCCCCGCCCACCCCCACATCAGTCTGAAGAAGGGTCTCGACCCGAAATGTCACCTATTCCTTCGCTCCATAGATGCTGCCTCACCCGCTGAGTTTCTCCAGCATTTTTGTCTACTTTAGTAATTTACAGAGAGCGCTTGGACTAAGTGGTAAATTGAGAGTCAGATGACAGGCTCAATTATACCTTCAACTAATACCTAGCACATTTCATACTTGCCACGAGACATCCAGTAGTGGAAGTTCGAAACACACTGTTTAGTTTAGAGATACATCGTGGAAACAGGCCCTTCATCCCACCGAGTCCACACCGACCAGTGATCCTCGCACATTGACACTATCCTACACACACTAGGGACAACATATTTATACCAATTAATTGTTCAATTAACCTACAAACCTGTACGTCTTTGGCGTGTGGGAGGAAACCAGAGCAGCTGGAGAAAACCCATGCAGGTCACGGGGAGAATGTACAAATTCCGTACAGGCAGCACCCATAGGCAGGATCGAACCTGGGTCTCTGGCGCTGTAAGGCAGCAACTCTACTGCTGCTCCACCGTGCCGCCAACTGACGCAGATAATTTTAGAAAGTAACACCAATCTCTACTAGGCTGTGCAACATCACCTGTGACCCGATATTGGGTTCACCCACTCAGTGTTTAATGTCAAGGCAAAGTCGAGCCACATTGCCTGTGGCGAAACAGGCGCTGGTATCACATGTGTGCCCACTATCAGAAATCCAGTCCAGGCTACAACATAAGCATGACATTCAAAAAGGGTCGTATGACAAGACAAGCAGACCACTTCCACCACTAGCCGAGGGACAGGTGGTGTGTCTACAAATCGACAAAGGTCACGACCGCCACGGTGTAATTTCTGGCAGTGCCTCCGAGCCACGTTCTTATTTGGTTAATGCCGGTGGCATTTGGGCACTTACAGACGTAATAGACAGCACATTCTGCCTTTGAATGAACCATCAGCACCTCCGTATTATCCCGACCGCCAGGGCCGGCCTTAAGCCGATTGGACCGATTGCTCCCAATTGGGCCCTGCGAGTAAGGGGGTTCCGTGCCAGAGTAATCTAGCCTCGGCTCGGGTAGATCTACCCCGGGTGGAGGGGGGAGAGAGGGGCGGAGAGAGAGTGGAGGGAGAAGAAAGGGGTAGACGGGGAGGGGGGTGTGAGGAAGAATGGAGAAGGGGGAGAGGGGGAGGTGCATGGAGGGCCGGGCCGGGGGTTACATGGAGGGCCGGGCCGGGTGTTGGAGCAACGTTTACAAACATCGGCCTCAGCTCACACCCATCAACCCGGACCCCGGCATCCGCTCTTGCTGCCGGCCCTCTCCCTCCCTTCTCTCCCTCCCTTCTTCCCTCCCTCCCTTCTTCCCTCCCTCCCTTCTCTCCTTCCCTCCCTCCTTCCTTCCCTCCCTCCTTCCTCTCTCATTCCCCTTCTCTCATTCGCTCCATCCCTCCCTCCTTTCTCTACTTCCCTCCCTCCCTTCTGTCCTTCCTCCCTCCCTCCCTCCCTCCCTTCTCTGCTTCCCTCCCACACATACATAACGCACAGACAACTAACACACACAACTAAGTCAGGATGGGGTAGAAGCCCAAAGGGTAGGATGGGGCTGAAGCCCAAAATGTAATGCCTGGACTGGTTTTTCACCAATGGTTATTGGTTTTCCAGGATCTATTTAATAAACTTACTTTTTTTTCATTTCACAGTCACTAAAACAAGTGGTATTGTAACTATGAACTTTTCACAGGTGACCTACACATTTTATATGTTACCTGTAGGCTAACATGTATGCAATTTTATATTAAAATCTAGCTTAGATCTGTGTGGTCCATTAAGTCACAGGCACTTTTTAAGCGCATTTTGATTACTTTCCATTCTACCTTGGAGATATAAAGTCTATAATAGACTTTAATTATATTTCTATGAATCTACAGACCTTTGCTGGGAACCTGGGGCTTACCAAAATTGTTCCCAATTGGGCCTTGCACCTCCTAAGGCCGGCCCTGCTGACCACACAGATATACGTCCATCCCCATCCAGCAGCATCATCCCAGCCATACCAACACTACCATCTGCTTCTGATCCGATCACTTCGCCTATGGCCACACCGCCTCCACCTGTGCCAAAGTCTCCTGTTTCTCGCTCTCCTCGCTCTCTCGCTCTCTCGCTCTCTCACTCTCTCTGATGAGTATGTATGCCATGGAGATGAAAGCACAAGGTACAGGCATTACAAATAAAAGACTACGAGTTCTAAACTCTTTGTGTGAGTCTGATCAATTCAACAGAGGCCAAGTCAATGGATATTTTTAAGGTGGATATTAACAGATTTTTGATTTGTAAGGGTGTCAGGGGTTATGGGGCGAAGGTAGGAGAATGAGGTTGAGAAGGAAAGATAGATCAGCCATGATTGAATGGCGATCTTGATGATAGAAACAAAGAAAATAGGTGCAGGAATAGGCCATTCGGCCCTTCGAACATGCACCGCCATTCAATATGATCATGGCTGATCATCCAACTCAGTATGCCGTACCTGCCTTCTCTCTATACCCCCTGATCCCTCTAGCCACAAGGGCCACATCTAACTCCCTCTTAAATATAGCCAATGAACTGGTCTCAACTACCTTCTGTGGCAGAGAATTCCAGATGTTCTGTGTGAAAAATGTTTTTCTCATCTCGGTCCTAAAAGATTTCCCCCTTATCCTTAAACTGTGACCCTTGTTCTGGACTTCCCCAACATTGGGAACAATCTTCCTGCATCTAGCCTGTCCAACCATTTAAGAATTTTGTAAGTTTCTATAAGATTCCCCATCAATCTTCTAAATTCTAGCGAGTACAAGCCGAGTCTATCCAGTCTTTCTTCATATGAAAGTCCTGACATCCCAGGAATCAGTCTGGGCGGGATCAGATGGGCAGAATAGCCTTATTATTCTCCTAGAACTCATGAAGTTATGAACTAAATGGTCATGAGGAGTATTGAATTGACTGAAAAACACCTTGGGGCATCTCATGGCCACAAAATAAGGAAGTCTATTCCTCTGTTTATTTTTATTCTTGTCTTCATCCTTTCCCTTTCACCAGTAGAATCTTTCTTTGTGAAATTTTCTTCACCAAAAAGAGCCAATTTCATATAGATGGCAAACAAGATATAGGTCGTCCATTTTTGGCAGTGTTATTTCAAGGCGTTTATTCATGAAATAACCTTTTTTTTAATTGCTAATTCAGCACACTCTAAAATTAAGTTTAGCACGAAGTTCACCCATGCCAATATTTAACTGTCAACATAGATTTAAATCAGTCCTTCACTGTACCATTTTATTAATAGCAGAACACAAGAACATAGAAAATAGGTGCAGTAGTAGGCCTTTTGGCCCTCCATTAAGTCGCATGCACTTTTTAAGCGCACATTTTGATTACTTTCCATTCTACTATAGAGATATAAAGTCTATAATGGACTTTCATTATATTTCTATGAATCTACGGACCTTGGCTGGGAACCTGGGGCTCACGAAAATTGTTCCCAATTGGGCCCCGCACCTCCCAAAGCCGGCCCTGCTGACTGCACAGGTATTCTTCCATCCCCATCCAGCGGCATCGGCCTGACCATACCAACACTACCATCCGCTTCTGATCCGGTCGCTATCTGATCCGGCCATTCAATATGATTATGGTTGATCATCCAAAATCAGTACCCCATTCTGGCTTTTTCCCCATATCCCTTGATTCCCTTAGCCCTAAGAGCTAAATCTAACTCTCTCTTGAAATGAATGAGCATTTGGGAGACCAGTAGGATGAATGGGCATGGCTGTAGCGGGACTGCAGGCATCCTCTGCCGGCCGGGAATGGTACATTTCTGTGTGCCTTCTCTCCAACACACTCTAGACACCACTCAAACGCAACAATCAGAATCTGGGTGGAGCCGTGCCCAGCAGAGCTGGCAGCACTGAGCAGATGTACTCGCTCATTCAGCGAGTTGGTGAGGTTGGTGGAGGCTACTCTTGCCATGCCTGCTTGCTCCCCTGTTGCACTTATTTCTCTGATTATTATGTGGATTATTACATAGATTATTTGGGGTGTTAAATGGAAAGGGAACAAAACCATAGAATAATGGAATTATTTTAAGAAATTACAACATAGAATTAGGCCATTTGGCCCATCATGCCCTAGTTGGTCAAAATTAATGCAACCAAACTTGATTTCTGCACAATATGTAACTCTGCAGGTCACAGATATTATAAAAGAATCCCCAAGTACTTTTTAAATGTAATGATGTGATTGATTCCATCAGCTGGATTTTCACTGTATTCTGTTTCTGTTGAATGTCAATGCCATGGTGATGCATAATTTCATATAATACGGTGTTACATTAGGTCAACGTTTTTACATTTATGGAATGCCGTTCTTCAAAAATTCAAATGTCTCCCCAAACATGGAAAATTTGATTAAGAAGCAAATCCTTTACTTACGTTTTCACAGAAAGAATCAAGCTTCATTTTGCTTTCTAAACAGCGAGGCATATCTTCTTGCTATTGCATTTGATGAATACTTGAATATCAAGCAAGCTCTACTGTGTGTGTGCATTGCGTGTAAATTAATTCTTTGTATTCATTGCATCCAATGGACTAAATCAGGAAAATATGCCCAGTATCGTAAGTTTCCATGGGTGAAATGCCGCAGTTTCTCCCTGTTTGGTATTTACATCAGAACAGCACTGTGTATTTATTCTATAAAACCAGATTCAAAAGGTTATTAAGCTTTCAAACCATGACTGGGATTGTAATATTGCTTCTAGGCATTGACCGACATAATATCATGTTAGATTTTAAAAGGTAATGTGACGGCACCTCATAATAGAAATGTTTTGTTTAATAATGCAACCATGTTACTAGTTATTAACATTTTAAATTCAGTGGCAGAATAAAGATACCATAGCAACCTGTGACATCATAGCAACTTGTGGTGTGCTGCATGATGCTTTACGATAGCAGGAGGGCAGGGTTGGCTGGCAATATAATGTGCATCTTTGAAATGACAGAAATCACAAGGACTCTGGGTACAGGATGAAAGATGCGGCATTAGTTATATGTAGGCCTTGGTTAAAATGCTAATGCTTGATAAAATTAATTAAATCATTATCAGTTTTTTTTTGGCTGCAAAACAGAACAGATTTTGTGTTTGAACTTTCAAAATCGGGAAATAAAAGTAGCTCCACCTGGGAAACCTCTTCTGGGATCTTGATTAGATGCTTTTGATGCTCTTTTTTTTGCCGTCATGGGAGCCAGACCAAGCTGGTCAATACACTGCCAACATATGTCACATGAGGAGCAAGCTAAATCGCCAGCATGGATTCACAATTTGATGAGCTTTATTTTTGTTCTTCAACGGCATCTCCTTTAGCAAACATAGGACATTTATCAGGGTAAATGATTTCTGGAAAAGTATCATCCCCGTGCATATTTAACTACCTTCACCATGCAGTACAGTTTTTACTGCCATTGTCTGTGTGACATAGAATATCGAACAATACAGCACAGGATATACACAAAAAGCTGGAGTAACGTCACCCATTCCTTCTCTCCAGTTTTTTGTGTCTATCTTGGGTTTAAACCAACATCTGCAGTTTCTTCTTGCACATACAGCACAGGAACGGGCCCTTCAGCCGACAATGTCTGGGCCAAAATAAACTAATCTCACCTGCCTGCACATGTTCCTTACCCATTCGTTCCCTGCATATCCATGTGCTTCTCTAAAAGCCTCTTAAATGCCACTATCATATCTGCTTCCACCACCACTGCTGGTAGCATGTTCCAGGCACTCGCCATTCTCTGAGTAAAAAAAAAACACATGCCCTACACATCTCCTTTAAACATTGCCTCTCTCATGTTAAAGCTATGCCCTCTAGTCTTTGATATTTCCATGCGAGGATAACGGTTCTGACTGTCTGTCCTATCTAGGTAGACCTCTCATAATTTTGTATACTTCTATTGTAAATAAGCACTACTAAGCTTCCCCCAGTCTAGTTCAGTCAATAAAACACTGATTCAAACACTGGAACAATTAATCTTTATTTTTGGATTGCACAACAAATTACCTTATACCTAAACCATCGTGGGTTCGATCCTTGTATCTGCCTGGCCAGGCCCTTCAGCCTCGTGCAAGCAGAAACACACCTAAAGGTCACGCAGTCCCAAGTGTTCTTCCAGAAGATCAACAAAGGACCTCGTGGGGTTGCCTTTTATAGGTCCCGAACCTTGAGGGGCCGAACTACAGAGGGGTGGTATCTTTACAATCCAATCAAACATATTAATTACAACAATACATTATTGACAGTTACACAGACCAATAACAGAATGTCCCTTACAATGTTGCAGAAGAAACTTCCAGAAGAAGCAAACTTAATTTGAATAATGCAACATTCACCCTGGAATCCAAACAAACCTGCCAGGAGCTCAACACTTTAACCAATCAACACACAGCAGGGTAACTGTCTGGCAACATTATTTACAATATGTACACTTAGTTTGCATTAATCCAAACTAAGGGGGGTAGAGAGGGGGGGAGAGAGAAGGGGGGGGGGCATTTTTAAGAAGTATGTCGAAGACACACTTCTAAATTCACAGATTAGGTCGCACAAGTGGGACAGCTCCTTTAGTTTGCATTAATCCAATCGACTTCATGCATTTTACATTTCCTTGGATGTCTTCTGCAGAAATCCTGTTCATTCTGTCAATTGAATATGCAACACTGATTTGGACTTCATACTTATTGGCACCATTCAAAAGCTTGTCTTATTTCTGTAGAGCACATCAGACTTGACTAAAATGGCTTAACAATACATGAGTCCTTACTAAATTTTGATCCTATGGCTGCTCTGTTTTAGCCAGAATTAACACTATCAGATCTCCCCTCAGCCTCCTGAATTCCAGGAAGAGCTATCCAAGACTGCCCAACCTCTCCTTATGCTAATATTCTCTAATCCAGTCATCATACCCCACACATCTTTAAAAATGCCCCCCATAACACCTTAAAGCAATGGCCTCTAGTCTTTGAATTTCTACGCTGGGAAAAAGGTTCTAGCTATCTCATGCTTTATGTTTTAAAGCCCGATGCCCCTTAGAAGGGCGGATGGTGTTTGCAGACTGTTATTTTGCAGTTCCTAATAAAGTTGGTTTGTTTTTTTTTACAAGTAATGCAATGTGATCTCTATTGTTAGTGTTGGTGGATTGAAAGGTTAGAGATTATGTACAGCTCAAAATGATGCCATGGAGAGCTGGGATCCACGTAATTCAGATTAAAATGTGCTGTGGAGTGTTGAGTGGGCAAGGGGGTAGGGGGTTGAGGGGTGAGGGTGGAGGATGGTAAGGAGGAGGATGGTGGAGTTGGATGGGTAGGGTGGAGAATTAAATATCTGCCAGAAGATATTTAGAGATTTTCTTTCATGTTGGATCAGTTTCCTGAGTGATAATTTCTCCCACAAAAAGCAGGTGTCCAATATCATTAAACAAATTATGGGACCCCAAAGTGTTCTTCATTCTGGATCAAACGGGTAAGCTTTTGGGCTAGCTTTAAAGGTAAGGCAACTAACAATTACTACGCTATTTTCTGCCAGAGGGATTCAGGTTTAGGAATGCATTGGCATGTTGCAACTGTGAGTAATGATGTGCTGCCAAAATCATTCTGAGTGACTAAAAGGCCCCCCTTGGAAGTTAAGCATTCAAATTTAAACACATTGGAGTCCGATTATTTTCCTGTGATTAAACATGAAAGTGAACTTTGTTAGAACGTACTTGATAAAGTGGCGCTCTGAGAGGGGTCAATGTATATTTAATTAATGGGCCTTTGCTGCAATATTCTATTGTGAATCAGTCGAAGTGCATCATATGATGGAACTGACCTAAAATACTTTGTGCATACAAAGCTCTATACCCCACTGACTCCACAATTTGTGGGGGGAATTAAATTTCAAATTAAGTAGCTGTGCAAATCTGGGCTTTTGCAAAGAGACAGCCTCATTGATCTCAGGGCTACATAAGGATCCCTGAATATCGCCAAACACTAGCCTTACAAGTTAGGCGGCATGGTGGCACAGTGGTAAAGTTGCTGCCTTACAGTGCCATAGACCCGGTTTGATCCTGACTATGGGTGTTGTCTGTGTGGAGTTTTTACCTTCTCCCTGTGACCGCGTGGGTTTTCCCCAGGTGGTCCGGTTTCCTCTCACAATCCAAAGATGTACAGGTTAATTAGCATTGTTAAAGCTTGTAAATCGTCTCTAGTGTGTAGGGTAGCGTTACTGTCTGAAGATCACTGGTCGGCGTGGACTCCATGGGCTGAAAGGCCTGATTCCACGCTGTATCTCTAAACTAAACTAATATATGTATCAAACACAAATAAATTAAAGGTAGCAGTTAATAATCAAGATATTAATTACTGTATGTAAAGATGACATTTTCTAAAAAATAGAACAATTTTAATTTATCTATAACTATATGCCATCTTTAGCACACTAGTTGATGTAATAAACTGCACACAGTTATTTGAACATTGCCATTTGGTTTTTATAAACCAGGTGATCTTGCATCAAAGCAGCACAAATAACTGAGTGATATTATTAAGTTAACCAATTCAAGAAAAAAAATGTATATGGGGAAAATTAAACAAGAGTCGTAATTTTGTGGATTGTAATTTGATTGGAGGTTATTGATCTAAAATGTTTACACTACTTTCCTTCTCCTCGGCACCACCTGCCCTGTTGCCCTAATCTTCGTTGTTTATTTTGTCTACCTTCATCTTTTATTGAGTTAATTTCAATTCCTTATAATCTCTCTGATCGGCAGCTCAAAATATCTTCTATATATCTTTATTCAATAACGATATTTGCCACTGCAGATATTCGATGGAAAATGCTGATCATCCCCAGGAACGATGGTACTGATTAGTTTAGTTTGGACGGAAACAAGCCCTTCGGCCCACCGAGTCCACGCCCACCAGCGTTCCCTGCACATTAACATCACCCTGCACACACTAGGGACAATTTCTACACTATACCAAGCCAACTAACCTACAAATCTGTAGTCTTTGGGAGGAAACCAAAGATTTAATATAATTTAGTGGTACAGCGTGGAAACAGGCCCTTCGGCTAACCGGGTCCGCGCCGGCCAGCGACCCCCGCACATTAATGCTATCCTACACACACTAGGGACAATTTTTACATTTACCAAGCCAATTGACTTACAAACCTGTACGCCTTTGGAGATCTCGGAGAAAACCCACGCGGTCATGGGGAGAATGTACAAACTACATACGAACAGCACCCGTAGTCGGGATCGAGCCCGGGCTTCAGGTGCTGCAAGTGCAGTAAGGCAGTCATCCTACCACTTAGCCACCGTGCCGCCCTGTTTATACAATAAATAAATGTAATTACATGATAAGTGAATTAGGAAAGAACTTGCTTCCTCTTTCAATGCAGGTTGAACAGGCTCTTTGGCACAGGACTGCTATATGCATGTGCATGTGTAAGCCTGTGTTTGAGACTGTTAACAGATGTTTCACTCACCTCTGGGAAGAGAATTCTAATTATATGATGATAAAAATGTGGCCATTAACTTGTGGTTTCTTGCAACACTATTGAATCAGCCAAGCACAAAAATCAAATAAAAATAAATGTGTCCAGTTTGCACAAAGAACAAAATGCTTCATGCCATTTCCTTTCAGTTTTCAGAAAAATTTGCATCACAACCAACTTATTACCATAAGACCTGTGAAACATCAACCTAATTCTTTTCTTTCCAGACCATTTTTGTGCTGATAAATCATTGATTTTCCTACATCAAGCTTCTCAGCTTGACTGCACTAATTTAATAAAGTCTTCAACCTTTTCACACATAGTTGAAATATGAATGGGCTGTCACGCTTGGTGAATACATTAGTTTTGGAATAGCATTGAACTTTTATGTTAATCCCATTGTCAATTACCATTTATTTAGAAACATTTATATAATCCCTTTCTCACATCTTCATTTTCTCATTTTGCATAATATCCGGCTTCTGCATTCTCTCCTATTATCCTCCAGTTCACTTTTTTTTGTAACATAGCTGCTGCTCTTTGTTTTCCTAAATTTGCAAGTCCGGCACGTTGCAGTATATCTTGTTCGGCTCATTAAATGTCAAATGGCAGCTCAGCTACCCAGAGATGAGAAGCAGAATTACTAACCATTGGTCAGCTTTAGTGGAAATATGAAGTGCTTAATATGTGCAATGCTGATAAAGAAGTTAGCTCCACTGTCTGTGTCTAGGGCGGCATGATGGAGCAGCGGTAGATTTGCTGCTTCACAGCACCGGAGACCCAGGTTCGATCCTGACTACAGGTGCTGTCGGTGTTTGTACGTTCTCCCTGTGACCGCGAAGGTTTTCCTTGGGTGCACCGGTTTCCTCCCACACTCCAAAGATGTGCAGGCTTGTTGGTTAATTGGCTTCTTTAAAAATGATAAACTGTCTCTCATGTGTAGTGTGCGCTAGTGTAACGGTGATCGCTGGTCGGTGCAGACTCTGAGGGCCAAAGGGCCTGTTTCTGTGCTGTACCTCTCTAATCTTTAACCTCCAGTAAATACCCAATTGGCCGTGGCCCATTGAGCATGTTATCCAGGCTGACACGGCAATGTACTTTTGGGAGGGAACTCCATGAGAGAGGATTTTAGCTGTCTTTATAGATAAATATAGTTTTTTTTAACTCTCCACCAATGACCAACTTTTTAACCCTTCACCATTCTCACCAAAAGAATAATGTAGTTCAGATAATTTTGTTTATTGCAGTGTGGGGAGCTTTGCAGAGGAATTTAACGCGTGATGTCCAACATGGTTAGTTAACCTATACATTCTACTCAAGAAGGCTGTGCATATCTTGTAACTTCTAGATCAAAATAAGTCTAAACATAGAGTTTACTCAAGTATGGAAAGCTTGAGATTTTTAAGAAAAATGACATTGATTTTTAAATAGTTTGTGGTAAGTAATTTCATTGGGCTGATGCACTTCTGTGAAGGACCTCGCCTGAATTTTCATTTGAGGATTTATGGAACATTTGTTGCTATTTAGGCTGAAACTTCTGCTGATCATGGCATAACTGTGAGTCAATCTCAAATCTGCAAATGCAGTGTAAATCTATTACATTTGTGCTTTACTGACACAAATATTTAAACTCAGCCAAGCACTGAACAGTGTAATTAATACATCTGGCATGCTGAACCACATGCTGAGGTTTGATTGTTCCTTAACTCTCCATACTTATTTTGTCTATTCCTCCCTGCAAGTACTGACCTCTTGCCGAGATGCACCACAACGAGTGTTTGTTGTTTTCTGGCCAAAGGTGTAAGCAAGCTAATATGGTAAGAAAATGGCAAACCCTTTGATTTAATGGACATCTTTATAATGGATTTTGGTTATGGCGACGGACATGCCAACAGCTGCCTCTCCGCGGCTGCTTTCATACAGCCCTGAAAGTATGGGCTTTCAGGGCTCTACCTTAAGGGCCTGTCCCACCAGCAAGCGATTGCATGTGGGTAGCGCGACCTAACGTGGTCGCTTGAGCCGTATGGCCTCGCGGGGCCGGTCCCACTTCGATCGCCGGAGGCGTATGGAGTTGAGCGGGGCTGGTCCCTCCTGCCAAGTTGATTGGTGAGTATGACCAGCCCTGCACATCTCCATACGCCCCCGCGGTTCGAATTGGGACTGTCCCCGCGAGGCCATACGCCTCAAGCGACCACGTTTGGTCGCGCTAGACGCATGCAAATGCATGCTGGTGGGACAGGCCCTTTAGACACCACCCCTAGCTCACACTGCCTCCCTGGCCATTTGCTTACAGTCCAGGCTGCCCGTGCCACTTCAGGATCCCATTTCTTCAATGGCAACTTCCAGGCCACACCTTCAACCACCGCCACTGCTGACCCTTATCTACATTCTGGCCACATGCAGGCCATGACCATTGACTCCACCAATCCGTGCCTCTTCCTCCTGGCCACCAGTAAGTGGGGCCGTCAACTCACCTGGACTCCAGGCCCAGTTCCAGACAAAGAGTCTGAAGGGTCTCGACCCAAAACATCACATATCCATTTTCTACAGAGATGTGCTTGACCCGCTGCGTTACTCTGGCTCTTTGTGTCTATCTTTGGTATAAACCAACATCAGCAGTTCCTTTATATTACATTATGTAATGACATCAGGTTAAGCTTGTGCAAAGAAGACTCCACTTATGACTCTCCCTCAGCTGATAAACCAATTATTGAAAACAATTTGGATAAGAAATCAAAGATATCAAGGACGTTGATCGTACCCAAGATAGATGACTTCATTGTCCATCAATGGAATATTCAATTATTCAAGACTTGAATGATGTTGCTATCGGAGCTCTGCACCTATGTGAGTGGACCAACATAATAAATAAACCCACTAGACAACATCATAATCCAGTTGTACCTGCAACTATCCATGATTGTAGGACCGTACATAAAGCTGGCAATCATAATCCACTATGGGCCATCACATCCATAATCTCACAGTGTGAACAAGTGATTGATGATCGGCGCTGACTCAATGGGCCGAAGGCCCTGTCTCCATGTTCTCTCTAGGAATCAATCAAAGGGTTTGACAAGCATATCAGAGCAGCAGCAGACATCCTTAGAAATAAATAACCAACCTGGTTCAGCTACACAAGGTTGACATACATGATAAACAGCAAAATCAGCACACAAATGCTTCAGTGGCGTGATCCCATAGCCAATGATACCCAGATTTAACATCTGCAGTTCTGCCACATTTGGTTCTGAATGCTGAGGGAATTAATCAACTCAATAAAGGAGGAGAATCCATGGGCATCCCCATTTTCAGTGTTGGTGGAGCCAAGCATGCAAGTACGAAAGACAATTTGGAATATGACATGGCAGATACATTATAGGAGAAGACAATGCAGCAAACATACAGGAATTGTAGAATACAATAGGCCTGGAGAGAATAAGAAATGACTGTCAGTTAAAAGAAACTGTGATAATGGAGAAATTAATGGGACAGAAAGTCAATACATCCATGGGATTAGAGGACCCGTTTCCCAAAGGATAAGGGGATAGTAGATGCTCTGACTGTCAGCTTTCATCAATTCTAGAACACAGCTGAGAAGAAAGCAACAGCAACCTAATTATTTAAGAAAGGAGCAAGTGAAAAACTAGGAAACTAAAGAACAGTTAGCCTAACATCAGTCATTGGGAATATGTCCAACAATATCATTTGGAATATTGCTAGAATCTACTAGAATGCTAGAATGTTACTTTAATGGCTAGAATTGCTAATAAAGAAATGGTAAGAAGAAGCTTAAAAAATAATAATTACATTCTATGTTAATTATTTGGAAGAGGAGTTCAAGTATCATATTTCCAATTTTGATGATGATACAAAGCTAAGTAATCCTACGTGTCAGTAGGATTCATTCACTCTCACTCTCCGAGAGAATGAGCAAGGGCATGACAAATGTATTAAGTTGTGGGAAAATGTCAAGTAAAGCTGAGTTTGTTGTCGTATGCACAAATATGGTGAGGTGCAGGAACAATACAAAATCTTGCAACACCATTACAGGCACATAAACTCATAAACACAAAAACATAAAAGAAACATACATTATACAAAAGACAGTGTAAAGAAGCAGATTGCAAAATACAAGATATTAGTGTGAAAATGTACAATTATAAAGCAATTCCATAGTGCAAGGTGGTCTACAGTGTTTTGTTGCCTAGTCATGCACATTGGTAGGAAAATGTAGAAAAGTGGAATATTTTTAAATGGTGAGTGAAGGTAAGGTGATGATGTTCAGGGGGGAATGGAAGTATTGGTTCATCACTGAAAGTTAAAATGGAAACAGCAAGTAATTAGGAAGGCAAATCATGGGTTAAGTCTGATGAAAGATCCCAACAAAAAATGTTAACTGTCCATTTCCTCCACAGATGTTGCCTAACCTGTTGAGTTCCTCCAGCACTTAGTGTTTTACTCAGGATTCCAGCATCTGTAGTTTCATATGTCTCCCAGGCAAATTATATGTGGTCTTTATTGCAAGTGGATTTGAGCACAGGAGGAAAGATGTTTAACTACAATTGTATATGACCCTGGTGGGACTGCACCAAGACATTTCTAGTTTCCCTAACTAAGGAAGGATAGATTTGCAATAAAAGTGCTATAATGGTTTAACAAATCCAGATTAGTAAGGTTGTTCCATGAGGTAGGATGAGGTAGGCAGGACCTGCACTCTATGGAGGTTAGAAGAATGAGAAGTGACCTCCTTGAAATACGTAAAATTCTTTGAGACCTCTATAAAAATATAAAATCGGATTAGTGTAGCAGTAGTTTAAGTAGGTGCTTGAACAGTCAGCATGGACTCAGTAACCCAGAGTTCTGTTTTTATGCTGGATGACTGTATGACCTTAGGGATTGTTTGAATAGGTGTGGGGAGGATGAATTTCCTGGCTAAGAAGTCAAGAACGTGGAGTCACAGTCTCAAAATAAGAGGTTGGTCATTCAGGATAGAGAAAGGAAGAACGTTCTTTATCCATATGGTCAGTTTTTGAAATTATGTGCCTTATAAGACCATGGATGTTTATTCACAGAGTGAGTTCAAAGTAATGAATGGACATTTTTTAGATAGTCTTTGAAGGGATACAGTCAGTGCAAAAAATGACACAGGAGTAAAATATTAACAATGACTTTGCTAAATGGTGAGAGGGTGAGTGGACACTTCACTCTTCTATTTCTTATGTTCTGAATTTCCAACGTTGAGTTTTTATGAGGATTTCATATGAATGATTCATCTTAGTCTCCTTTTGAGGTCTGCATTATCTTGAATGTAATTCTTCAATCAATTCACTTCACACTGGGTGATATCAGGAAAGACAAGAGTGCACTGTGCACTGTAAAGTCTCTGACCGTCAATAACACCCATAGTTATAGTGGTACAGTCTTGGGTTCCAGGTCCAGTGGGGGATATCAAACTATAACACTTGAATCCAGTAAACAAAGTGAAAAGTTGCCTAAGTATGTTCTGTCCACAAAAGGCAAGATAAATCAGATAAATTATGCTCCGCTTATCCGCTATCTATTCCAATTATGCTCTGCTATCTGCTCCAATTGTCAATAAGAAAATATGTCATTGATAGATGCGCTAAGTAACTATGTTACTGAATAACCTGGTCACTAATGCTCAGTTCAGGTCCATCATACAGTTGTAGCATGCTGCTCCACATCTACCTTCTGTAATTTAGCCAATATAGGTAAATATCGACCCGAAAAGTAATCCATTCCTTCTATCCAGAGATGCTGCCTGTCCCGCTGAATTACTCCAGCTTTTTATGTTTATCTTCAGTTTAAACCAGCATCTGCAATTTCTTCCTGGGCAAATAACATGTTTGTTTTCTTAACTTCACTAACTTAATCTTTCTACATTTATATCTTTGTAAACATGCACCCCTTTCAGTTCCTATACATGTCTCGCTGTCAATGTCTTGTTGCACACATTATCTCACACTTCTGTGTATTAATTCTCATTTGCTGTAATTTTATTGCCCACCTGACTGGTCCAATGATATCTTCCAGCTCATTATCCTTCCCTTGAATCCATGGGTCTTAACCTTTTTCTGATGCACCCACCTTATGGGACTTTGTTAAAAACCTTGCTAAACCCCATGTAAACTACATCAAAGGAACACAGGGTGCTGGAGTAACTCAGCAGATCAGGCAGCATCTCTGGAGAGCGTGGAAAAGTGAAGTTTCAGGTTGAGACCTCTCTTCAGACTATGAAACCCGCTATTCACATTGACCCTTATTATCTTAAACTAACAGTCTAGATTTGAGAGTAATTTATTTTTCTAATGGGAATAGGCCTTTAAACAACATTTATATGTTGATTTCTGAATGCAAGCTTGAAGAACCACAGTTAACAGGTGTACTGTGTAAAGAATATCTTCTCACACATTCTGTGTTAGTTACTAAGTCTTCCTGGATCTCTGACAAGAAACAACAGATATACTGTTTGATGTATGGTAAGGTTCTGAAATACTGGGATTCCTTTGTCTTTAAATGTAAGCACTTTTCATGGATACATCAACCAAAATTTTAAAAGTTGATAATGGTAACTGGTAAACATTGGCATCACTGATGTCAATATTTTCATTAATTAACACCTAGAAATAATTGGAAAACACATGATAAAGCTGCACCTGTTAACACATTAAATACATTATTCCAGTCGTGAAAGTTATTTACTACCATTTGCAGTTGATTGGCACTGTCTGCTTTCAACTGATGGAGTTTTTGGTTTGCCATGTTACACTTCACAAAATGTTAACCGTGGCAATTTAATCTGTATAAATCTGAAGACGTCTTTGTCATGGGATGCTTTAAGATTTGGAAAGGAGAAACTCGCAGTCAATAGAAGATTTTCCCACAGTTAAATTGGACCATTTCCATCTCCACATCAGTGGATCCTCTCTGAAGACTCCACCCTTCCTCCTGCTACCCCTCCCCAGTGAAGAAAGGATCCTGAAGTGATAGGATGGTTAACTTTCAAACAATGCAAAGACGATTTTGAGTGTTTTTTTATTACTGTAAATTATGAAAAGTTGGATAATGCAGGATGGTCACAAAGCAATTTTAGGACAGCTTGCTGGCTCAGTGGTAGAGCTGCTGCCTCACAGTGCCAGAGATCCGTGTTCAATCCTGACTACAGGTGTTGTCAGTATGGAGCTTGTACATTCTTCCCCGTGACCACGTGGGTTCTCCCTGGGCGCTTTGGTTTCCTCCCATATTCCAAAGATGTACAGGTTGTAGGGTCATTGGTTTTGGTAAATATTGTAAATTGTCCCTAGTGTGTAGGATAGCACTAGTGTACAGGGAACGCTGGTTGGCGTGAACTTGGTGGGCCAAAGGTTCCAGTTTCCATGCTGTATTTCTAAGTTAAACTAAAGTAAACTAAACAATTCATATGTTAGATATGACTGTTTAAAACAAGATACAAAAAGAGCAATAGAAACAATTGAACAAACTGTCAGCCACCATAGGAGAACCCTGCCAGATTGAATAAATAATACATGACACAACATGTATGGAAACCCACCTCCATCTGACACTATACTAATCTGTGAAAGTTAAGGTAAGGAAAGCCAAGCAAATAAGTTGTTTTCTGCTTTTATTTCCAGCAAATGCTTGAGTGAGCACCTTAATAAAACTGTCCACAACAGACTGATTATGTTAGGATTTGCAAAAAGGGTGAGGTGAATGTACCGTAGGTGAGTCCTAACAAAGTCTTGGTTAATACAAAATGCTGAACCTTTATTTTACATGAAACAATGCGGAGAGACGGTCCACTTAATTGAAATGTAGTTCCTATTTAAAATTGATTAAAGTCAACCAATTCTTGCTTTTTGATAAAGGCCCATTCAGTAGAATGGTGTCCTTCAAAGGATCCATGGACAGAACATTTTGTCATTTTTCATCTCTCCTCATAAATTTGATGTTGGATGAAAGTTTTGACATTGTTTTTCCATTTTCCGAAGAGTGCATGTGAGTGTAAACAAGACTGGTCACAGCACTAATCCTTATCAACCACCAATTCCATTATTTCCTTGCCTGAGCAATTACCTATAATCTCTACTGTTTTCTGTACCGAATGATGCTCATTATTCCTTGACCCTCACTTTCCACCTTCTGGCCAAATGGTTATCAGGTAGAGCACAAGCACATACATATATTATGCCTACATACCTCACTTTTGTAATGCATTTTTCAAAAGCATGGAATAAAATAGGCAATGTATCACTATTTTCAAATCTACATTGATAACTTGATCACTTTTATTTTATAAATTGTTTTTCATTATTTCTCTGTGTAAGGATTCAATTTTGTTTATTAGCACTAGATGCTAAAAGATCATTGGTCTATAACTCTGGACTGTCTCAGTTCCTTCTTTCAATATAGAATTCATGTTAATCATCTGTCAGCAATTGAAGGTTTATATAAAGCAACAATGTTAAAATTTTCTTTTTTGAGTTATTTCAGCGCGGATGGGAAAATTAATTGAATTTGTGTATGGTAGCATTTTGGTTAAATATTTGGAGTAGACACAAGAGGCTAAGATTATTGATCTGGAAGGAAGTTTGTGAATCCTAACACGGCATTTAGAGAATTCAAATCTGGATAAACAGGGTTTGATCAGGAACAGTCAACATGGATTTGTGCCTGGAAGGTCATGTTTGACAAACCTTCTTGAATTTTTTGAAGCGGTAACTAGGGAAATTGATGAGGGTAAAGCAGTGGATGTTGTCTATATGGATTTCAGTAAGGCCTTTGACAAGGTTCCCCATGGAAGGTTGGTTCAGAACGTTCAATCTTTGGGTGTTAATGGCGGAGTAGCAAGATGGATTCAACAGTGGCTGAATGGGAGATGTCAGAGAGTAATGGTGATGGCTGTTTGTCAGGTTGGAAGCCAGTGACCAGTGGGGTGCCTCAGGGATCTGTGTTGGGTCCACTGTTGTTTGTCATGTACATCAATGATCTGGATGATGGGGTGGAAAATTGGATAAGTAAGTATGCAGATTATACTAAGATAGGTGGTGTTGTGGATAATGAAGTAGATTTTCAAAGTCTACAGAGAGATTTGGGCCATTTGGAAAAGTGGGCTGAAAGATGGCAGATGGAGTTTAATGCTGATAAGTGTGAAGTGCTACATCTTGGCAGGACAAATCAAAATAGGACGTACATGGTAAATGGTAGGGAATTGAGGAATGCTGTGGAACAGAGGGATCTAGGAATAACTGTGCATAGTTCCCTGAAGGTGGAATCGCATGTAGATAGGGTGGTAAAGAAAGCCTTTGGTGTGCTGGCCTTTATAAATCAGAGCATTGAATATAGGAGTAGGGAAGTAATGTTAAAATTGTACAAGGCATTGGTAAGACCAATTCTGGAGTATGGTGTACAATTTTGGTCGCCTAGTTACACACAGATAGGAAGGATGTCAACAAAATAGAGAGAGTACAGAGGAGATTTACTAGAATGTTGCCAGGGTTCCAGCAACTATGTTACAGAGAAAGGTTGAACAAGTTAGGTCTTTATTCTTTGGAGCGCAGAAGGTTAAGGGGGGACTTGATTGAGGTCTTTAAAATGATGAAAGGGATAGACAGAGTTGACGTGGATACGTTTTTCCCATTGAGGGTAGGGAAGATTCAAACAAGAGGGCATGACATGAGAATTAAGGGACAGAGGTTTCGGGTAACGTGAGAAGGGGAACTTCTTTACTCAGAGGGTGGTGGCTGTGTGGAATGAGCTTCCAGAAGAAGTTATTAAAGTTCCACGTGGAGGCAGGATCGATTTTTAACATTTAAGAGTAAAGTGGATAGGTATATGGACGTGAAGGGAATGGAGGGGTATGGTCTGAGTGCAGGTAGATGGGACTAGGGGAAAACAAATGGTCGGCACGGACTGGAAGGGCCGAGAGGGCCTGTTTCCGTGCTGTAATTGTTATATGGTTGTTATTGATCTGGAAGGAAGTTTGTGAAATTTAGAGAATTCAAATTCAAGTACCGGTAATCAAAATGGTCCAGGTTTAAAAATATATAGTATTAGTGGCCATTAACCAACAAGGTGACCATTAACCAACAAGGTAGATACAAATGCTGGAGAAACAGCATCTATGGAGTGAAGGAATAGGAGACGTTTCGGGTTGAGACCCTTCTTCAGACAAGGTTGTCATTTGGAAAGCTATCATTTGGAATCGGTTGTCATTTGGAAAGCTATCTGCCACAATAATGTCCTTCAGGATGATCTGGTAAAGGTGACCACGGAAAAGGCCTACTCTGTTCAGTGGACAATTAGACATGGGTTTTTGCCAGTAACATACATATCCACAGCATTAATCCAATACCATGAGAACACCAGGTCTTAGATGGAAAATAAGAATTGTGCATATCCTTAGACCAAGATCAGACCATGATTTCAAAATCTTGAGACTTGAAAATTGCAACACGACCTGAACGTGACAACTCTGTGCATGCTCTCCCAGAAATAGATAACAATTATCCACTAATCCACTCAATTTCTCATGTATAATTGTACTCATAGTATGATTTAACCGGATAGCACACCAAACAAGGCTTTTCACTGTATCTTAGTACACGTGAACGCATTAAACAAAAATAAACTAGACTTTGACATTGTTTGTGAATTTTTTCTATGTGATATTAGCTTTCTTTGTTTAAGTTTATTTCATATCATTGGCACTTTTGTTCATGAGCATTTTACTCGGCTGCTTCTTGCTGTTATGTTTATTTTAAATTGCTTGAACTTAAAATGCATTGGGAAGACTAAAACGATTTTTTGTATTTTCTAACACAAACTCAATTCACTTGAGCAATAACTGGATACTGAAGAATTGCAGAATATAATCAAATGTATGTTGCAAATTTAACCATGCAAAACCATGAATATATTTTGTGCATTTAATATAATTTTGTGCTTTCATTTATTGAGAAGATCCAGATAGTGTAAGATACTGTGATAGACTTAAATTAACATTGTGCCACAGGTTATTTAAGCCATTTTAATTAAGAGATATACTAGGATTAATCTTTAGTTCTTAACCTTGTAATGGTACTAATTGTGTTATCATGAATATAGTTAAACAAAGTAGGGTGATTTAAATATCTTTGTTTTCAATTATTTTCAATTATCTGTGAACCTGGCAAACGAGATTCAATTATACTTTACTCTATAGTTCTGTGGCCATGTTTTACAGTTGAATTGATAATGTGAGCCAATCTAAAGGTGGGCTAACACGTATTTCATAAATTTTATACCTTGACAGCAGATTCCATTTCAGTTTTCTAATGCATATGAATTAGGAAAAATTGAAAATTCTGATCGCATCCAGTCCCAGAATTATGAACATATCATGGCTTGAACATTCATGGGAGGTATATATGATCATGATTGACAAATATTTTGAAAATATTAAAGATCACATTAATCCAAAGAGGATCAATTTGCCTTTTGATGTATTTGTAACATTGTTCATTGCACCATGCTCTTTAATGAAGTGATTATTGTCCCAGATTTCTCTGTGTGATCATTCCTGATGAAACACAAGAAGTTCCTACATAAAACATGCACATACCTAGACAAGTGTGTGTGCTTGACTTGTTAAAACTTTCATGCCCCAAGTTTTAATTTCCTGGATAGCTACCAGTGGGTGAGCTATTTGAAATGCTAAATTTGGTCCTTACTCCAAGTCTTAGACCTCATGTATTATTAGATATTACATTTATTCATATTACATTTATACTGCCTCAACACTGATCAGACTTTGAAATGAGTTGTTTCCAACTAATCAGTAGCATTAACGTAAGAGGTAAGCTGACTATGTTGGTCTTATAACAAAACCTAGAGTCTGATGTGAAATAAATTATTTTTCAACAAGTGTTTTTGGAATTACATATGGATCAATATATCCAAAGGTGCAAAAATTCTTGACTGAGGAGCCATTTAGTTGATTCAGGGCAAATACATCATTTTTCTTGTCATGCATGTTGATAATCCATTTTCTGTGGAAGAAGCAAATATAAGCAACTCTCTGGCTGAGGGTTTATTGAGATATAAATGTCAACAAATTAACTGAGAGATTCATTGAAGTATTTTCTCCTTCTTGCGTACATCCATCAAAAATCACGTACATTTTGATTGCCGCATACATTACAAAGGTCGCACGTTGGCATCAACAAACTCGGAAACTGCATGAGGACTCTTAGAGGCAGACTAAGCTGCATTGATGGCTTGCGTCTCGCTGCAACTGTAAGCCACAGCTATCGTACCAAGTTGCCACCCAATTTTGGGTACAACTGTCCAGATTCTTTTCTATTCCACGAGAAGCTGTTCCACCCCAAATTGCACCTGCAGTCGCTGGGGATGAGGATAACTTGATTCTTTTGTGGGAATTAATATGGCTGAAGAGACTAATGTGGAAAGCACAGACTCTTCCAAAGATGTGTTAAGTGATGGCTGATGAGAAGGGTGGGTGGGTAGTTTGTCCGATGCTTCACAGTTTGGCAGGGTTTGCTGATGCATGACCTTCTCAGTAGCTTGGGCCTGAAAATCACATCAGTAAGTAAAGATGTAACATTTCTTCAATGGGACTTTTTAAGCACATCCATGATTTGTTTTTCCCATTGGCAACCAGTAATCTTTTCCTGTGAGCTAAAAATCAAGTGACTGTTTTAAAAGCCTGTAGCTAACGGAGTAAAACTAGCCATAGAATCGTAGAGAGTCATAGAACTATACAGCATGGAAACAGGCCCTTCAGCCCACTCTGTCCATGCCAAACAAGTTGGCATTCTAGGTGAGACCCATTTACCTGCATTTGGTCCATAATCTTCGAAACTCTTCCTGTCCGTTTATCTGTCCAAATGATTTTTTAAAGTCATAATGTTATCTGTTTTTATAGCTTCATTTGGCAGCTTATTCCACAACATTCTGAGTGAAAAGGTTGCCACAGAGGCCCCTCTGAATACATGGGAAGTTGACCTGGAAGAGGACGCTGATGCTGGCTTGCTTGCTCTTCCAATGGACTTGGAGGGTTTTGCGGAGACAGCATAGTGATATTTTTCCTCTGATTGGGATGCACAGTAGGAATTTATGTTGCTACTGTTTTGGGAGTTTCTTTGCCAACGGATCCTGATATCTCCTCTCAATGAACATAGCGTTTGAGGAAACAAGGAACTGCAGAAGTTGGTGTACAAAAAAAGACACAAAGTGCTGGCGTAACTCAGTGGGTCACACAGCATCTCTGGAGAACATGGGTAGGTGATGTTTCAGGTTAAGACCCTTCTTCAGGCTGATTGTAGGGAAGAGGGGGGTCTAGAAGAGAGGAGGGGTGGGACAAAACCTGGCAAATCATAGGTAATAATCATGCTGTTGCTGGCCAAGATTTGTCCTGCTCCCCTCTATTCCTGGAAGGGTTTCTTTCCCCCACCGCACCCACAGTCAGTCTGAAGAAGGGTCCCGACCCAAAACGTCAGCTGTCCATGTTCTCCAGCAATGTTGCCTGACCCATTGAGTTACTGCAGCACATTATGTATTTTTTACAGTGTTTGAGGAATGTCTTCTTCACTGGTTTGAACTCTGGAATTAGCATTCTGATTCAATGACAGGAAAATGCAATCATCAGTACAAAGTTGGCTGTATTCCAAAAGCAAAATCACAAACGTTGAAAGAGCTACAGATGTTGATTCAAATGGTTCCATGAAACACTGAAAAAAAAAAATCTGAATTCCTGGCCATAGTAGATTGCAGTCATTTCATGCTACCTTCATCCCAAATCTATGTGCACTATAAATAATCATCCTAAGGTTTTCCTCACAGCTTTCAGTGATATAATTCTTGAGAAGAACATTGATACAGGTCCTCTTGGTAAACATATGTGTTGAATCCCATGTCACAGAATCAGTATAATGAAGCACAAAAGTAGGCCAAACATCTCATTGTGCCAGAGTAGATCTTCTGACAGAGCTATCCAATTCATTGCACTACCTTTTTCTCGACCCATATTCCTTTAATGTTTCCTCTTCAATTATATAGTGGAAAATCTTGTGAAAGTAACTTAAAAATCTTGTTTGCTCCATCTTTAATCAATGACAGGCAACAAAACTTGCTGTGCTGAAAAATATGTCTATATCCACAATTTTAATGTAATCACTTTCAACTTGTATCCTCTGATTACTAACTACATGAAAACTGATCTTCCTTATTCTCTCTCAGAACTATTCACAGTTCCCAATATTCTTTATTAAATATAATTCATCCCCTTTGCCATATAGATGATCTCATGAAAGGAAGTCCGATAAAGGCCACAGCACAGGAGTCATTTGTAAAGATTCCAGTGAAATATAGTTTTACCAAATACGTGTATGCTTTCTGCATAAAAACGGTAGGGGATCGGGATTGAGATTGCAGAATCAAGAAACTGCAGATGATGGTTTACAAAATAGGACACAAAGTGCTGGAGTAACTTAGTGAGTCAGACAGCATTCTGGAGAACATAGATAAGTGATGTTTTGGGTCTTCTTCAAACTGAGGTTGGTCAAAATTGGGATTGGTGCTTCATTTGGAAGTGATCTTCAACCCAATCTTGCAGTAATGGCAGGTGCAATCCTCAATAATCTCTAAAGCATTCTAGACGTGTCCAAACAGGGGTGTACACTATTGCAGATTGATAATAACTATTGCATGTGCTTATATCATATTATGACGATGAGTCATTTGCATATTTACATACAAATATGGAAACAAACAAACACTGCCTACCCTCAATTAAAGTATTGCATAATTAGACAGCAACGACTGTTTCGATGCTTTGATTTTTAGTAATGTACTACTAGATCTGATAAATGTGTGAGATCTTGACTTAATGTTGACTCCTGTCTCCTTTACAGTAGTTGGTTACATATCCATTTCTGAAACAAATTCATTATTTTGCATTTACTCAATGTTTTGGCATGTCACTCACTGCACTTATTTGATTAGTGTGAACAATTCACGTTTTGTTTTGTACTGCAGTCTTGTATAATCTCAGTAATATCCAATATTTGTGTGTCATTCTTGCTATAGTTCTTAATGCTCCCATTTATTCTTGTTGTTTGAACTGTTTTCCCCAATAATGTTCAGATGTGAATTATGTTTTTGATTTTGTTCAAATTGCTAGCCTTCCACTCTCTCCTCCAGTAAATCCCGGCATGTTCGAAGTCTGTAACTCAAAACAATGCTGATTGTGGCAGATTGTTTGATACTTAAACGAGAAACTAGCTAAAGAATGATTCATGATCATGCTTGAACAAACTGAGAAAACTCGTCTCAGAAAGAATACTTCCAGACTTTTGGCTGCACCTTTGGTGGATGGATGACATGCGGAATTCATTAATTCCTCCTGCCCTTGCTTCTTATAAAATACTCAAACTGGATCGACAGGAATTGAGGCTTGTTATCGGACAACTCTTGATGTATACCACTGGTGCCATTAATAATTCGCAGCACTTCAATTGTACATTACCCTAGCATGTATGATCCCACATGTCTAACTTCAATGCATTTAGAATGAGTATTGATGAAGACCAAAAAAAATGTTGTTGCCTCTCATCAACATGGATTCTTTGGAAATCTCATATTGGCCACAATTGACCACATATTGGTCTACAGGGTTCTGTATCTTTTACAGACTATGCATGGTGATACTAATATTATTAGATCAATACCTACCTAGCTAATAGAGTCATAGTCATACTATGTGGAAATAGGCCCTTTGGCCCAAACTGCCCATGCCGATCAACATATGAAGCTTTTGCCAATCTTACAATTCTTTATTTTGTAAGTTCAATTCGTTTAAAATTTGGCATGGAGATAATTATTCTCTGTCCCCCCTCGAAATCTTTGATCAATTAATAATTTCTATTTTAATTTGAAAATGGTTGCATGTCCATATATCGACATTTTCTTTGAAAATATGCTGTGTGTGTGTGTTGTCACAGTGATCTTGACATGTGTGCCTGGAAATCCATATAAATCGGGAGTAATATTGAACCCTAGCCAAAATGGTCTTAGCGTTGCCTGGATCGTTTGTCAAGTATTATCACCATCATTAGTCTGAGATGGACAATTCCTTGTGGGATCGAAGCATGTTTATTTTGTTTGTGTTTCAGATTGTGGTGAAGTTATCATTTGAGAATCTTTTCTAAAGTATGAATATTGTCATACTCTTTAGTAGAAGTAATGAGAGGGATGTCTTGGCTGCACAGACCATCGTCTCTGCCTGGTAGTATCTTGTCCTCTGTACGCTTCAAGGTTTTTTGCAATGAGTCGATACTGTATGCCAACTGCACCGCATAAATTGTGAGGAGCCGTTGACTCTTACCATGTAGTTAATTGAGTAATACAATGGAGTTAGACTATATTAATGGCAATATCCCACCAAATCTGTGTCAAGATCTTGAAATATCTGCTCTTGGTACAAATAACTTGTTATTGCTATATAATCATTCTATAATTTCAGCACTGGGCAAATCCATGATGACTTGTCCATTCAATTTGACTTGTTTTTATGAGACTCCATTTGTCTCGAGTAGCTGTTCTTTCGTTTGGCTAAATGTTTAGAGAAGGAACTGCAGATGCTGGAAAATTGGTAGACAAAAATGCTGGAGAAACTCAGCAGGTGAGGCAGCATCTATGGCGTGAAGGGAATAGACAACGTTTCGGGTCGAAACCTTTCTTCAGATTGACCAATCAATCCCAAACAATCAATCCCCGTCTACTGATACTCTCCTCCACCTAGCGGAGCTGGTCCTTACCCTTAATAACTTTTCATTTGACTCCTCCCATTTCCTCCAAATACAAGGCGTAGCTATGGGCACACACATGGGCTCTAGCCATGCCTGCCTCTTTGTAGGGTATGTCGAGCAATCCTTGTTCAAGATGTACCATGGCCCAATCCCCGAACTCTACCTCCGCTACATCGAGGACTGCATTGGTGCTACCTCCTGCACCCACACACAACTCACTGACTTCATCCATTTCGCCACTAACTTCCATCCAGCACTCTAATACACCTGGACCATTTCCGACATTTCCCTGCCATTTCTTGACCTCACTATCTCCATCGCAGGTGATAGATTACTGACTGTCATCCACTGCCCGCTGACTCCCATGGCTATCTGGACTACACTTCTTCCCACCCTGCTTCCTGTAAGGACTCCATCCCCTACTCCCAATTCCTCCGTCTACACTGCATCTGCACCCAGGATGAGGTGTTCCACACCATGGCATTGGAGATGTCCTCATTCTTCAGGGAACGGAGGTTCCCCTCTTCTACTATAGATGAGGCTCTCACCAGGGTCTCTTCTATACCCCATGACTCTGCTCTCTCTCCCCATCCCTCCACTCGTAACAAGGGCAAAGTCGCCCTCGTCCTCACCTTCCACCCTACCAGCCGTCACGTACAACAAATAAGCCTCCGTCATTTTCACCACCTCCAATGTGACTCCACCACTTGCCACATCTTCCCATCTCCTCCTCTGTCTGCTTTTTGCAGAGATCGCTCCCTCCGAACTCCCTGGTCAATTCGTCCCTTCCCACCCAAACCACCACCTCTCCTGGCACTTTCCCTTGCAACCGCAAGAAATGCTACACTTGTTGCTTTACCTCCCCCCTTGTGTCCATTCACGGACCAAAGCAGTCTTTCCAGGTGCAACAGAGGTTCACCTGCACCTCCTTCAACCTCATCTATTGCATCCGCTGCTCTAGATGTCAGCTGCTCTACATCGGTGAGACCAAGCGTAGGCTTGGCGATCGCTTCGCCCAACACCTCTGCCCGGTTCACAAAAATCAACCTGACCTCCCGGTGGCTCAGCACTTCAACACACCCTCCCATTCCGAATCCGACCTTTCTGTCCTGGGCCTCCTCCATGGCCAGAGTGAGGACCACCGGAAATTGGAGCAGCAGCACCTCATATTTCGCTTGGGCAGTTTGCACCCCAGCGGTATGAACATTGACTTCTCTAATTTCAGGTAGTCCTTACTGTCTCCTCCCCTTCTCAGCTCTCCCTCAGCCCACTGGCTCCACCTCTTCCTTTTTCTTCCCCCCGCCCTCACATCAGTCTGAAGAAGGGATTTGGCCCGAAAAGTTCCCTATTTCCTTCACTCCATAGATGCTGCCTCACCGCTGAGTTTCTCCAGCATTTTCCAACAAGGACAGGCTGTTCAATATCTGTGCCAAACATGATGCTAGGACCACATCTTGTCCATCAAGCTCCACATAATCTATATCTCTCCATTCCCTGCATATCCATGTCCCTATTCAAAGCCTCTCAAATGACACTATCACATCATCCTCAATCACCACCCTTGACAGCGCATTCCAGGCACCCACCACCCTCTGCGTAAAAAAAAACTTGCCCTGTACATTTCCTTAAACTTTGTACCTGTCACTTTAAAGCTATGCCCTCTAGTATTTTGATTATTCCATCCTGGGAAAAGGGTTCTTACTATTTACTCAATCTATGCCTTGGAGTTGAGATATGTTGGTTTACATCAGGCTTTGTGTGTGTGCTAATCTTGTATCCAGACATCCCAATATCAATATCAAGAAGATTTTGTCAAATTTGTGGAGTATTATTTTGGAGTATTATTTACAGGAAGCGTATGGACACTAAACATATTTTCCCAGTAGATTTTTAGTTTACCTCGACAATCCATGCCCAGTCATGCGCTGTGTTGTCAGCTGCAGCTATTGGCAATTCTAATCAATGACCAATTGTAACGCAAAATAAATTATAATTGACCTCTTCTTCAGTATGTTTAAGACAAATTGCACTTTCTGTCAAAGGTAGATGCCCAGCTGTCCTGTGGTATGTATCTCTACTTGAAGAGAACAATCAAGAACAATATTGACATTGCTGATTCAATATTGATTTCTACAACCAGGTCATTGATTTGTAAGGTTAACTTTGAAATTCTTGCTGTTCCCACTGTTGCACTGTAATTCCAATCTATCAGAATCACCATACATGTTATACAAGCTACCTTGTTGCATCTCTCTGTAGGATATGTTTCCTCTCTGTGCAAGAGTTGCATTGGTAACATTGTCTAAGGGCCTGTCCCACCAGCATGCGATTGCGTACATCTAGTGCGACCAAACGTGGTCACATGAGGCGTACGGCCTCGTGGGGCCGGTCCCAATTCGAACCGCGGAGGCGTATGGAGTTGTGCGGGGCTGGTCCCGACATCACACTCACCAATCAGCTGGGCAGGAGGCGGGCCGACTGAATTTGGCCGTCGCACATCGTTGGGCAGCGACGTCATCACGCAATGCCACGCGCTAGATGTACGCCATCAAGACGCTGCGTACGACATCAAGACGCTGCGTACGCCCGTCGAGACGCTGCGTACACCCTCAATGCGCCTGCGGGCCGACAGGCCATTGGTGCGCGGGATTCTTGGACAGCACAAAATTTTTGGAGCCCCTCGCAACTCCATACGCCTCCGCCAATCGAGGTGGGATCGGCCCCAGCGAGGTCGTACACCTCAAGCGACCACGTTTGGTCGCGCTAGACGCAAGCAATCGCATGCTGGTGGGACAGGAAAAGGCTTTGACCTGCATGCTGTATCAAAATGTCCCTTCCTCTGAAATCACAATTTGCTATCCTAAAAGGACAGGTGTGTGTTCGGTTACTGCACTGGCAGCAAGGATTCACACAAATTGTATTCCCATGGTGTCAACTTTGTAATAGGCCTGGAGCTTTCACAGCTGACTTCTGACTGTAAGCAACGTTCATGTTTGTGCCTGCTGATGGGTGTAATTGTTTACTGCTGGTGGTATCAAGGTTGTAGTCTAGCAAATCATGTAAAATGTGAGGAATGACTAGAAATTTGCCCTGAATTTGTTGTCATTTAAACTACTCTCAAATCCATCTCCCCATGCATTGCTTGAGAATTTACCAAAGTTGCAACGTGTAGCTAAACCTGGTAATATTATAATAATGTTGCTGATTAATTCTTCCGCTCTTCAATTTCTCATGCTGAACTTGTAAATTTCAAAAACCTGAGGATGGAAATAATCTTCCAATTTCTGCACAACTTCTACGAATGAAACACCTTTGCTTTCTGTGGGTCGGATTAATAAGCCTGGGATGGGAATCGGAACCAATCTACATTAATAGAGTAGTCTTCTTAAGCTGCCTTGTAATAGTATTCAGTACATGAACATTAAAAAATCTTCGTTTGGAGGAAGGATTGATTCGAGAATTTCTATGTATCGTTCCAGACTTCCTTTTATCCAGTCTGCATTGTGCTACTATTTTGCCGCATATATCCAGTCTGCATAACCACACCGCTTTGTCCCATATAAGCAGACTACATTGCACCACTATTTTGTCCCATACACTGCCTAATGCATGAGATTGCTGTACCGAAGGTATCTAAAATATTTTGGGATTCTCTTTAATCTTACTTACTAAGAATATTTCATGGCTTCTTTTCGGTCTCCTAATTCCCTGCTTAAATTATTTCTTGGTTACTCTATATTCCTTAAAGACCTGGCTGATTTCATCTTCTTAGCATCTTCTAAGCTTATCTTCTCTTTTTGACAAAATTCACAAGCACCAGAGGACAACACACTGGAGTCATTTTCTGAAATTAAAAGAGGAATAATTTGCTGATGCTAGTGCTGAAATAAATATGCTGACTTTGCTGGAAATGCTATTGAATATTATAATATTTGAAAGTAGTGATCTCAAGCTTTATTAATCAGTTCAATGATGCATTGTGAAACATTTAACATGTCCATGCTAGCATACACATCTTTTTATCCATGTGCTCATTTTGGCAATTCATTAACAATATATCACAACTATGGCTATATTTTTCTGGTTCTGTGGAACATTTCCTTTCAGGAAAGCCTTGCCATCATGTAGAACCATATTTGCTGAAAATTTAAAATTACAGCATGTGAAAAATAAATTCAGTTGAAACGACAACATTTAAAAGACATTTGGACAGCTATGTACATGGGAAGAGTTTGGAAGGAAATTGACAAAATACTGGTAAGTGGGACCAGCTTAGGTGGGTTGGGCTGATGGGCCTGTTTCGGTGTTACATTACTCTATGGCTCTATTCCAGAAATAGTGAGGATGCCCTTGATAACATACAGTACGAAGTGTAAGAAGGAACTGCAGATGCTGGTTTACACCAAAGATAAACACAAATTGCTGGAGTAACTCAGTGGAACAGGCAGCATCTCTGGATAGAAGGAACGGGTGATGTTTCGGGTCGAGGGAAGGGTTCCGAACCGTAACATCACCCATTCCTTCTATCCAGAGATGCTCCCACTGAGTTACCCCAGCATTTTGTATCTATCTTCAACATAAAACACAACCTAATTACAATTGAAACTTGGGTTAGGATGTATTAAGTAGCATTTCACCACGAAGATATCTAATTATCATTGTTCGATATTCCATGGAGTTATCACAGTCAGCAATTCACCATTGACTAGAACTTTAAAAGGACCAGCCAATTATACGTGCTTTGATTATAAGAATGAGCTGGTGCCTCAATGTACTATCATGAACAAGTCACTGCTGACTCTCCAAATTTTCACCACCCATAATTCAAAACTGTCATAGAGTACTCGCCACTTACCCATTGACTCCTGATCCAACAAGAAGCTTGTCGCGGTCTAGGACAAATCAACCCACTTGAGTGGCACTCATTGTTCAACTTTATTCTTCCACCAATGAAATGCCATTGATACACTATGCAATAACTACAAGACCAACTGCATTGTGTCACCAAGACATATTAAACATCTGCTCTCACACATACAGCATCTACCATCAGTAAAGGCAATGGCAGGAAATGCAAGGACATCTCATACCCTGCGAGTCACACTATAGTCCTGACTGGGGATATATTGTGGCTCCTTTATCATCATTCCAGCAAATTCCAGCAACTCCTTATCTAACAGATGCTGCCTAGCCCACTGAGTTCCTCCAGCACTCTGTTTTTTATTTAACTCTTGAAATTGAAGTTATATATAAAGCTGGAGTAACTCAGTGGGACAGACAGCGACCCTGGAGCGAAGACCCTTCTTCAGACGGAACTGAACTCTTGTTGGTCCCGCTGAGCCACCCCAGCCTCCCCCTGTGTCCACCTTCAGCTCCAGAGCCAAACAAAAAACACAGAGTGCTGGTGGAACTCAGCGGGCCAGGCGGCACCTGCAGAGGGAATAGACCAGGAGCTGCCACGGGCCAGGGTTTCCCCCACCACCACCACCACCACCCCCCCCCCCAACAGGAAGGAACCGCATATGCAGCCGTCCCCGCAAGAATGACAAATGATTCCGGGATTGCCGAGGCGCGAGAGGGTGAGGGAGTGAGAGACTGAGGGAGATCCAAAGGACAGATTCGTATCCCAACTACGCCTCGCTGAGACATCGCCAGAAGTTTCAAACCTACGGCCCCCTCCAGTTCGAGCCATGTGGGCCAAGATACCACTTGTAAACAACCACGTTCGCTACTTTGACTGGGAGTTCGGGTTCCACCACAGTCCCGCCAGCGGTTTACAGCTGTTTGATATCCGCTTCAGGAAGGATCGGATGGTCTACGAGTTGAGCGTCCAGGAGGTGAACGCCCCCCCCCCCCCCCCCAGGGCTGGCCTTATGAGGTGCAGGGCCCAATCGGGAAAAATTTTGGTGAGTCCCAGGTTCCCAGCCAAGGTCTGTAGAATCATAGAAAGACAAATAATGTCTATTATAGATTTTATATCTCTATGGTAGAATGGAAAGTAATCAAAATGCGCGCTTAAAAAGTGCCTGCGAGTTAATGGACCAAACAGATCTAAGCTACATTTTAATATAAAATTGCATGCATGTAAGCTTACAAGTAGCAAACAAAATGTGTAGATCACCTCTGAAAAGTACATAGTTATAATACCACTTGTTTTAGTGACTGTGAAATGAAAAAAATATATATAATTAACTAGATCCTGGAAAACCAATAACTATTGGGGGAAAAACCAGTCCAGGCATTACATTTTGGGCTTCAGCCCCATCCTACCCTTTGGGCTTCGACCCCATCCTAACTCAAAGGTAGGTGTGTGTTGTCTGTGTGTTGTCTGTGTGTTGTCTGTGTGTGTGTGTGTGTTGTCTGTGTGTGTCTGTGTGTGTGTGTGTTAGTTGTCTGTGTGTGTGTTAGTTGTCTGTGTGTGTGTGTTAGTTGACTGTGTGTGTGTGTTAGTTGTCTGTGTGCGTGTGTGTGTTCGTTGTCTGTGTGCGTGTGTTAGTTGTCTGTGTGTGTGTTAGTTGTCTCTGTGCGTGTGTGTGTTAGTTGTCTGTGTGCGTGTGTGTTAGTTATCTTGTGTGCGTGTGTGTTAGTTGTCTGTGTGCGTGTGTGTGTTAGTTGTGTGTGCGTGTGTGTGTTAGTTGTCTGTGTGTGTGTGAGTTGTCTGTGCGTGTGTGTGTTAGTTGTGTGTTGCGTGTGTGTGTTAGTTGTGTGTGTGTTAGTTGTCTGTGTGAGTGTGTGTTAGTTGTCTGTGCGTGTGTGTGTTAGTTGTGTGTGCGTGTGTGTGTGTTTAGTTGTGTGTGTGTGTGGTTAGTTGTGTGCGTGTGTGTGTTAGTTGTCTGTGTGTGTGTGTTAGTTGTCTGTGCGTGTGTGTGTTAGTTGTCTGTGCGTGTGTGTTTAAGGGAAGGGAGGAAGGAGAGGGAAGGAGAGAAAGAAGGAGGGAAGGAGAGAAAGAAGGGAGGGAGGGAAGGAGAGAAGTGAAGGAGAGGAGGGGGGGTAGACCCGGGGCTGCGTGCGTGAAGCACGGCGACTGGAGGGACGGGAGAGCTGCCCCAAGACCAAGAGGGAACAACCCACCTCCCCCTTCTCCCATTCACCCCTCACACCCCCTCCCCCTCCCCCTCCCCCTCTATCTCCTTTCTTCCTCCTCCATCCCTCTACTCTCTCTCCACCCCCCCCCCCCCCCCCTCTCCCCCCCATCCACCCGGGGTAGATCTACTTGAGCCAAGAGTAGATTACTTTAGCGCGGGGCCCCCTTAGGCTTAATGCCGGCCCTGCCCCCACCCCCCTTCCCTCCGATACGGATCGCCGACCCTTTTTTTTTGTTAAACATCTATTTCCTTCGGGTGTTTTTTTAATATCCCCCTTACCACTTCCGTACTATTTCAACAGCTGCCATGACCCATTTGATGTCATCCTTCGCCCTGCTCCTGGTCTCGGCCCGCACCGATCTTCCGGACATGCTGTGTGTGTATGTGTGTGTGCACATTTGTTTGGCAGAGTCTGAGGGGAGAAGCGCCGGCACCAAGAGCGAGCGAATGTGCCGGCAGACAGACAAAAGCGACGATTGTAGAGCAGAATAGGTGAGATTTCTGGTCGAGACCCTTCTGCAGACTGACAGTCGAGGGAATGCGAAGTGGGAGGTTTTGGCACGTCTTTCATTAATTTGTCCTTAGCACTGTCTATATATCTTGTTCCTCTTTCCCCAGACTCAGTCAGAAGAAGGGTCTCGACCCGAAATGTCATATATTCCACTCAATGCTTTTGTACGTCTGTCCGCTCGCTCGCTCGCCCTTGAATTAAGTAGCGCAGGATCAAGCTGTGAATTCACGCACAGGATGGAAACTGGAAACTGAAATCCAGGGGAATGCCGTCCCTCTGTGTACCCCTGCGTACCCCCGCCCATTTCCATCACTGCATGGAAGTAAACATTGGCTGCTAGGTAGTGAATTAAAAACAATGGAAATTAGATAAGTAGGTGGTTGACAAGGGTATTTAAGTGTTGTCAATAATTCCCAACCTTACCTGATATACCTATATCCCATAAATGAATGCAATCTAAAATCATACAATCAGACTTAGACCTGCTTTATGAGTTATTTCAGATATTTAACCTTGAATGAATGAATGCTAATCTTTCAGAGGAATTCACAACATGCGGCTCAAATTGCTTGTAAGTGGTTGCAGTGGAAAGAGTGCCCTAAAAATAGTGGGATATTACTGATTCATGTTAGTTATTCAGTGTACCTGCACAACAAAACCTGCAGTTAAGGACATGAATCAAGGCTATGACTTGATACAGGAAAATAAAACACGATCCTCAGTATGCAAAGTGTCAGGTATGAGATGATAAGACCATAACAGCATAAGACATAGGAGCAGAATTAGGCCATTCGGTCCATCAAGTCTACTCCACCATTTGATCATGGCTGTTCTATTTGTCCATCTCAACCCCATTCTCCTACATTCTCACTGTAAACCTTGACACCTTACTAATCAAGGACCCATCAATCTCTGCTTTAAAAACCCAATTACTATTTAGTGCCAATTTTATGCCTCTATTAAATAAACTGAATGTTATGATTAAATTTTGGAGAACGCTCCCGCTCTCTTTATTCGGTAGAACTAACGCTATAAAAATGACTTTCTTACCACAATTAATATATTTGTTTCAAGCGATCCCAATATATATTCCAAAATATTTTTTCAAAAAACTAGATTCTAATATCACTAATTTTATATGGGATTATAGAGCACACAGAATTCAATGAAAGCATTTGTGTAAACCTAAAGAAGTTGGGGATTTATCATTACTTAACTTTACATATTACGACTGGGCAGTGCATATTAAGAACATAATGTACTGGTTGGATAGTTCCACTCACTATTCGGAGTGGATAAGAATGGAGAAAGAGGAGTGTTTCCCATACGATATAGGAACGATCTTGTTCTCAACAATAAAATTGAATAGTATAATATATAAGAAGAGCCCAATTATTCACAATACAATAAGAATTTGGAAACAAATAAAATTATCCTTGAAATTAAATAATCAATCAGTACTAACCCCAATATTGAACAATCCTGCATTCAAACCATCTCTTATCGACAAAACATATAAACAATGGGATAGACTGGAGATTAGGAAAGTAGGAGATATGTATGAATTGGGCAAATTGTTATCATTTCAACAATTAAAATCAAAATTTAAACTGAATGATAATCAATATTTTAAATATATACAGATATGTAACTTTATGAAGAAATATACACATAGATTTCAAACTATATTGAAGCAATTAGTATTAAGGCTGATTCACAAAAACGAATATCATATTTTTTTAATAGTATATTAAATAGAGAATTACCCTCTACAGAGGCACTAAGAGAAGATTGGGAACATGAACTAATGATAAAAATCCCGGAAGATAGATGGGAAAAGTATCTGATGAACACACATAATTGTTCCATTAATGCAAGATATAATTTAATTCAATTTAAATTATTACATAGACTATATTATTCAAAAACGAGGTTGAATAAATTCTACCCAAGTGTCTCTCCCAGATGCGATAAATGTTTGTTTCAAAATTCATAACGCATTCATTTGTAGGATGTACAAAGTTGAATAAATTTTGGAGCGATATATTTGATATATTTACAAAGTTCTTTAAGTTAAGAATAGAACCTAATATGGAATGGATTATATTTGGAATAATAGTAGAAGATATCAATTTAAACAAAGACCAAAAAGTATTCTTTAATTATGGGTTAATAATTGGAAAGAAATTGATTCTTAAATTTTGGAAAAATACAGCTATACCAACTATTAAAATGCGGATTAGGAATATGACGGACATAGCACACCTTGAAGAAATGAGACTCCGCCTAATAGATAAATATGACCAATTCTTAAGGAGTTGGTCTCCTTTCATCGACTTTTTGGAATCATGTGATGCAGCAGTACCGTAAAGATTACTGATTTCAGGTCAGGTTGTGGATAGATTTACATCTTCGAACAAAGATTTGAACATTTCTTTTTTAAGAGTCTTTTTCTCCTATTTCTACATTCTACTTTTTCTTTTCCTATATACACACTTCACGTCTTTCTATTTTCTACTATCTAGTTTTTCCTCTTTTTCTTCTCTCTAATTTTTGTTTTTTATTACTTCCTTTTCAAAAACATAAAACTAGAGGTTGTACATAGAATGTATTACGTTATGACATAGTTGCCACCCAAAATTAGGTACCACTGTATTGTTTTGTACTGTACTAACTTCTGATAAAATAATATTTTATAAATAAATAAATAAATACAATTGGAAGACAAGAAAAATAAAAAACAAAAACAAAACAAAAACAAACAAAAAAACCAATGACTTGGCCACCACAGCCATCTGTAATGATAATTTCCTTCTGGCAAAATAAATTCCTGCTCATCTCCATTCTAAACGTCAGTCCTTTTATTCTGAGGCTTTGCCCTCTGGTCCTAGGCTTTGCTCATTTGGTACAAGTGGTTCATCGTATGGGAACCATGATGTGCTAGAGGTCCGCCGCAAGATATTATAGGGATCTGTTCTGGAGCACTATTGGTAACCAGAACAGATTGGAAGTGCTGTCTGGGAATGTATTTAAATAAAAGCAAATGTAAGTCCAACCAAAGGGCAATGTGTAATTTAACGTAGATGTTTAACTCATTCATTCAGATATTATTGCAAACCAATTTTGCACACAGCAGAAAAGGTCTGTTGCCCTCTAGCAGCCATCAAATCCATCCTGCTGATCTCCAAATCACTTGTTTGTGTGTATGGGCTGTCCATAAGACAAATGTTTGTAATCTGGGGAGGACCTGTATTTGCTTACACAGATGGAGAGTCTTCAGTCCAGTTATCATCCATTCCCATTATTTTGTGGGTAGGATATTCTAGTTGAAATCTCTTGCAAAGTAGGGCTTGTGGCAGAGTAGAGCCTATTTGGCAGGGCTGCGAGCATAAGCTACAGCACAAACCAGCAATCGCGTTCACCAACTGGAACCATTTTATGTGTCAGAGAATAACATCATATGGTACTGCTACTTGCGGTCTAAATGAGTGCAATCTACTGTGGTAGAACTGTCAGGGAAGAAGGAATAAAAATGCAAAAGTAGTTGACCCATTAATCAAAGCAACCATGACCTGCATTAAATACGCAAGGTTGAGTGATAAGTGCCAGATCTCAGCTGGGTAATTGGAAGAATCCAATGACATGAATTGAAGGACTATTATTTCTCAATGCTGGTGACAAGGCAATGCTAATATCAGATTTGCCTAACATTATTGGGAATATTGTTTTCAAACACAAAATGTAGATGCATTGCAGCCTACCAGTAACTACGATTGAAGGCTACATTGTAGCTTTGTGGCCTATTTGACTTCTTCAGTCTCATTGTATAACATACAAGTGCAAGAAAGTGCATGACTGACAATCGCAATTACTATGTGTAATGGCCCTGTCTCACAGTGCGAGTTGACCCACGAGGTACCCCGAGTGAAAGACTTGTGGTTGTGTACGAGACTTCAGGTTTATGTTCAAGTGTTTAACCAAGTTCCCACGGGTATGTCATTTCTGCGATGTTCCAAGTTCCTCCTCCGAGTTACCAAATTCCTCTCCCGTTACTCTTGAGCCAACCGTGAATTAAAGTATGTTTTAATAAAGCAACAATGTTAAAATACATCTCCATCCTGTGGCTTTGAGTTATTTCAGCGCGGCCGCATCTATTGATACGACCTACAAAGGGAAAATGCGCACCCTCCAGCAACCAATAAAGTGGTAAGTGCATTTCTTGGTGCTTTATGTTTTTAAATACTGTATTTCCCGGGGTGGGGGGGAGAGCTCAGTTCATAGTATTTGGGGAGTCTGGCGTTGTGAAGGAGGGGATTGGGGTCAGTAACCCACTTGCCACGCTCCAGTCTGAGTGCAGGTAGATGGGACTAGATGACAGTAAACGGCACGGAGTAAAAGGGCAGAGATGGCCTGTTTCCGTGCTGTCATTGCTATATGGTTTTATTGTGGCCGGGGAGTGAATTAGCTTGGGTGGCTGCCGCAGCGCTCCGGGCACGGACAGCAGAACTGGCCGCCACTTCCGAGGACGGAAGCAGCTCGGGTGACTGACCTTGAGCGGCCGCCGGGACCCGACAGCAGACACATACACAGATACAGATAGAGACACACACACACACACACACACACACACACACACACACACACACACACACATCAGAACTGGCCGCCACTTCCGAGGACGGAAGCAGCTCGGGTGACTGACTTTGAGCGGTCGCCGGGACCCGACAGCAGACACACAGACAGATACAGACAGAGAGAGAGAGACACACACACACACACACACACACACACACACAAATACACACAGATACACACAGACAGCAGAACTGGCCGCCACTTCCGAGGAAGGAAGCAGCTCGGGTGACTGACTTTGAGCGGTCGCCGGGACCCGACAGCAGACACACACACACACACAAATACACACAGACAGACAGACACACAAATACACACACATATACACACACATATACATATGTGTGTGTGTGTGTGTCTCTCTCTCTGTATATGTATATGCATATATATATATATATATATATATATATATATATATATATATATATATATATATATATATATATATATAATCAGTAGGCACCCCAGGAACCACTCAAAGTATATATACATATACACATACACATACACATACACATATACATATACACAGGTCTGGGGAAGACAGAGAGGGGAACAATGAGGACATGGAAGTTTAGTGGGGAATCTCATTGGTTATTATGTGGGAAGGAAGTCCAGATGCTGGTTTAAAGATTGACGAAATGCTGGAGTAACTCAGCGGGACAGGCAGCATCTCTGGGTAGTGGTCTAAGGAAGGGTCTCGACCCGAGACATCATCATTCCTTCTCTCCGGAGATGCTGCCTGTCCCGCTGAGTACTCCAGAATTGTGTGTGTGTGAGAGTTACTCCAGCATTGTTCGTGTGTGTGTGAGTTACTGCAGCATTGTGTGTGTGTGTGTGTGAGTTACTCCAGCATTGTGTGTGTGTGTGAGTTACCCCAGCATTGTGTGTGTGTGTGTGAATCATGAATTGCCAAGACACAAGGCACTGTAAATACAAATAATGTCATACACAAGAAAGGGCAGATGCTAGTTGAAAAAAGTGAACACATGGGGCTGGAGAAATTTGGAAATGTCATCCCGTCACCCATTCCTTCTCTCCAGAGATGCTGCCTGCCCGCTGAGTTAAAAGAGTTCCCACAGTAGACTCACGAATCACTTAAGGTAAACGCACGGGCCACCACGTTATAAACGAGTTTAAAATGTTTCAATTTTTAACTTGAACTGTAAATTTGACTCGTGGAAAAAATCAAACATGTTTGATTTTTTTCACGAGTTACCAAGTTTCACGGGTACCTGCCGTTAGCACCACGAGTCGCTAAGTTGCTCGCAAGAGTTCCGACGTTCCCGCTACGTTTAGTGTACGTGATTACTGCGAGTGACAACTCTGGGTCACTCGTGGGTCACCTCGCACCGTGAGACAGGGGTTTAAGAAAGAATTGCCTTCTGCCCATAACCTGTTTATCGCAAGTAACATCTTATAAACTTGATTATTAAAAAAGATGGTGAAAGTGATCATTGGCAATGTTGTCTACATGGATTTTGGTCAGGCAATTGATAAAGTCTCTCATGGTGCACAGATCCAGAAGATTAAAGTGCGTGGAATCCATAGTTTGGTCATTTGGATTCAGGACTGGCTTACTCACGCAGTATGGACTCATGGTTGTGTTGGAGGGTATCTTTCGGGCTGGAGGTCTTTGACCAGTGAAGTTCCACAGGGACATGTGCAGGGACGGCTGTTGTTTGTGATATATATAAATGACTCGGACGTAAATGTAGATGGGTTGATTAGTAAATTTGCTACAGAGTGGAAGATTTTCAAAGTAAGCAGCAGAATATAGGTCCGCTACAGAAATGGATAGAGAAATGGCAGATGGAGTTTAATCTGAGCAAGTGTGAGATGTGGCACTTTGGAAGGTTGAATAGGAACGTTTATTGTTAACAGCATTGATGTACAGCGGGATCTTAAGGTCCAAGTCCACATCCACAGCTCCCTGAAAGTGGTAACAAACCTGGTTAGTGATAAAGAAGGCATATAAAGATGTAAAGAAAGCGTTTTCTTGCCTCCTTTGGTCACGGAATTGAGTATTGCAGGTAGTCATGCTGCAGCTTTACAGGACTTTGATTAGGCTGTATTTGGAGCATTTGTGTGCAATTCTGGTTATCTATAACAGAAAGGATGCAGAGGCATTGGAAAGGGTGCAGAAGAGATTTACCAGTATGCTGCCTGGGTTAGATATGAAAAGAGCTTGGACAAACTTGGATTATTTTTTCTGGAGCATCAGAGGTTATGGAGAGACCTGATAGAAGTATATACAATCATGAAAGCCATAAATAGGGCAGACAGTCAGAATATTTCTCAAAAGGTGGAAATGTCAAAGACTAGAGGGCATAGCTCTAAGATAAAAGTTTAATGGAAATGTACGGGCAAGTTTTTTTTACACATAGGGTGCTTGGTGCCTCAAACGCGCTGACAATGGTGATTATTGGAGGCAGAAGCTGTTGTGGCATTTATGATGTACATGGATATGTAGGGAATGGAGGGAATGCGCAGGCAGGGGAGATTAGTATAACTTGATGTCATGTTCGGCATGATTATTTTTGGCCAAAGGGTCTGTTCCTGTGCTTTAGTGTTTGATGTTCTAATTGTAATTGGCTTTGAACTTGCATTCGTTGAACTAATAATATTACCAAAGCAGCAAATTATGTCTAACTGTTTCCCACCGCCCTGTCCTCATGATGACCCACAAATGCTTTCTCATTCTTCACTTTGCAAGGGACATGTCTATACATCTAACTCGATGCACAATAAAACTAAGACTGTCCTGTTTGACTACAGTAAATTTAATGTTTTTCTGCAGGAACTGCATGTGCAGTTTTACTTCACTACAGACCAGCTAGCGGGACCACAAAATGCTGACAATGGATAATATTAAGAATGAAATCTTCCATTGATCAACTGAGGCAATCATAATAACCTAGAGATAGGATAAAACAGTGCAATAAATGCATGGGTTTAGACGATGAGCTAATATTGAAAATGCATCTTATTTTAAGTTTGCCTTTGTGTTGCTATATTATAAAATACATTAATTAATATATGTGTTTTGATATTATGCTGAAGTCATGGTTATGGCATGACGTGAATTTGAGGGCATAAATCCAGCTGATCCTGCAGCACTTGGAAGGTTATTTATTTGATGGATTCACTAGTGTGTTAAAGAGGAGAGCTGCAAACCTGAACTAAATAGGTGCAAGTGCTCAGTGATGAAGAAACAGATCCAGCACATTAACTCTATTTCTTTATTTCTCTCTTTAATCAGCTCTTTGTCTTCCAGCCTTCCTCTTTTTCATGGGTTCATTACCTTGTGTGCTGAGTGATGTAAAGCTAAGAGAGTGGTTATGTCACTCTTTGTTAACTTATATCAGTATTTTGTGTTTGTACTGAATGAATTTAACATTCAAATATGTAGAAGATACCACATTGGGGAAGCAGTGTATGGCAGTCACAAAACTGTCGCTGCCTCACAGCCCCAGCAAACTGGCTTTGATCCTGACTTCCGGTGCTGTCTGTTAGGAGTTTGCACATTCTCCCTGTGACCTTGTAGCTTTTCCCATTTTTGTAATTTCATCCCACATCCCAAAGATGTGCAAGTTGGTAAGTTTATTAGCCACTGTAAATTGCCTGTAATGTGTAAGGAGTAGATGAGAAAGTGCGATAACATAGAACCACTGTGAATGTATGATCAATAGTTACGGTGAACTCGGTGGGCCAAAGGGCTTGGTTCCATGCTGTATCTCTACACTAAACAAAACGATCTAAGAATCTTCAGGCGGCACAGTAGAGTTGCTGCCATACAGTGCCAGAGACCTAGATTCGATCCTGACAACGGGTGCTGACTGAACAGAGTTTGCACGTTTTGCTTGTGACCGCGTAGCCTTTCTTTGGTTTCCTCCAACATTGCAAAGATGTGCAGGTTTGTAGGTTGATTGGCTTCTGTAAATTGTCTCTAGTGCTTAGGATGGTACTGGTGTGTGGGTGATCCTTGTTCGATGGGCCAAAGGGTCTGTTTCAAAGCTGTATCTCCAAAAAAATTAAAACAAAAACTAAATCTGGAGTGAATTGGTGGAAAAGTGGGGGGAATAAGGAGATAAGTGTAGGAATAATGTAATTAGTGTTTGAAGGTTGGTGTGGACCTGGTGAGCCTGTTTCCATGCTCCATGCCTCTGTGTACTTTTTAGTGCAATCATTTAAAATATTCCAGCCATCTGGGCCACACAACCATGGCTCTAACATGATATCCAATGCATTAAGTACTGGGCTGCAGTGTTTTTAATCTGCAGTAGTAATTGACTTCTTTATTTACTGTTCAGTGGGAACTGGTCATACAAACCATTCAATCATAGCACACACTGATTATCTCATGAGAGTTTGATCGGCTTCATTAATGCTGCTTTTTATAAGATTAGCATGTTTAATTTCACATTTCCACGGCACTCCTCAGCAGGCCACCATCATTCTTGTAGTCACGGTCCTTGCATTGTGCATCTTAGACCTTTGTAGGCTAACAAAATGCTGAGGCAAAGAGTAATGAAATACATAGGGAGTCTCAGGGGTAGGGTGGGAAGGAGGGTGTGGTTGGGGGCTGCCGAGATGTGTTAGAAACATGGCAGAAGAAATAGTTTATGTAGATTTTCACAGCAGGGAGGCAGATGTCATGGAAGATTATAGTGAGAAGGTCAAGTGTGTTCTCCCTGCATTATAATTGTGGATTGCAGAAAATAGTGAATGGGGATGTCAGGACTGGTAACTCAATACTGGGACAAAGGAGGTTGTACAAAATAACATGAAATTCTGAGTGAACATGCAGACAGGAATATAATGAAATCAACTTCATTAAACAAACACAAGCCACCTGGAGTTTTGTTTTTATGTCCAAACAGGGATGTCTAGTCCTTAGCCACCATGTGACTGGTCACATTTCTGATATTTGAGATTAGCATTGGATGTAGCGATCAAGCAGACTGAATATGCAGCTGGGCGGCCAGAGGAAACTGTACCCTAACCTGTAAAATCTGAAGACTTATACCTTTGAGAGCTTTCAAGTAGTTGGAACAGCTAATGTGAATGTGAAGTTACAAAGGAAGGTTAAAGCATTACCAGAGCAGATCTATTCGGAAGAGGCAGGTGAATTTTACTTCGGAGTCACGTGAGTGACTACGTGAAGAAGGCCCGCCAGGCGCATGCGCGTCATTACGTCCGCGCATGTCGCACCGAACGGGCTAGAGGGCACAGCTCCACCAGCGGGTAAGTAGAATCTCTGCAGGTAAGTGTTAAACAACTTTTCCTGCAGGTTATTTAGCTCCGTAAAACTGGCTCGCGAAGTCAGTTGGAGTTACAACATGGACCGGTCCGGGCGGAGAGTGCGCTCCAAGCGCGTGTCTAGCGACGAGCCGCATTCTCGATCGGGTCGGGAGATAGTAACCGGACCTCTGGTTCCGATACCGGGGGCCGTTTTCACCGTTACCACCAGTGGAATGTGCTGCCAGGCCAGTGCCTGAAATCAACAGGCTGTGGCTGCTAAGAGGCACAGCAAGGCCACAAGTAAAAACAAACAGGCCAGTACTATCTGATGATTCAGATGACGGTGGTGATTCTCCCCCAGGGGCTAAAGAAATGTGGGGAAAAATGCAACAGATGGAACACATGCTGCAGCTTTTGGTACAGCAAGGGGCTAAAGCCACAGAGAGTTCTCAGACAATTGAGCAGCAGGGATCCTGTGAAGAGGATTACCTGGAATACACGCCGTGGTGAATTCCTTCCAGCGCCTGTTATAGGACTGGGGGATGCCTCCATAGAATATCAAATGGGAGATGCAGGGCAGGATGCAGCTGACCCTATGTCTGGTGTCCCTGCTTATGTGCAAAACACCAGAGCCCAAGAGCCTTGCTCCGGGTTGTACCGGACATAGCAATGTCTTTTGCTATTCCGGAGGGAACAGGTGAGGCCATGGAGGAATATCTTGCAACTAATATAAATTACTTAGTTTCTCACCAGCTGCAACTATCTGTCATGCAGGTGACAAGCAGCAAATATAAAACACCTGATTAACTGTGCTTCATTAAGAGGGACCATGCTGATGAGGTTTGTCATCAGCATGTCCTCAAACTGGTGGCGGCCACGATCACTGCATTTGGCACCATGGTCCGAGGGTCCGTGTTATCTCCGTTACAGAAAGATATGTTAGCTATGATTTGTAACGTCTTCTTCGAAATTAACTGCATTCGTAAAATTGCCATCAGGCCTACTTTAAATCAAAAATTTGCTGCACTCTGTAAGGCGGACCAACGTCCAGGCGCCTTGAACTCCTGTTTGGCTCCGATCTGGTCAAGCAAATTAGAGATATTGATGAGGAGGCGAAAACTATGGGGCTAATGAAGCCGGCCGCATCTCGTCCGTCTCTTCGGAAGCCGGGGATCGTTTACCGCAGGTCCCGATCCGGGTGCTTGGGCCCAGCAGAGGGAGGCCAGGGTGGCAACGAGGGTATCCACCACGTCAGGTTCCCTATAACCCCAACACGGCCAGACAACAGGTTTCCAAAACACCGACAGAGGTACAGGGACTTTGTGGTTCAAGTTACAAATTCGGGTGTGCAACTTCCTATTGGAGGTCGGGTTACATTTATTTTATAACGAATGGTGTTGTTATAACGTCTGATATCTTTATACTAAATACTGTGTCAGGGTCCACCCATTGAGTTTATCTCAGGGATAGATCCACCTTTCCAGCATAAGCCTAGTAAAGTGTTGGTGTTTTCTGTTCCGGAGACTGAGCAAATCAATGTGGAGATTCAGAATTTGTTCCGTAAAGGTGTGATTGAAAAAGCAGTTCATCATGCTCAACAATTTGTGTCTAATATATTTTTCCAGACCCAAAAAAGATGGTGGTTGTCGAGAGTAATTCTGGATCTCACTCAATTGAATACTTCAGTTCTCTATAGGCAGTTTAAAAATGGACACATTCGTTACTGCAAAGCAGCTGATGTCCAGGGTTGTTATATGGCCACCATTGATTTACAAGATGCTTATTATTTGGTGCCAATTCATGTTGATTATCGGAGTACTTGAAATTTAATTGGATGGGACAGCTGTGGCAATATAGAACATTGCCTAATGGATTAAGTTCTGCACCTAGGTTATTTACTAAATTGGTGAAACCTGTGCTAGGGCAAATTGAGGGCCACCAAATCACATTGTCATGGCCTATTTAGATGATATCTTAATTGTGGGCACCACTCAAGAGTCAGCTGCAGCCTCTGTTACAGCAAACCAAGAATCTCTTTGAATCATTGGGGTTTTTGGTCCATCCACTTAAGTCCAGGTTACAGCCAACCTAACAGATTGAGTATTTGGGGTTTCTTCTGGATTCAGTTCATATGACAGTTACATTACCAGCTGCTAAGGTACTAGATATCGTTAATGTCTGTATTCGTCTTGCACAAAACTCTTTACCCTTCCATCCGAGACGTTGCAAAGGTCATTGGGAAATTGGTAGCAGCCTTTCCGGCAGTTACAGTTCGGGCCTTTGCATTATCAACATTTGCAAAGAGCAATGAGAACAATGCATTGAAACAGAATGCAGGTTCATTTTGATCACCTTATGCAGTTTACCCACCACGGCTTGGCAGAATTGCAGTGGTGGGTTGTTAATATTAGCCAAGCCACCAATTACATTTTGGTGGACGAACCTTCAGTGATTTTACTGATGATGTTAGCGCTCTTGGATGGGGGGCTACAGACACAGAGTCTAGCTGTGGGGGGTAGATGGACTGAGAAAGAGCACTTGCTTCTTCACACACATGGTATTATTACCTGGAGTTATTGGGTGTTTTTTATGGGCTAAAAGCATATTTCTTCCACCATGTCAGATTTCCACGTTCAACTCCAGATTGATAACACTACAGCTGTGGCATATATTAATCATATGGAGAAGCAAGATCGGTGTTATGTGATAGTTTGGCAAATACTATCTGGGATTGGTGTATTTCATGCAACATCTGGGTTTCGGCCATCTACCTACCAGGGATAGATAATGTGGTAGCAGACCTTAGGTCGAGAACATTTAATGACAATTATAGAATGGATGTTGAATGTCAGCATATTTCAAAACCATTGTTGCTAGATTTGGTTTGCCAGTATATTGACCTCTTTGCATCCAGACTGAATCACCAGTTGCCTAAATATGTCTCCTGGGAGCCAGATCCAGGTGCAGTAGCTGTGGATGCGTTCTCGTTACACTGGGGACATTTGTTCTTTTATGCGTTTCCTCCATTCTGCCTGATTCCGAAATGTCTTACTAAAATAGAGCGGGACTCTGCCAATGGTGTTTTGGTGGTCCCAGATTGGCCAACACAATCATGGTTCCCCTTGGTACTGAGAATGATGGCACAGCCATTCATGCGCATTCCCAGCAGCAGTCATTTGTTGGTGCATCCGGTTTACAGGAGAAAGTCACCCATTACATGACCATATCAATTTGTTGGTCTGCAGGTTCTGACCAGACCATTTCAAGGCCTTGGATTATCGAACAGGACCATGGAGGTTATGACTGCAGGGTGGAGAACTAGCACTAAAAAGCAATACCTCGTGCACATTAAGAAATGGGAATGCTTCTGTGTACAGTTAATATATCATATGCTACTGCTAGTATAAGGGATGTGTTAGAGTTCCTTGCTACTTTGCATTTTGATGAGCACCTTAGTTATAGTGCTATTAACACTGCACGCAGTGCTTTGTCCTCTTATTTGGGGCAGTCTTCAGCACGACAACCTATTGGGTTCTCATCCATTGGTGTCCAGGTTTATGAGAGGAATTTTTAACAAAAACCCCCCTCAACCCCTGAGTTATACAGCAATCTGGGATGTCAGTTATAGTTCTCACACATGGCTGCGGCAATGGGCTCCAATTGCGTCATTATCTTTGCAAAAATTGACTCTTAAAGTGGTTATGTTAATGGCGTTGGTTTCAGCACGTGTCCAAACATTGCACTTGTTAAGAATAGATGATATGCATTTTTCTCAAGATGATGTTACATTTTATGTCTGTGATTTACTCAAACAAAAGTAGACCTGGCAGGTCTGGAATCAGGGTGATGTTTAAAGCATATCCTGGTGACCAACTGTTATGTGTCGTTAAACCATTTAACCCAATATGTTGAGTTAAACCAGGAGTCTGAGAGGTTCGGAGTTAGGACTTCTCATTAGTCACACAAAAAGCCATATCAGCACGTGTCTGTGCAAACTATTTTCTAGATGGTTGAAAACAGGTGCTCCAGTTCTGCGGGCATCGACACTGATGTTGTTTAAAATCTCACTCCACCAGAGCGGCGTCTAATCCGCGGCGAAGGCTCAGGACGTGCGCTAGATCAAATCCTCGCGGCTGCAGGGTGGTCTAGAGAGGCAACTTTTTCTCGGTTTTACGATAAACAGTTCAGGCAAAGCCACGGTTTGGGTCTGCTGTTTTGGGTTCCCTTTAATTTTATTGCTTTGTTTATATCGCTTATTGTTTGTAATTTCCCCCTGGGTCAGAGGGGTCATTACTCTGTTTGTTATTAAAATCGTTTAATGAATTATTCATGCAATGTTCAATATCTTCTTTATTGTACTACATGTGTCAACCGAAGCAGCTGTCGTAATTATGAGTGCATCTGCGGCATGCAAACACAGAGACTTTGAAATCTTCACGTTAGTCCACTCACGTGACTCGAAGTAAAATAGTAAGATAAATGAGAACTTACCAGTTTGAAGTTGATCTTTTATTTTATGAGGAATGACGTTGAGGGATTACGTGCCCTCCGCTCCCACCCTCATAATCTAAGAGATCATCTGGTAGTTCTAGTCTTCTACGAGCCTTACTATGTTACTTCGGCTATTTGTTTCTGTGTTTTCACGCCGCTGCTTTGAAGTATGACGCGCATGCGCCTGGCGGGCCTTCTTCACATAATCCCTCAACGTCACTCCTCATAAAATAAAGATCAAACTTCAAACTGGTAAGTTCTCATTTAATCTTACTATTAAATTCCCTTGGATTCATTACGTTAAGATGAGACAGTACCCCAGGCAATGAAGCTAAACCTGGAGGTAGATGTTGACAGGTTTTCAGAACCCATTGACTGAATGGGCAGCACTATTTGTGCCAATGTTAATGCCTGATGGATCTATCATGATTTATTAGGGATAAAATGTTACTATTGATCACGCCTTGTCCAACGTACACACAGAAGGATTTGTTCATATGTAGCCACCACCCTTCATGGTTTTATACCCGAATACACCTGGACCATTTCCGACATTTCCCTACCATTTCTAGACCTCACTATCTCCATCGCAGGTGATAGACTACTGACCGACATCCACTCTAAACCCACTGACTCCCATGGCTGTCTGGACTACACTTCTTCCCACCCTGCTTCCTGTAAGGACTCCATCCCCTACTCCCAATTCCTCCGTCTACACCGCATCTGCACCCAGGATGAGATGTTCCACACCGGGGCATCGGAGATGTCCTCATTCTTCAGGGAACGGGGGTTCCCCAATTCTACTATAGATGAGGCTCTCACCAGGGTCTATTTTATACCCCATAAGTCTGCTCTCACTCCCCATCCCCCCACTTGTAACAAGGACAGTTCCCTTTGTTCTCACCTTCCACCCTACCAGTCCATCACATATAACAAATAATCCTCCGATTTTTTTGCCACCTCCAATGGGATCCCACCAACGGCCACATCTTCCCATTTCCTCCACCTGTCTGCTTTCCGCAGAGACTGCTCTCTCCATAACTCCCTGGTGAATCTGTCCCTTCCCACCCAAACCACCACCTCTCCTGGCACTTCCCCTTGCAACCGCAGAAAATGCTACGCTTGTCGCTTTACCTCCCCCCTTGACTCCATTCAAGGACCCAATCAGTTTTTCCAGGTGCGGCAGAGGTTCACCTGCACCTCCTCCAACCTCATCTATTGCATCCGCTGCTCTAGGTGCCAGCTGTTCTACATCAGCTCTACATCAGCTTCGCCCAACACTTCCACTCGGTTTGCATTAACCTACCTGATCTCCCGGTGGCTCAGAACTTCAACTTCCTCTCCATTCTGAAATCTGACCTTTCTGTTCTGGGTCTCCTCCATGGCCAGAGTGAGGCCCACCAAGAATTGGAGGAGCAGAACCTCATATTTCGCTTTGGGCAGTTTGCACCCCAGCGGTATGAACATTGACTTCTATAATTTCAGGTAGTCCCTGCTTCCTCCACCCCTTCTCAGCTCTCCCTCAGCCCACTGTCTTCGCCTCTTCCTTTCTTCTGCCCGCCCCCGCTCCCCACCCCTCCCACCCCACCCCACCAGTCTGAAGAAGGGTCTCGACCCGAAACGTTGTCTATTTCCTTCGCTCCCAGAGATGCTGCCTCACCCGCTGAGTTTCTCCAGCATTTGTGTCTAACTTTATGGTTTCATCCTCAATTCAGAAGAGCAGGGAACAGCTGCTGCAAATCATTCGAATAGTTGCTGGTTATTTGGATGATCCCACCAATACAGCAGGTGCAAAATGGAAGAAATGTTCAGCAGACAAGAAAAAGGCTGGAGTCCATTTAAAGAGAAGTAAATGTAGCAATAACAGGATTGCAAACACTGTATGGATATTAAAGTGCAGTCAATTTAGGTTATTATCAATAGTCCTACTCTAACTAATGAAATTAAACTGAATGCTTGTCTGGGATTGTTGAATAGTTTAAATGAATTCCCTTAATTCTCTTAGCTCCATCGTACAAAAGGATGTAAAATGGAGGTGCAATGAGATAAAGAAAGGGATTTTGTTAATTCTGGTTGATTGCAACAATTTGCTGATGTGCTGATGTACTAATTGACAGAAAGCGTTAATGTTGTGGCATGTCATCATATGGTGTTAGTGCTAAGTTGTCTAACAGAATGAAAGTTGGTTCTGGAAAGTTGATGTGTCTTGTATCCAGAAAGCTGACAAGACGCACTATCAGCTGGATGAAAAAATATTTAGCCATCATGTTTCGATGGATGTCACTGCACCATTTACACTTAATCAACCCTTGATTTCTCTGTTTCATTAAATTGTTGTCTCAAATAGTATCCCCAATAGTTCAAACCTAACCCTTGACCTTGAGAGCAGATCTTCTTATCTTTTTTATTTTTTTTATTTTTTATTTTATTTATTAGAGGTAAATACATCAATGTACTTCACATATATATTGTTACAATCATTGTACCCCATAATTATCGAGTCCACACACAAGATTAGAGGTTGTTCAGCCAGAGCTGAACACACTTCTTGACATCTGCATTCGATGGTGTCTGTCTTGTGCTTCTTGTGTGCGGTTGTGGAAAGATTGGTGAACACAGGGCTGCAACGTGAACAGTCTTTCCTTGAACCCGAGAGCAGATGAATATCCATTATTTTCAATACCATAAATGTGTTGTCTTCTGTAACGACTGCTGATGAAAAAAAAGTCAAGATGATGCAGCACTGTAGCTGTGAGCACAATGTAAATTGGACTATGGACAGCAAAAGTTCCTTGATTGTTTCAAGTTCATGTTATGTTATGAAAAGATGGTCACCAAAGAGAGGACAACAGTTGATGGCATATATTCCCTGAGGTGAGTGAAAGATATCAGTAAATTGTGTTGGGAAGCTCGAGTTGTCATTATCCCCCATAAGGCCGGGGCATTGGTTTTGAACAAAGAGCACTAGCCACATCCAATAATTATTTGAATGAGAGAATTTGCCAGATTACACATGCTGTGACCCAAAATGAACTCGGACATTGTGTGATAGCTGCAGTGACCTTTGAATTCTAGGGTACGGGAAGGGTGACCATGGTGTATACTCTATTGTCAATGTTTGCCATTCTGAGGGAAAATGTTTCTATTCAATTTGATATTCACTCAAAGAGGCTGGATATGAATGCAAAGAATACTTCAAAGTCACTAATTGAAAAACAAATATTCATTGATTGTCTCAAATGTTAGTATCAGATATTGGAAGTAACTTCATCAAGTGCAGAATTTGATGATTTGATGAAACAAAATGGCTGATTTGGAGCCTTCACCATTTGCAAAAAACATTCATTAATGAGTGAATAGCACCAGACATTACATAGCTCAATGTGGTTGAAAATATCACTGGAAACAAATGTCAGGTGTTGTACCATTCTTCGGGCAAGTGTACTCTAGGCAAATAGTACCAAAGTACAACAAAATCTCACACTAAAAAAGACCACATGATATTATCTTACACAGAAAAGTATACAAAATTACTCAACACTGCATTAATAAGATTAATTTCTGTGGATTCAGCCTACATGTCTGGTGGATTGCTGAATAATAATCATTATGACATTAGCAGAGTGATGTATAATGACTACCTTGTTTCTACCAATAAAGTGTTTTCAAGAAATTGTTTACAATAAATCAGCAAAATATAAAGGAAATATGTAACATTCTCTGGAGATTGCACCGAAAAACTAATAACCATGGAAAGTGATATGAATGTGGTTGTCTTTCCATGTTACTCCGTTTTTTCATTTGCCCAAAGATTTCTTTGTTGCGCAAATTGAAGAAGTCACTTCCAAACATACGCACGCCATTTTAGAGCAGCGAATGTAATTACTTGTATTCTTCGGAAGTGAGGCCTATAAGTAAAATTGGCAATAGTTGTACATGTCTGCAGCATCTCAGCCCGATGAAACGTAAATGCATCGCTTTCTGTTCAAATGACATGTGTCTGTCAGGATCGATCTAAGTCGCTGTATACTCTCTGGAATCCCACGAGAGATAATTAAATTCGATCAGTAACGGAAACTCTCTTTCCATTTACTGCCACTGAGTTACTCCAACCTGACATTTCTGTGTTTAAAAAACATCACCTGCTTTAATTATCCTCCAAAATAACAGTTTGAGGATGAATTATTCTAGGTCAAAATATTGGAAGCGTGCCTGGGTATTTTCATCTTTTTGTTATTTTTACTGTTTAGAACATAGTATGGAGTTGTAGACAATAACGAAACTGGAGAATTAGACATTGACTGTGAGGTGTAATCGTCCAGTAATGAGTCTCCCTTGACCTTTGGGGGGGTAAACAACATCCATTTGTTAAAAGAATCTGAGGCCACAAGTTGTTCCTTTTGTCACTTCAAAAACATCTCCATGGAAACTGCTCCTTTTCCCTTGAGGGCTGAAGTAGGCCTCTTGTCTTGAATTGGTCTGATCACCTTTTTATGAAATAAAATGTATCCAAGTAGAACAATTCCAGACTGGAAAATTGCCCACATGTATCCTTTCCCTAAAAGGTAGAATAGGTCAGTCAGTTTCAAATGCCCCATACAGGTCCTTTCTCTCACAGGAAGTAACATGCAGCATATGCAAAGCAATACATGGGAAACACAAAGGGCTCTGTAAATTGTGTCTGGTTCTTTTTGGATTGCTACGACATGCGCATAATAACCCACACGTTTTTCAATTACATTGTGCGGTGAGGACAGATTTAAGTCTCGTGTTGAAAAGTGTCATTGACCGTGTGGTCATGAGCACTTCCTGAACAATAGCTGGGCTACTGAAGTTCAGTTCAAGTTTTGCTAAGACAACTTGGTTCCAGTCCGTATTACACCATTGACTCAAAATGGACAAAAAGAGCTGAATTCAGGGATGAGGTGAGATTGACAACCTTTGACAACAAGTACATATTTGATTAAGATAAACACAAAAAGCTGGAGTAACTCAGCGAGACAGGCAGCATCTCTATCTGCTGAGTTAATCCAGCATCTCTGTCTGACGAGTTACTCCTGACAGGCAGCATCTCTGTCCCGCTGAGTTACTCCAGGTTTATGTGTCCATCTTTGGTTTAAACCAGCATCTGCAGTTCCTTCCTACACAAGTGTTTGATTAAACATGACATGAATGGCAACACAGTGGCAGAGATAGTAGAAAAGCTGCCCACAGCTCCAGTGATCACAGGTTCAGTTTTGACCTCTAGTGTTATGACCTCGAGGAGCCATGACTTCTGTTCCGTCCTTTTCCATAACTCATAATCATAGAAATAGAGAATTGATTTGCTACTCCAGACTCACCAAGCCAAACCGCTCAATCCACTATTCTACATTGGAACAGCGAAAGAGCTGATTGCAATCCCCACCCATTTCAACTTGGTTCTGCAATGGTTCCTTTTGATTATCAAACCCTCTTAATTCCATCTGCTTTGACTATTCTTTCAGTCAGTGAATTCCAAATTGTAGCAAGTTTCTGCATAAGATATTCTTGCCTCCTACTGCCTCTATTTATTTTGGTAACAGCCTGTCACAGAGAGATATGGTATTGTCTGCAGTGTCAGTTGCACCATTACTGGAAGGACGTGGAGGCTTTGGAAAGGGTAAAGAGGTTTCCTAGAACGTTGCCTGCATTGGTGCAGACAGACATCAGACAGACTTGTTGTTTTCTCTGGAAGGCCCAAGTTTGAGGACAGACCGGATAGAAGTATAAAAAATATGAGAGGCATAGATAGGGTGGACAGTCAAAACATTTTTTCCCAGGATGTGAAAAATCAAATATAAGAGGGCATAGCTTTAGGATGACAGGAGCAAAGTTTAAAGGAGACAAGACTAAGTGGAACTCGTTGGGTCCCATTCTCACATGGGAGGGCTGGCCCCCCACGCAATACTCCACCTCTCCACCAATTCCAATATTCCACCGCTCACGCTTAGCCCCAACTGCGCAGGCGCGTTGATGGGTTCCCGTTGTGACACCCCTGATCCCCCCTCCACTCACCACCCCCTTTCACTCCGCCCCTTGCCTTCCCACCCCCCCCCCCCCATGCACTCACTCTACCCCCCCCACCCCCACGCACTCACTCCACCCCCCCCCATCCACTCGTAGCGGCTCTCCGGCGGCGCAGCTATTCCCTCCCATTGGGTTCTCATTGTGATGTAGAACACACAGGTATTACTGCGCAGGTGCAGCTGACGGGCACGGCAAGTGGAAAAGGGCTTAAAATGTGAATAACTCTTAAAATATAACAACAATATAAATGTTAAAGAGGAGATTTATTCAGTCCATTCTTTCTTGTTGCATCTCTTGTTGCGTTCTGCAGCCGGGGGAGGGGGTCGGCTTCAGGCGGGGGCTGTCGGGGACCCGTGGGGGGGAGCGTACTGCAGCCTGGGGAGGGGCATGGCTTCAGGCGGGGCCACTGGAGGCCAGTGGGGGATGGGGGAGCGTCCTACAGCCAGGGGAGAGGGCCAGTGGAGCGAGGTTTCTGGGGGGCAAGTATGGGATTTGCGGGCTGATAAGATTGGTTCCAGAGGTCTAGTATGAACATTGTGGGCCGAAAGGATTATTGGGCTAGTCCTGCAGCTGGAGACAGGGGGCTTCAGGTGAGGGCCAGCGGGAGTGTTCTGTAACCGGGCGAGGGGGGCGGCTTGGGGGGGAAGTGGTGCCGTGGCCTACCGGCAGGGGAGGGGGGGGGGTGCAGGGGAGGGGGGTTGTAGGGGAGGGGGTGGTGTAGGAGGGGGTGGTGTGCGGGGTTAAGGGGGTGGTGTGGGGGGGATGGGGGTGGTGTGGGCTGGATGGGGATGTGGGGCAGGGAGGAGGGTGGTGTGCAGGCTCAGTGGCTCCCGGCCCCTGCTCAGAACGGCTCCAGACTCACTCACCAGCTCTCGTCCCCAGCTGCACACATCGGCACCCGTGTCGACGTGGTGGTCGCTGCCCCCGCTCGTGGAAAACAGCCCCCACTCGCAGAACACAGCCACTGCTAGCAGCACACAGCCCCCGCTCGCAGAACACAGCCCCCGCTCGCAGAACACAGCCCCTGCTAGCAGCATACAGCCCCCGCTCGCAGAACACAGCCCCAGCTCGCAGAACACAGTCCCCGCTCGCAGTGCGCTTCAGCATTAAGGGGCTGTCCCACTGCGGCGACCTAATCCATGAGTTGAGAAGAATTTGCCCTCGACTCAGACTCGCAGCATGGTCGACACGAGGTCCTAGGAGGTCTTCGTAACTCTGCTTCGTGCTCGAGAGTAGTCCTCGCATACTCGAGGCCTCAGCTTGGTCACGGCGTATTTTTCAACATGCTGAAAAATGCTCATGAGTAAAAAAAGGTTGCCATGGAAAAAATCCATATTTGTTTTACTCGTAGGTTTATTCGAATTAGGTCGTAGTAGTCATAGGTAATCGCATGTTAGTCATAGGTAATCGATGGTTGTCGAAGGTAATCAAAGGTAGGTGAAGGTAGTCGTAGATTGTCTTCAACATAGTCGAAGGGAGGTCGAAGGAGATCAAAGGTGGTCGTCTTCACTCTCCACTATTTGGTGTCCAATTTTCCCGAAGCTAGTCGAAGCTAGTCTTCAACATAGTTGAAGGAGGCCGAAGGAGGTCTTCTGCATAGTCGAACGAGGACTTCAACATGACACTTTTTCAAACTCTTCCAAACTCTTCCAAACTCACCAATTAGGTCACCACAGTGGGACCGCTCCGTTATTCTCCACGTCGGACAACAGGTGTCGGAAGTGGCGTTACCTTCATGGTGACTGACAGGCGAGAAGACCATTCTGCTCATCCCACGATTTTTTAAACCTGCATAACCTTTGTAGTATTCCACGGATAGGAACAATACAAACATGTTCCTGATGTTGGGGGAATCCAGAACCAGGAGTCACAATTTTAGAATAAGGGGTAAGCCGTTTCGAACGGAGATGAGGAAACACTGTTTCACACAGAGAGTTGTGAGTCTGTGGAATTCTCTGCCTCATAGGGCGGTGGAGGCCAGTTCTCTAGAAACTTTCAAGAGAGAAAGGGCTCTTGAAGATTGTGGAGTCAGGGGATATGGGGAGAAGGCAGGAACGGGGTACTGATTGTGGATGATCAGCCATGATCACATTGAATGGCTTGAAGGGCTGTATGGCCTACTCCTGCACCTATTGTCTATTGTGATGGAGGCAGATATCATGGTGGCATTTAAATGGCTTTTGGAGAGGCACATGAATATGCAGGAATGGAGGGATACATATGAGTTACAGGATGTGCAGACAGTTAAGGGTTAGTCTTGGCTTCATATTCGACACAGTCACTCTGGACCGAAGCGCCAAGCAGCCTGTTTCTGCAGTAGACATAATCTTTAGAACAGTGCAGTGCAGAAATGGGCCCCTCAGCGCAATGTGTATGTGCTGTCGCACTTGTTTCTGTATAGTACTGATCTATGTACTATGTTCCAGAGCAGAAACAGGCTGTATGGATCGGAGCTTTGTCAGTTCAATAGATTTCCTTTAATTCTTATAATATATAATACTTGTTACTGTATCTATTCCCATTACCCAAATGAAGCAGTGTACTTTGGATGTTTATTCGTTGTTTGAAAAAAAAAGTATTTTCTTGTCTCCCTTCAGACTTCAAAGGCAGTAGCTCTCTCATGTTCATCTGGTATACGCCAGATTCCCAGTCCCCATATCCCATGACCCAGTATTATCTGTGTTTATGCTCAAACTGTTGCTTTATTCAGCACTCATTATTCTGTCCTTCTGGGAATTTAAACACACTGGGTACTCTTGACAATTGGAATCTTATCTCCTCATATTGACCCTTCCTCCAGAAGATGCTAATTTGTCAAATACCAGGTTCCTCAATACCAAAAACCCTCCACATTCTCTTCCCGGTACCATTCTTATCATATAATCACAGAGAATTAAAATAATTAAATGTTAGAGCATGTTGTTGCCGAGCACAATGCTATTTTGAGGAACCCAGGGAGATTATACCCTATGCAAGGTTGGTGATGTTAAATTCAGCTTCATATCCTCCTTCACCTTGACAGGACTCAGCTAAGTCACAATGCACCTGCAATCATTCCCTGTAAAAGGCACTAATGAAGAAGTGTAGGGTGTGTCATAAACAGAAATATATTCAGCTGCTTGGTCATATTAGTGTAGATATTCAGATTTTTTTTGTCAAATTCTCCTTTGAAAGTTGTTGCTGTATCTATTTCCATCACCCGCTGAAGCGGTGTATTTTGGATGTTTATTCATTGCTTGAAGAAAACATTTTTTTCTCATATTGACCCTTCCTCCAGAAGATACTAACTTACCAAGACCAGGTTTTCTCAATACCAAAAACCCTCTGCATCATCTTCCAACCACCATCTTTATCATGTAAACATAAATGATTAAACGTTTTAGAGCCAAAGGTTTTAAAGGTTTCAAAGATCTTTTATTGTCATGTGTACCAATTAATATACAGTGATATTCGAATTACCATACGCCCATACTAAAAAAAAGAGCAACAAGACCCACAACTACATTAAAGTTAACATAAACATCCACCACAGCATATTCCCCACATTCCCCACTGTGATGGAAGGCAATAAAATCTAATCTTCTTCCCTCTTTATTTTCCCACGGTCAGGCAGTCGAACCATCCATCGGGGCGAAAGAAGCTCCCTCAGCCGGAGGGGTGATCAAAAGTCCGGCATCGGGGTGAATGAAGCTCCTGTGATCGAGGCAGTCGAAGCTCCTGCGGCTTGGAGCTCTGAGTCGGTCTCTAACCAGGGACCGTGAGCTCCACGATGTTAAAGTCCGCAGGCTCCCACGGTTGGAGCTCCCGAAGTTGGTCTCCAGCAGAGGCTGCCAACTCCTCGAGGTTAGGCCACAGTGCGGACGGAGATACGATACGGAAAAAAATTGCATCTCTGTTGAGGTAAGAGATTTTTTTTTAAGTTTCCCCCAACCACATCCCCCCCCAACCCCTGATAAAAACAAGCTAAACTGAACATACATAAAAGTGAACATACATAAAACATACATTTAACACATACTATGAAATAACAAAGAACGAAGGGATAGACAGACTGTTGGTGAGGCAGCCATTGCTGGCGCCACCTGGTGGATACCATAGCACAGAGGAAGGTTTGAGTTGAGAGTTAGACTTACTATCCTCTCAGAAATCCATCACATTCATTCCCAAAGGGATTCACTGATGAAACGGACAAAAATCACAATCATTTCTTTGGTCTTGCCATCCACGTTATTTTCTTAGAGAAATTGTACCACTTTGCCCACAGAAAATTGCATATAGATACTTGTGAGTATAATATTAACTGCTACTTGTTGTTTGTGTGGCCTTTCCCAGTGCTGCAGCAACTTCAATCAAAATACACAAAGTTTCAATGCCCAGAGTATGCAGTCAATAGTGAATCTCCCGTGCTGCTAAAAACTCCTTGAGTGGATCCAGCTGATCAACAAAACATCAAATAAAACATAAAATCATAAAATAATTTAAATGCAGGAGATAAGTTAAGTTCATAAAAGACATCTATGCAAACCAACAATTAAAACCATAATATTAAAAACAGATATGCTGAAAATGTTTATCAGGTCAGGCCACATCTGGCTATATCTTAGAACTTTGTAAAGGATGTACCATATTATTAATTTATTGTATTGCCATGAACTATTCAAAAATGGTCCCCTAAAAGTATATATGCACAGATTCATTCTCCAATGCATAAAAGTATTGGACAATCAGTGTCCAGTTGGGTCATGACTGAATAATTACTATAAAAATATAACTGAATGCTCTGATGTTTTATGAATAATCACGATGATTGTCATTTGCAGTTCTACTTTCTCAGAGGAAACTTAGGTTTGCCATTCTCCAGTTTGCAACTGTGTTTATGTACACACTGATCTACTTTGGCACCTTAATTGACTGGATTTCATATTCCCTCATGAGTTACCCCTCCTTATCTCCTGCAATGTCTTCCTTCGCTGCAGCTTTCCAAGAACTTGTCTGATGGCTAATTCCTTTGCCCCACATCTGACAGCAATGCCCTCATTTATCTGAAGGTAATGCTGCCCAGTGATGTTACGGGCACTATTTTCAGCCACATTATGCATTGCTGTTAAAATTGTGATGACCACCAGAGGTGTGGCGGCATGGTGGCACTGCGGTAGAGTTGCTGCCTTACAGCACCAGGGACCCGGGTTCGATCCCGATTACGGGTGCTTGTCTGCATGGAGTTTGTACGTTCTCCCCATAACCTGCGTGGATTCTCTCTGGGATCTCTGGTTTCCTCCCACGCTCCAAAAACATACAGATTTGTAGGTTAATTGGCTTGGTCTAATTGGAAATTGTCCCTAGTGTGTGTCGGAGAATTTGCAAGTCAATGTTTCACATGAGTTCCAAAGGTGACAGTACAATAGGGGAGAAGGGGATTGCAGAGGTTAATTTACAGTGTTACACCCAAAGAAATCAAAGGCATTGATATTTCTTTAATGGAACCTTCATTATCTACAATAATTGAACACGTTTTGAAGCAAGCAAACGTTGTTGCTATGGAAGTTAATAATTTTTAATTGATTTCCTCATAAACTCCACCTTCACAGAAAAGCAACAATATTTAGTGGTCTTCATATCCTTTGTCTGACAAAAAAAAATAAGTCTGATAGTTACAATTATTTATTCTTTGCAAATTTCTTCCTCTTTACTGAACTCTAAATTTTGTATCATCAGTGTTCCACCAAGTTCCTCACTGATTTGTTCAGTCTGTGGATCTGATTTTCAGGTAACTGTCACAACTTTTATGGTAGTAGAAATAGTAACTAATAGTTGGTAACTAACAACAAAGGGTGTTTCATTTAGCAAGAGGAAAGCTTGATATGTCAGGCCAGCATTACATACAAAGGTAGACGGTCTCGAGGCATTCCCCCACACTAGACTTTGTTGCAATAACATTGCAGTTAGTTATACCTTACAATCCATAAAGTGAGACAGCATTAAGCAAGCTTTATCAACCAAAACGGAAAAGAAAAACAAAGATCCTAATAATATTGTATCTTTTTGCTGTAAAAGCAGAAACAATTGTAGAATGCCGGAAATACAGGCAGTATTTTGTGTAGAGAAAAAAGATTCTTAATGTTTCCAGTTGATAACTTTTTATCCAAACCAGAAGTTAGAAATGAAACAAACATTATGTTGCAGAGAAGCAGGAGGATAGAACGGGAAGGTTTTACCTTTTCACAGACATCCCTTTTGTTCTCCCCGTCCCTGGCCGGTCTCTGCAACATTAACCATTTCTAACTGTCTCCAGTTTGATGAGCTCATTTACATGTAATGTCAACTCTATTTCTTTCATGTTTAAGAAGGAACTGCAGTATTCTATGGATTAAATTACTATATAATAAGCCAACGGGCAGAATATTAATGAACAACAATTTATCTACGAAATTTCATTTGTCAAGGGGATACAGACAATGCCATTATCACCGTTGTTATTTGCCCTCATAATTGAACCCCTAGCGGAAAGAATCAGAGCTCATCCGAATATCCATGGATATAAAACAAAATATTCCAATAATAAAATATCACTATACACTGACAATGTACTATTGTACATCACAAAACCTCATATTACTATTCCAAATATTTTAAAATTAATAGAGGACTTCGGATCATTTTCAGGATATAGAATAAATTGGAATAAAAGTGAAATCATGTCAATAGAACCGAAAGACTCTACGCATCTTTTACTGTTTCCTTTCAAAATAGCTACGGAAAAATTTAAATACTTGGGCATCGAAATTACTAGAAGATATCAAGATATGTTTGATGAAAATTATAACCCTCTACTTAAGAAACTATGTAACTTGATTAAATTTTGGAAAACGCTTCCGATGTCCTTAATAGGCCGAATAAATGCCATAAAAATGATTTTTCTACCACAAATTTTATACCTGTTCCAATCTATCCCAATATATTTACCCAAAAAGTTTTTAAAAAAAACTGCTCAGATATCACAAATTTTATTTGGGATTATCAATCCCACAGAATACAAAGAGCTCATCTGAATAAACCCAAAGTAGTAGGGGGATTAGCATTCCCCAACTTTATGTATTACTACTGGTCTGTAATATCAGAAACATGATCCAACTGCTGGATAACTCTCCCCAACAACTGGATTGGACGATTATGGAGAGAGATGATTGCTCTCCTTATAATATTGGAGCAATCCTTCTCTCTCCAATATCGATGAATAATAAAAATTAAAACAATAATCCAATTATATACAGTACAATCAGAATTTGGAAACAAATAAAACACAATCTAAAATTAAGAAATTTATCTCTCTTATCTCCTATCGGTAAAAACCCCTCATTTAAACCTTCAACTATAGATAAAGCATTTATACAATGGGAAAGAGCTGGAATTAAAATCTTCGGAGATGTGTATAAATCGGGAAAACTATTATCATTTAAACAAATACAACTAAAATACAATTTGGGAAACAATCAGTATTTTAAATATTTCCAAATCTGTGACTATCTGAAAAAATACGCACAAGATTATTACAATATGTCTCCAGACCTACTGGAAGAAGTAATGAATACAAAGGCAGAATCAGCAAACCTAATATCATATATATATAATGTTATTCTAAATGCAGAAATACCAACAACAGATGGTATCAGGAGAGACTGGGAAAAAGAATGAAGTACAATCAGAAAGAAAGGTGGGAAGAATATTTATTAAACGTGCATAAATGTTCAATTAATGTAAGACACACCTTAATACAATTTAAAATCTTACACAGATTATACTATTCAAAAACTAAAATAAGTAAACTTTTTCCCAATGTCTCACCTATATGTGATAAATGCCAATGTCAAGAAGCTAATATAGCACACTCATTTGTCTTTTGTGCAAAAATTCAAACATTTTGGACTGAAATTTTTGAAATTTTCACAAAAATATTTAAAAAAATAATACTGACCCCGGAAGCAGACTGGATAATCTTTGGGATATCGGAAGATTGCCCCGAATTAAATGTGTTTCAAAAGACTCTATTTGAATATGGCTTAATAACTGGAAAAAAGCTAATCTTAACATTCTGGAAAAATTCTCCGGTACCAACAGTCAATATGTGGATTTCAACTATGTTCGAAACACTACACTTGGAAGATATGAGACTCCGACTAGCAGGAAAAACAGACTGTTTCTGTAAGACGTGGTCTGCATTTATAAATCTATTACAAGGATAAGGTGCAAGAATACCTCAAAAAAGTACCGGTGTCGGGTCTTGGTAAAGGGGGAAGAAAAACTGTCGAGTTGGTAGATTCCTTTTGCGAGATGTTTATAATAAAGTAACTGGCTTTTCTTTTTTCTTTCTCTCTTTTTACTTTTTTCTTTTATTTCCCTTTTTATTTTTTCCTCTCCAGGGTCTATCTCTTAATTCCCGTTTCTAACTCTTCAAGGGTTTCCTTTCCCTCGGTCATGCTTTTGCACTTTCACATCTTTTTTTCACTTTTCTACTTTCTATGCTGCTATTTTTCTCTCTATTCTCTCTTTTCTAAAGCCTTAAAATAAAAAAAAAATATGGGGTACAATGACTGTAATACAATACAAGGGATGTACACTGATGTAACTTACAGTACTGCTAATAAATAAAGATATAAAAAAACATGGAAAATAATGGAAACATGGAAAATAAAGCCAGTTAGTCTTAAATGTGCTGACCACTTTAGTTTTCAATCTCATTTATCTCAATAAGGCTTCTGATTAGTCTCCTTCAGGTACATTTCCAAATGCTTTTGGTAAATCTTGCCAAAAATAGTCCTACTTCTCTGAGACTCAATGAGATTCAAATCATAATTCTCTGAGCAGTTATGGGGCGGCACGGTGGCGCAGCGATAGAGTTGCTGCCTTACAGCACCAGATACCTGAGTTTGATCCTGACTACAGGTGCTGTCTGTATGAAGTTTGTACGTTCTCCCATGACCTGTGTGGGTTTTCTCTGGGTGCTCCGGTTTCCTCCCACTCTCCAAAGATGTACAGGTTTGTAGGTTAATTGGCTTGAAAAATTGTGAAAATTGTCCCTGCTGTGTGTAGGATAGTGTTAATGTGCAGTGATAGCTGGTCAGTGCAGACTCGATGGGCTGAAGGGCCTGTTTCCACGCTAGAAGCTTCTTGTTTCTTCTGAGGTCTTGTAAATTAGGCTCCAAGGAACTGAAATTGGTATTATATTAAAAAGGTTTCCAGTATCCCTTTTGATGCTTTCAAATTTATCATTCCCGAAAACAATATCTTCTTTTGATGGTGACCTTCAAAGTTGAGAAAATTTGCAGTTTACATCTTGCATGAATTCATCGGTAAATATCTATTTTGACAGCTTCTTAATAAAATTGGGAAAGGAAATTATTCGGTAACTCTCTGATTTCATATTAGGACAAGTGTAATGTGTTGTGAAAATAGCTGAGGTTTGGGGATATTTTGTCCTCATAGTCTAATGTAGATCACTGTGATTTATTTTTCCGTTGTTTGATTGTGGGTGGTTTCTTATTATATTGTGCTTGTGATGACAATGCTTAAGCAATCTGACTCCCCGTCCATTATTCCAAAGACTAAAAGATGTCATTCCTGATAATCATCTCAGTGAATCATTGAAAGATAGAATATGGAAACACAACCTTCAACCGGCTAAGTCCACATTAACCATTCACACAAATTCTGTGTTATCTCTCTATCTCATCCACTCATACACAGACCAAGGGTAATTTTACAATGGCCAACTAACCGAACGAACCCGCATGTCTTTGGGATGTGAGAGGAAACCGGAGAACCTAGAAGAAACCCACAGGATCACAGGAAGAATGTCCAAATTCCAGAGACAGCGGGATTGTAGGTCAGGATCGAACATTGGTCTCTGGCACTGTGAGGCAGGAACAGACCATTTTGAAACCCACTAGCTCCAATGTTGCAGCATCTACAACTTTAATCTTGGTAAAAACAATATTGCCATACTTCTTAATGACATAGGAGGCAACCAATAATCCTGTCAAGTCCATGCCATCTCATAGAGCATCCCCATTCTTCCACTGGTTTTCCCTGTAACCTATTCCCAAAACATTCCCACCATTCCCACACCCTTCCCTAAATTCTACCACCTGCCTACAATACAGGCAATTTATAGCAGCCAATTAACCTGCAAGTCATTGGAATAGAACAAAGAACATAGAACTACAGCACAGGAATGGGCCCTTCGGCTCATAATGTTTATGCAGAATATTATGCCAAGTTCAACTGTTCCCATATGCCCTTCACTTGATAAATATCTCTCTATTCCATGAGTTCGAAGAATCTATTCGAATAATTCTCTCCAATAGTTTCCCTACCTCTGATGTGAGTCTCACTGAACTATAGTTCCTCCACTTACCTTCTTAAACAAAGGAACAACATTGGAAACTCCCCAGTCCTCTGGGATCTTGCCCATGACTGGAGAAGAAACAAAGATCCTCATCAAGGCCCCCCCAATCTCATCTCTTGCCTCCCTCAATAACCTTGAATAGATCCCAGCAGACCCTGAGGACTTATCCACCTTACTGCTCTTCAAGTGCCACAGCACCATCTGCTTCTTAATCTCAAACTGCCCCAGCATATTTATATTCTCCATACTGATCTTGCTGCCTTCCAAGTCTGTCTCCTCAGTAAATGTACAAGCAAAGTACTAATTTCTTACCTCACTTACATCCTCCGACACCAAGCATCGATTCCTTCCTTTATCATTGATTGGTCCTACTATTTCCCTGGTCACCATCTTGTTTTAAACATACATATCAAAAGTATGTTTATCCTGGACTTATATTCTCCTTGATTACCCTCTTGTAATTAATTTATGTATAAAAAGCCTTGGGATTTTCTTTCATCCGACTAAACAATTACATTTTAGGGCCCCTTTAGCGCTTCTAATTGTCGATTTTCCTTTCTTTCTTGCTTGCACTATATTCCTCGAAGGCCCCATCTGATTTCATTTTTCTAAATCGAACATACATTTCCTATGTATTTTTAACCAAATTTACAACCTCTTGGGTTGTACAAACATCCCTATGTGAAAGAATATTTGATGCCATAGTTTTCCTGCTGATGGCAACTGCGGAAGGAATGTTTTTTGCAATCTTGTTATAATGTAGACTGTGCTTTATAATGTGCTTTTCCCAATGGGCCTAAAAAAGGCTGCTCTTGATTGTTGTTGATGAGATGAAAGAGGGCAATTGTCAGTGACTGACATGATTCCCGTTGTTGAAGTGCCTGGAAATCAAGTCTATCATTTTTTGTGATCCGCCCTTGGGAACTGAAACAAAGATAGCTTTCCTCTGCTTGCCTACTTAGCAATGTTTTTTTTACCTTGTGGCAGGCTGATCAAGAAGATTAAGATGCATGATATCCAGAGTGACTTGATGCAGTATAATGTGGATAAATGTGAGGTTACCCACTGGTGGCAAAAACAGGAAAGTAGCCTATTTCTTGAATGGTGGCCGATTAGGAAAAGGGGAGATGCAACGAGACCTGGGTGTCATGGTACACCAGTCATTGGAAGTAGGCATGCAGGCGCAGCAGGCAGTGAAGAAAGCAAATGGTATGTTAGCATTCATACCAAAAGGATTTGAGTATAGGAGCAGGGAGGTTCTGCTGCAGTTGTACAGGGTGGTGAATCTCTGGAATTCTCTGCCACAGAAGGTAGTTGAGGCCAGTTAATTGGCTATATTTAAGAGAGATTTAGATGTGGCCCTTGTGGCTAAAGGGATCAGGGGGTATGGAGAGAAGGCAGGTAAGGGATACTGAGTTGGATGGTCAGCCATGATCATATTGAATGGCGGTGCAGGCTCGAAGGGCCGAATGGCCTACTCCTGCACCTATTTTCTATGTTTCTATGTTTTAGATTCAGAACTGGTGTATCCATAGAAGACATTGGGTAGATGTGGAAGGGTGTTATTCCGGCTCGAGGTCTGTTACCGATGGTGTTTTGCAGGTATCAGTGTTTGGACCTCTGTTGTTTGTGAGGTGAATGAATGAATGAATGAATGATTATTTTACTGTCACATGTGACCAGTCACAGTGGAATTCTTTGCTTGCATACCCAAGGTATGCCATGTCCTCCATTGTCCATTGTTCATCCCCCTCCGTCATGGTGGTCCCCCCACACCAGACCCTCCATTTCCCTCCCCCCCCACCCCTCATGGTGACCCCCGCACACTGGGTCCCCATTGTTCCTTCCCCTGGCAGCGGTGTCCTCACTCCACGTGATCCATACACACGGCCGTCGATCGTCGCTCTCATCGATCGCCAGACCAACTTCTCTACTGTCACTGCCGGGTCCTCCCCGGCATCTTCGTGGCTCCAACCCAGCTTCCGTCGGCTGCAGTTCTGACCTGCGAAGCCCCAGCTTCTCCATGGCCATCCGGGAGGTAACGAGACCCCGGCGCCTCGATAATGTCTAAGCTCTAAGCAGAGGCTGGACAAACTTAGATTGCTATCTCTGGCAACTTGATTGGCACAGGCGAGTTGGGCAGATGGGCCTGTTTCCATGCTGTATAGCTCTGCAATTCTATGACTAATGTAGCAAGGGCTTTGCATGTGCACCTGGTGTAGCTTCAATCACTTTAGCCACTGCTGCTGATCACTCTTTGTAATGGTGGTCCTTCGAGTCAGTGCACATACTAATGCAACGGTATCACAAGTCTGCTCTGTCAGATACTCTTGCAGAAGATAAAATGGCAAGACTGGAGTCAATTAGGATGCAATGTCTTCTGCAATATCGGAAAATCTATGTGAGGCAGTTTCTTTTGGCAATAATTTTCGGGGCAACTGATGCCACTCAAGGCTAAAACACAGGCATCTAATATCAAAGGCATTATTATGTCGACCAATTATTAATAATAATTTGCATTTAGCAATGTGTTGGTCGAGGAGATGCATTTCTTCATTTGTTGTTATTGCAGCATGTAGTAATTTTTGTAGAGACGCCACTTCTCCTTGCACCCATTGGAAAACAAAATCCACTGGCTTTTCTTTTATGTTTGGGCATTTGGTATCAAGGTGACAAATCATTTTGGAAGGTTTCATAGCATCATTGCTCAGAAGTACACTACACAAATCAAACTGCAGAGGTTTGGACCATTCCTCTTCCCAATTTGAAATAAAACCATACTTTATCTATGTAGCATCATATTTTCTGTTGAAGGCCAAACACTGCCTCATCTTTTCCAACTTCTCTTTCATTATATTGGTCATATATTCCACTTCATCTCTGTCACATATCCACAGAAAATGATCCAACTGCATCTGCTAAACATCCTGGTTTAACTTTTGTTTGTATTTCCGTTAATTTCATCTGAATCAGTGTGTTGTGAAATTCTGCTCCAATCAGATTTATAGATTATAGATTATAGATATATAATCTATAATCAAGTTATAGATTTTATAAAAAACGTTAAATAATCTAACACTGACTGGTGAAGTTCCTACTGCACCAATTCATGCTAGTTGAGAAACATTGTGTTCATCCCTAGAGATCACCTTAACTTAAACTTATGTGCTCTGGTTCCTGATTCCTCTACTTTGGGTAAAGGTCTCTGTGCATGTACCCAATCTAATCCTCTCATGATCTTATGCACCTCTATAAGATCACCCGTTATCCTCTTGTGCTTCAAGGAATAAAGTCCTAGCCTGCTCAACCTCTCCACTAACCATGATGCTGCCGACGTTGGAGGGCTTTAGTTATGAGGAGAGAATGGTTAGGCAGGGTTTGTTTCCCTGGAGTGAAGAAAAGTGAGTGGTGCCCTGATAGTGGCGTATAAAATGACAAAGCATCAATAAAGAAGATAGTCAGAATTGTTTTCCCATGATAAAGGTATCAAAAACAGGAGGCCATAGGTTTAAGATAGGAGGACACAGTTTTAAAAGTGATGTGAGAAGAAACTTTTGTACAAAGTGAATGGTTAACATCTGGAATGTGGTGCTAAAGAGGTCCATAAATGATAGTAGCTATATATATATATAATCTCCATCCATCCATTATCTATCTCTACCTTATTCACTGACTTGGCCTCCACAGTCTTGTGTGGCAATGAGTTCCACAGATTCACCGCACTCTGACTAAAGAAATTCCTAAAGGTCTGTCCTTTGATTCTGAGGCTATGAGGTGGTGAAATCCGATCCAATCACTTAAAATATCTGGCTCCCTCCTGTTCTCTGGATGTTACCAGCCTTGTGTGCTTAAATTCTCCCTGGGTGGACTATCCTCCAGACTTCCACCTTTTACAAAATCAATGCTGGAAGTGCTATCATCTCCAGGTTCCCCCTTCAAACGTGGAAAGTGTATTGCAATTCCTTATATTGCTGAGTCAAAAACCTTGTAAGCCAGTTGCCTGTCAGCACACTGGAAATACCTGCAGTGCTAACTTTTAGTTGTCCAATTAGACTGCTCAACGTTACCTTATTAAGAGCAACTAGAGATGGGGAATAAATGATACCTCACTGCTGCCAATAGCCCGAGAATAAACAGAGATGTAATTACACCTGGGAAATAAATAACTTGCTGTATAATACACCATCGTTCATGACTTGGGGGCATTCTAATTCTTGACAGGCAATGAAGCACACATGAAGTGTAGACTGTCTAATGTAGGAAATACTGCAGCCAATTTGTGCAAACTGTCCCACAGACAGCAGTGTGATGATGGCAGATAATCTGTTTCAGTGACATTAGTTAATGGTAATTATTGGCCAGGCACCAGGGATAATCTCCCACCCCATGATTTGCTGCTCGTTCAACTATTGTGTGCAATGTTACATTTGGAGCTCTTAAAATTAGGAAAGTTCCATTCTCCAGCAGTGTGCTATTGCTTCTAAAAAAGTACTTTAAAAAAGAAGATAGCTGTAAGGCATCGACTCAAGATTTTCTTTCTTAATTAGCTGCTGTCAGAACGGATTAATTCTATCTGCAACGCAATGTCCTGTAAAAGATCATCCTATTGGAAAGTGGATTAATGCTGTGAGTGAGTAGGTACCCCAGCTGATCTCAGGCTAGTATTAATGGAATTTCCAAAGATAGTGCAAGCACCTCTCATATGAATAGCTTAAGGGGATGACTTTTCCACTTCTGTTGCTGCTTGCAGTTAATCATGGATTTTGCTGAGAGCACTCAAGTGGTTCTACTGATTTACAAGGAAAGACTGATGAATCCAACCACTGCAATGTCTCCCAAAGCGTGATGAAGTTATTAATATATGAGGAAAATAGAATGAACTAATTTTGAAGATGACTTGTATGTTTGTGTTTGCAAGTGACAGATTTATAACACGATGAGGTAATGTGTATAGGTATACTCAGCTAAAATCATTTCCCGTGTTCTTTGCGCACATGTGAGTGGTTGAGTTATTTATTTTGCTCTCCTATATATTAATTGTTTTTTCTCTATCTACATACATCTGTTCTGTGCTGACCGAACCAAAAACATTTTCCTTAGTAGACATGGTAGCTTGGGTGGCCTTACATGTAGCTAATCACACTCCACAGATAGCACCATATACTTCTCCATCACAGTCCCTGTGCGTGCTGTGTCATAAGGACGCACACACTCACTACAGGTTGTGTTGCTGTCATATACAGATACTAAAGAGATCTGGCAGGTCAAAATTGTGCACTCAGGAGGTGCTATTGACCATCAAAGTAGCTGAAATATGCAGCAGCACATCTGTAACTGCACAGATCTGCATTGCCCTCACCCATTTGATGATAAAAAGTGTTTAAGAATGAACTGCAGATGCTGGAAAATCGAAGGTAGACAAAAGTGCTGGAGAAACTCAGCGTGTGCAGCAGCATCTATGGAGCGAAGGAAATAGGCAACGTTTCTGGCCGAAACCTTCAGACTGATGGAGGGGGGGGAGGAGAAGAAGGGAAAAAGGAGGAGGAGGAGCCCAAGGGCTGAGAGAGTGCTAGGAAGGGGAGGAGACAGCAAGGGCTAACGGAATTGGGAGAATTCAATGTTCAGGCCACCGGGATGCAGACTACCCAAGCGGAATATGAGGTGCTGTTCCTCCAATTTCTGGTGTTGCTCGCTCTGGCCGTGGAGGAGGCCCAGGACAGAGAGGTTGGATACGGAATGGGAGGGGGAGTTGAAGTGCTGAGCCACCGGGAGGTCAGGTTGGTTAATGCGGACCGAGCAGATCAGCTGACATCTAGAGCAGCAGATGCAACAGATGAGGTTGGAGGAGATGCAGGTGAACCTCTGTCGCACCTGGAACGACTGCTTGTGTCCTTGAATGGAGTCGATGGGAGAGGTAAAGCGACAAGTGCAGCATCTCATGCAGTTGCAAAGGAAAGTGCCCGGGGAGGGGGTGGTGCAGGAGGGAAGGGAAGAATTGACAAGGGAGTTATGGAGGGAGCAGTCTTTGCAGAAAGCAGACAGGGGGGAGATGGGAAGATGTGGCGAGTGGTGGGGTCACGTTGGAGGTGGCGAAACTGACGGAGGACTATTTGTTGTATGTGACGGCTAGTGGGGTGAAAGGTGAGGACTAACTTGGAAAACTTTATTGTCATTCAGACCTTGCGGTCTGAACGAAATTTCGTTGCCTGCAGTCATACATATAGTAAATAACAAAACACACAATAAACACATATTTAACATCTACCACAGTGAGTTCACCAGACACCTCCTCACTGTGGTGGAAGGCAAAAATCTTGTCTTTGTCTCTTCCTTTCTTCCTCTTCCTAGGGGGACTCTGCCCTTGTTGCGAGTGGGGGGGGGGGGAGATGGGGGGAGAGAGCAGTGCTACAGAGTATGGAAGAGACCCTGGTGCGAGCCTCATCTATAGTAGGGGAGGGGAACCCCTGTTCCCTGAAGAATGAGGACATAGGACCAATCATGAGGTTCAATGAGGATTGCTGAATGGCATACAGGAGCCTACTGATGAGATACCAGGTTGGCACCCAAGTACCTACATCCTAAGCAGCAAGAACAGCATGTAATTTACCCAGCTGATCCCCATCACATCTGAACAATAAGTATGATAACTCCGTACAGACAGCAGGCCGTGGAGAAGCCGGGCGACGAAGCCTATCTGGGTCGGTGGAGACTCATGGTGGACCATGAAGCCTCGGCGGTGGTGGAGCCTCGAGGCCAACAGAGTCTCACGGCCGACGGAGCCTTGCCGCGGCATTGGAACCTCAGCAGCGGTGGAGTTTCGCCTCCGATGGAGTCTCGCAGGTTGAACCGCGGTCGGCGGTGCAGCGGTCGATGAGGGCGTGGGGGAAGAACTGTGAGGAAGGGTGAGGGAGCCGGAGCGGGATACTTTGTCAGCACTGTTTATGTGATGATATTTGCAAACTTGGGTACGCAGAATATCCTGTGCCTTTTCACCTGTGACAATAAAGTATTCCATTCTACGGATCAAATCAAAAATGTTGCATTTAGCAGTGGACAATTAATCAGTTAATGGTGTAGTTTAGTTTATTGTCGCGTGTATCGAGGTACACTGAAAGGCATTTTTGTTGCATGCTGGCCAATCAGTGGAGAGACTATATATGAGTCTGATCAAGCCATCCACATTGTACAGATACAGGACAAAGGGAATAATTTTTAGTGCAAGATAAAGTCCAGTAAAGTCCTATTTAAAGATAGTCCAAGGGTCTTCACTGAGGTATATGGTATATCAGACCTAGGAGCTATAGTAGGATGTTGTTCCAAGAACATCCCCATCTCTAACGACAGCAGAGTCCAAAATCTGCGTATTTGAAGGCAAGCCTGAAGCATTTGCATCCATGTTCATGCAAAAGTACCATATGGTCGATCCATCTCTGCTTTCTACTGAGACCTCCCCCATCATCACATAAGCCAGTCCTCTGCTAATTCTAATCCCTTCAAGTGATATGACGAAACAGCTGAGGTCACTGGATGCAGGTAAGATTTCAAGGCTTGGCAACATCTTTGTTGCAATACTGAAAACCTGTACATTAGAATTAAAAAGCCATTATCCAAGCTCTTTCAATGCAATCATAATAATGGCAACTACCCAATGATATGGAAAATTGTCCAGCTCCCAAAATAACAAGACAAATCCAATCTATTTAACTACTGCCCAATCAGCCTACTCTCAATTATCCACAGTGATAGGTGATGGTGTTGTTGGTAATGCCATCAATTGGCGCTTACTCGATGATAATCTGCCCACTGATGTCTACTGGGTTTTGCCTGGACCACTTGGCTCCAGATTTCAATGGAACCTTGGTCTAAATATGGATTTAGACCAAACTTGAACTTGATTAAAGAGCAGAATTCCAGAGGTGAGTGAGGGCGATTCCCTTGAATTCAACTCAGCATCAAAGAAGATTTGCTCGAGTTATATTTTTGCTTACAAGAAGACAGTTTTGAATGTTTAAAATCATTAATCCAGCATGACATCAAAGCAGGAGTTCATCAGAGCAGTGTCCAGGGCCCAACCATTTTCAACTACTTTATCAATAATCTTCTTTCCTTTGAACACCAATTGTTCAATTTAAAATTTAATGTGTAACTTCTAAGGAAATGAAGTAGTCTATGATTGAGAGAGAATTCAATCTTGATGAATTCAGACAGGATCCAATAAGTAGGTTTCACCATCTCCAACTGGAAATTGTTTAATTACCTACCCTTAACATTCCATTTCATTACCATTATTACTGAGTTATTCACCACCAATATACAGTGAACCCTAATTTTAACAGACACCTTTGTAATGGATTTTGATTATAGCGGACCGACCCCCGACTCGTAACGCCACTTAAATTGCAGGCTTCCAGGGGACCCTGCCTGACTTGCTAGGTGCATCAGTTAAGCCCTTCTGCACAGACCATTGCCACTGGCTGTCATTGTGGCTCACACTGTAGCTTTTGGGGACAGCGCTTTCTTCAGGCCGCTGCCACTGACGGGACATGCTCAGTCGCCTTGGGGCTCCACACTTTGTGTCCATGTGTGTATTATCATTATCTGCAGTTCTTTGTTTCAACTACATACAATGAAAATACCTTAAGGGCCTGTCCTTCTTAGGCGACTTTTTAGGCAAGTGCAGGAGACTCTGCACTCGCCTCATGATCGCCACATGTTCGCTGGTGGTCTCTGGTGAGACTCCTTCATGGTCGCGAGGAGTTCCTGCATTCTGGGAACTAGTCACAGCCTCAGTATGGTCGCAGCAAATATTTCAACATGTTGAAAAATTGGTCGCCATGGAGAAAATCAATAATCCTGTAGTCGTAGGTACAGTTGTAGTAGGGTCACCATGTAGTTAGAGGTAGTCGTAGGTAGTTTTAGTTAATCGCCTTTGCTGACCGGGCATTTTCATTGGCTCATTGGGGGGAAAAAAAAAACGTAAGCACGAGTTTCTAGAACCAAGGATAACCGACCGTTATGTTAAATGCCTGCCAAACTTCACAGCTGTGTATCTCTGGCTTATTAAAAGTTGTCTGGCTTCTTAAAAGTGTCTCCACTCATCCTCCCCCCTCCTTTAAAGGGCTTACCGTACACTGTGCTTGCCATCTTAACCTTCATGTTCATCGCGGTGTGTGTCAGTATCACCTTGGCTTTACACCATGCGAATTTCAGACAGCGCTCCCCCACTTTCCCTGGCCTTTGCAATGGGGGGGGGGGGGGGGGGGTGGGGGGGGTGTGTGTGTGCGCGTGACAGTCGCCCTTCCAGTTTCCGGTTTTTCAAACGAGTGCCGCGAACTTGACAGTCACCGGCAGTCCGCTTAAAAATCGCCCAAGTGGGACAGGCCCTTGACTCGGTTGTAACGGACAATCGGCAATAATGAACAGCATTCCCCCACCACTCTCCCTGTATGGTCCATTATAACAAGGGTTTACTGTACTGTGAATTACTATTCATCAGAATCTCAAATGAATCACACACATAAGGTTACAAGAGCAGGCCAGGGGCTACTTATTCTGTATTGCATGGCTCAGCTTTTGAAATCTCAACATCCCCCCAATTATAAGGTACAAGGACAAGCCAGAAGCCTGATGGAATGATAGATACAGTGTGGAAACAGGCCTTTTGGCCCAACTGGGCTGCGCCAACCAGCGATCACCCGTACTAGTTTTATCCTACACTAGGGACAATTTACAGAAGTCAATGAACCTACAAACCTGCACGTCTTTAGAATGTGGGAGGAAACCAGACCGCCTGGAGAAAACCCATGCAGTCACAGGGAGAAAATACAAACTATATACAGATAGCACCCATAGTCAGGATCGAATTCGGATTTCTGGTGCTGTAAGGCAGCGACTCTACCGATGCACCACTGTGCCACCCTGTTTTAACCATTGCTTTAGGCAGTGTATTCCAGGTACTTACCACTCTCTGGATGAAAAATGTCCCTCAGCCAGAGGGGCGCCTTAGTTTAAAAATCAATCTCTCATCCCGTTTCTTGAAGCATCCACATCAACAACTGTCTCCCTGGTTTCCTGCCAAATTCCTGCTTTAACATAGAGAAGCCGTTTCTTTGGATGGAATTCACGGTTTGTACTTGGAAATTATCACTGATTCATTAAACCCCATGCGACTCCAGCATTCTTAAAAATCTGCACAGAGGTTGAAAATGCAAGTTTTTCAAAGTGCACATTACTTAGTTGCCCGAGGTAAAATAATGATTGTTAATAACAATTGAGCTTTCACGAAAGGGCTTAATTTGTAGCTGCATTTTCAACAGAAAAGTTTGTATTGATGCTCGATTGGAAAATTTTAGTAGGTAATAAATGAAGCAAATGGGACATGCACATCCTACACCATTGAATTACAATCAGGCAATCATATTAATAATGTTCAAAGGTATCAACCATGTACCTTTTGTTCAAAAGATATGGAAAATTACATTGTGTTAGGAAAAAATAATAAAAATAATTTAAAATAATTTTAAAAAGAAAAAAGAAAAATCACTTTCTTCAGTGTGCAAGATAGCTGCAGCAAACTCATTAAAGATGCCTACACAAAACATTTTTACGTGTCTGAAGAAGTGTCCCGACCTAAAACGTCATCTATCCATGTTCTCGAGAGATGCTGCCTGACGCGTACAATTACTCCAGTATTTTGTGTCATGCAAGAGTGTCTAAGGTACATGAAGAACTATGGGGTTCAGATACAACCTTCATTTGCAGTTACTTGGGGAAACAAACTGATGAAGCAACAAATTATTCTATTAGCAATTAAAATATGACTGATAATGTAGAACTTTGTTTATTGAAATTGTCCATAATTTTGATTTTTCTATACCCTTAATTGTAAACTTTAGGAATGGAATCAGGTCCTGGAATCTAATTCAGAGAATGATTCAATTCAATGATTCAATTTTACTTTGTCACATTATTTGTCACATATGCAACTGGACAGTGAAATTCTTTTTGCATATATTGCACATGCTGGCGCCGCCATTTTTGGCACAATTATTCAAAGTACGGTCAGCCTGCATGCTCGGAGTACTGGAGCAGTTCCTGTGAATCGATACCCTCTCCTCTAGTTACAGTGAAACGCTTAGTTTTCCATACAATCCATTAAAAGCACACAGCAGACTTAAGCCGACATGGTTACAAATGTTCACAGACAGGTTTTCCATTTTCTCCAGGCTTACCCTGATGAAGCCTACAATTCTGGGAAAAGTTCCTGTACCTTTCTCAAGTAGTCTTTGTTCATGTGTCAGCTCTGGGGGCTGGGCCATCTCAGCTGAGATTGAGGAGGACAACAACTTGCAACCTTATTTCCCCCATTCATGAATAACTTGATTGATTTCTGTTCTCTGGGAGTTCCTGTCACTTGAGCTGAGGTCAGCTCATATAATTCTGACCTTCATTTGAGCTTTTTAGTCTGTGCTACAGGAGATATGGGACACCTTAATGTGACCAATTTTATTGGATCTGCTATTTAATTTTTTTATTTTTTATTAATTTGACCATTTTTTAAACTTTTCTTCCTTCACATTCTCTCCCTATGTTTTTTTTTTGCTTTAATTCCACTATAACATTGAAAACACCCATTTCACAATTTTCATCATAAGGCATGTTATTCCTACTACTTAATATTAGCATGACATTACTTACCATTTACCCACTAGCCTTGAGCCAATAGTTTGAGGTTTTGACAACATTCCAATCACTCAATATACAATGGAGAAAGGGTCTTAAACAATGGATCTTCTGCAATGACCCTTAGAAGCAGCTGCTCCTAATTTCAACAGATCCCTCGGCATATTATCTTGGACCTTAGCCAGTAAACAGCATTGCCCAATACCTTGCATTATAAGATTAGTGAACACCAGGCAGGCCAGTGTGGCTTTGTCACTGAGCTGATATTTTCTTCAAAAATAAAAATATTTGCCTCAGCGTGTCCCTGGGTACAGACCTGACAGGACAGTGTCCTGTGGTATGCTGCTCTTCGAGAAGAACCTCAACTAATATATCTTCCCCGACTTCTCTTGCAAGACTACAGTCTGGCAGGAGATAAATGTTGGTTTCACTTTGAATGCAGTATTCACGAGCAATGTATTCAGATTCAGATTAGTTTAGTGTCAATATATAGCAATAATATTGTCATATATAGCAATAAACTTCCTTGTTCACATGAAACTCAGAATAAACGGTGTACATACAATAATGATAAAAACAATGATAAAAGGAACAAGACTGAATACCTAAACTTTCAAGCTCCTGTATCCTCTGTCAAAAGATAGGATGAAAGGGATCAGCCAGGAAGGTAGGCATCTTCCATGATACTTCCAACCTACCTGATGTACAGCATTGGACTGGATGGGAGGAAGTGACGAGTCTGTGCTGGACTGGGCTGGATTCAAGGCAGTCTGCAGGTCAGGCGGTCAAGGTGAGGGCAAATGCCATAACCGGCTGAGAGGTGTCCCATCAGAATACTTTCAGTAGCACCCCTGTAGAAGTTTGAGATAATTTTTGTGAACCTGCCAAATCTGCTCAAATGCTAAAGAAAATAAATACACTGATGTGTTTCCCAGTTAAGGTTAAATTGATAGAGGTATGGATGCCCAGGAACTTGAATCCATCAGCCATTTCTACAGCACCTCTGTTAATGAGGACTGGACTGGGTTCTGCCACTAACTTAACAGTCAACTCTTTCAATTTGCTGATGTTAAGGCTAGGTTGTTGTAAGGTTGTTGTTCCTAATCTTTTTCCTGTTCGTGGCTCCATCATTGTTATTGATCCAGCTGACAATAGTAGTATCATTGGTGAAATTAAAGATTGTGATGTTGTTATATTTTGCCACACAATCTTGGGTGTAAGGAAAGTAGATCAAGGGACTGAGCACACAACCTCGAGGGGCACCAGTGTTAAGGGTCAAGGTGGAGGAAATGTAAAGTTACTCGGGCGTCTGGCACTGTGAGGCAGTAGCTCTATCAGCTGTCCCACGCTGTACAATAGTGTACATGAATGTTCACATGAACAGTACATGTGCTGCCCATGTACACCGTTTACTCTGTGTGCTTCATGCAAACAGGAATGTCATTGCAACCAGATGTATATGACATTAAACTTACCTGAATCTGAACCTAAATCCGACATGCATCATGTCCTGTTCCTGGGTGTCAGCGGACAGCCAAGTATCCAAGCTCTGTCCCACTCTTATCACCCAGGGTACAACTCAGGTCTGGTATGGGTAAATCACTGCGCCCAGAGCAGACACAAGTTGTTGGAAATTGATTAGCCGTAATTCAGAGTAGTGAGATGGGATACCAATTTTTGATTTGCTCCCTCCCAATCTTCTGCTATAGAGGAGGAGGATTGTGACCTTCCTCCTACATTCTGGCATGTTGCCACCTCGAACCATATTGCTGTACACATGCAGCAAGTCTGGGCTGATCCAGTTCAATGCATCTGTTTACAACTCAATTGATAAGCTCTCACTTCCAGGAGTCCTATTTACTTCAAAGAAATGGACCAAACATTAGGTCATCTAGGATTAATGGTTGGTCCAGATTCTCCTCACAGGTGCCATCTATAATCTTAGAGATTGGGGCAATTTCTGGGAAGCTCTGCTAGTGAGCCTTTAGCTTATCTATTGCCTTACAAGAACTGACTCATTGATTCTTTAAAATGCAAGCCATGAATACATTGCTAATTCATCCTTTTCTTCAAGGCTGATCACTCTGATCACAGGGTTCTCTCCATGAATATTTTAGAAGGCACAAGCACAATACACCTGCTCCATGGAGCAGAAAATGTATTGGAAGATGGTCTTGGAGGATTACAATTTAAGGAGCGAGACTCTTGGAGCTCAGCCACAACACCCATCACCACAGTGCAATACAGATACCTTTCCGCCATGTAAACATCATTCCTTTCTCACCTTGCAATTTCTTTGGGCAGTTCACATTCTTCTGTCTAATAATGGAGAAGGCTGTTTAAATGCTACATCTTAAAAAGCCACATTTGTTTTGATAATGTTAACTTTCATTCCTAAATGTCATTAAGTTGCCCAAGGACAGATGAATGCCGTTGAGCGTTCTCAGTTATGTCAGAAAAAAGGTGGCTTGATGACGTTGATGCCTCAACTCTAAGGATTATTGACTGTTCAATTATTTGAGGAATTAGGATGTGTTAAACTCATCCTGCTGATAGGAAATCCAAGAAACCAGAATATACAACTGTCACTTTTCCACTGATAGTTCAGGCGTAGGGGCCGGACTGCTCAGAGCCTAGTTTCAGAGATGCTATGTCTGTTCTATCTAATCTCTTTTATCTTGTTGAGACCAGATTTTGATGTTAATAATCTAATCTCAGGAGTGTCGACACAAGACCAATGTCACATTGTGATGATTACAGATATATCTTCAAAAGTTTACATGATACACTTCAAAAGTTGCTTTGTATTTGAAATGCAAATACTTACTCAGATTCTGCACAAACAGGATCCTGCAGTTTAATATACAATGCCAATTCCTCTAGTATTCCTTTTTATCTGTAACTGCCCCATCAATGCTGATCACGAGATACCAAAAAGTCTCTTTGGCCGTAAAATGTAAACCTAAATGTCACTTTTACTTCGGAGTCACGCGAGTGATTCCGTGAAGAAGCCCCTCCAGTCCGCATGCGCGTCATTACGTCGTTCGCATGGCAAAGCGCCGGACTAGCAGGCGAGTCGCTCCTGCCAGTGGTAAGTTTATATTTCTTACCATGTTTTCATTTTCTTGCAGAAACTTCTTTTTACAAAGGTTTCCTGCTGAATATTGCCACGAAGTCCGGCGAGTGAACCGGCTATGGGCTGTGGGGAGACCCCGGTTCCGACCACGGAAGCAGATAGTCGGCGGATGTCGGGCTCATGATCCCAGTCACTGACAAGGAGGGTCAGTGGCTTCCAGACTGCTGTGAAATCCATTGGATTCCGGGTGATAACCAGATGTAAGGCTGACCGTGGCATCCAACAGAGAACAAAACTCCTTCCAAAACCTGGACACGAACTGAGGCCCCCGGTCAGACACAATGTCTCTGGGAAATCCATGAATTCGAAAAACATGAGACAACATGACCTCTGCCGTCTTCCTGGAGGAGGGAAGCTTGTGCAACGGAATGACTGTGGTGTTACCTTCAAAAGAGGGCAGGCCCGTGGCAAAGTCCATGGAGATCTCTGACCAGGGGCATGAGGGGGACAGGCAGCGGATTCAGGAGGCCAAAGGCGGGCCGACCCGAGGTCTTGTTCTGAGCACAAAGACTGCAGGCGGCGACGTACTCCTTAATCCCCCTTCTCCATGGAAGGCCACCAAAACCGCTGTTTGGCCACAAACAGGGTTCGACGGACACCGGGATGACAGGAGAATCGAGACGTACAAGCCCAGTGAATCACCTGTGAACGAAGAGACTCGGGAACAAACAGACGATTAGAAGGACACCCTAATGGAGACTGAACACCAGCGGTAGCCTCTCAATCTCCCAAGTAACCGCCCCAACAAAACAGGAATCCAGCAGAATGGGAGTTGAAATCTGAGGGGACGGGTCAGGATCAAACTGTCTGGAGAGAGCATCAGGTTTGCCATTCTTGGCACCAAGGCGGTAGGACAGTACAAAATCAAATCGATTAAAGAAGAGAGCCCACCTAGCTTGGCGCGAGTTGAGGCGTTTGGCTGACTAGATGTATTCCAGGTTCTTGTGGTCTGTCCAAACTAGAAACGGCTGCTTGGTACCTTCCAACCAATGTCTCCTTTCCTCCAAGGCTGCTTTAACCGTTAACAGTTCACGGTTACCCACATCGTAATTTCTCTCAGCAGGAGAAAACTTTCTTGAGAGGAATGCGCAGGGATGTAGTCGACCATCCGTGGAGGATCTCTGGGAGAGTACGGCCCTGATGCCCACACCCGAGGCATCCACCTCAACCACGAACTAGAGTGACGGTTCAGGGTGAACCATGATGGGGGCTGAGGAGAAGCTCCTCTTGAGTCTCATAAATGCAGTGTCTGCTTGAGGGGACCAAGAGAAAGGCACGTGGGGTGAGGTGAGTGCATGGAGTGGTGCAGCAGTGACACTAAAGTTCCGGATAAACTTCCTATAAAAATTAGCAAACCCAAGGAACCCCTGAAGTCGCTTATGACTGGAGGGTGTAGGCCAGATGGCCTTGCACTGGTCCATCTGTATCCCATCAGGTGACACTACATAACCAAGGAATTGAACAATGTTAACATGAAATTCACATTTCTCAGCATTCACAAAGAGATCATTCGAGAGCAAACGTTCCAGCACATGGTGTACATGCTGCACATGGGAAGTTTCATCGGGAGAAAAAAAAAATCAAAATGTCATCAAGGTACACAAACACAAATTTGTTCAGTATGTCCCGTAATACATCGTTCACCATGCCTTGAAAAACTGGAGCATTAGCAAGATCAAACGTCATGACCCGATATTCATAATGACCACTGGGTGTGTTAAACACAGTCTTCCATTCATCCCCCTCCCTTATCCTTACCAGACGATAAGCATTTCTAAGATCTAACTTAGTGAATATTTTAACATCTTTTAACTGTTCAAATGCAGAGGAGATAAGAGGAAGAGTGTATCTGTTCTTAACAGTAATGTCATCGAGTCCTCTGTAGTCAATGCAGGGCCGAAGTGTTCCATCCTTATCCACAAAGAAGAATCCAGCTCTTATATAGTTTTTTTTTAATTTTTTTATTATAGAAACAAAGTAATTACAAAGTACACTCTTATACAACGATAAAAAATATATAATATTAATAATAAATTGATACTGTTTATGTTATTTATAATATTATCAATTATACATATCAAGGTTAATTATTTTGTATAATTGGGAGTGTGTATAGTACCTTCCTAGTATTAGCAATATACTCATACTACTCATAATATCCATATTTCCTCTGATTTCAAAATACGTCCCCCATGTTATAATTGTATAATACACAATATTAACTATATTCATTATATTTTCATAATAATAAGAGTGTTTGTATTATTATTGACTTTATATTTCTAAATTATTATATAGTTGAAACTACACAATTTTATGTAATTAAAAAATACAAGACATCAATAATATTTTCATACAAGTAATGATATCTATATTCGCATTAATATTAAAAATTTAATATAATGTGTTTCTATACTTTTTTTCTAATTAAGGATAGAAAAAATAAAGAATAGAAAATAGAAAAGAGAGTGTCGAAAGTTTGATGGAGATTGAAATATTATTCATTAATTTGTCCTTGGAGATATATTCATGATTTATTATATATGTTTCTTCATCCATTCAGATATTCAGGCCTCAGTCAAGTCTTCGCGCCGAACCGTTATGACCCTGTAAATATTTAATATATGGAGACCAAATCTCTCTGAAGAGATCTAACCTATCCATAAGGACAAGCCTCAATCTCTCCAAATGAAGTGTCTCCGACATTTCTGTATTCCACATTTTAATTGTTGGGGATGCAGGGCCTTTCCAAAATTTTAGTATTAATTTTTTCCCAATTATTAGACAATAGTCGATAAAAATTATTTGGTTCATTGTAATTAGTTGGTCCGTTTCAAATATTCCAAGTATTATTAACTTTGGACCAGAAATCATAGTAATATTAATAACATTCGAAATTATCTTAAATATTTCGTTCCAATATTCTACAATCTTTATACAATTAGTGAATGAATGTGACAAATTTGCTTCTGAGATTTGACATTTATCACATATAGGCGATAATTTTGGAAATATATTATGTAATTTAGATTTGGAATAATGTAGTCTATGTAGAATTTTAAACTGTATAAGAACATTAGCATTTAACGAACAATGATGTATGTGTTGTAAGCTTTCGTCCCATATTTCTGAGCTTATTATTTGACCTAATTCATTTTCCCAAATCTGTCTATGTGTTTCCGTTGATGGGATATCACTTTCCAATAAAATATTATAAATATATGATATCATTTTTTCTGTATTTGGATGTTTATTCAAGCATTCATCTAAAATTTCAGTCTTTCTATTTCTAAGTTCTTGTGTATTTGCAGAGATATAGTTTCTGATTTGTAAATATCTAAAATATTCATTGTTATGTAGTCCATAAGTTTGTTGTAACTCTTGAAATGAAAGAAAAGAGCTTTCCTTATAAAGATCCCCTATGTTTAAAATTCCTTTATTTTTCCATTGTAAAAAAGCCTTATCCATCGTTGAAGGTTTAAACGTAAAATTATTGGCAATGGTAAGACCTAACGGTATAGATTTTAATTTTAATGTTTTCTTTATTTGTTTCCAAATGCGGATTCCGTTTTCTATTATCGGGTTTTCACTATAAATTTTCTTAGTTACGTTAGTATTAGCAAATATTATAGAACTAATTTCAAATGGAGAACAATCTTCTTTTTCCATTTTTAACCAGTTTGGTTTGTTATCTATTTCTTCTAGCCAAAAATTCATATTTTTGATATTAACTGCCCAGTAATAAAACATAAAATTTGGTAATGCTAATCCCCCATTTATTTTAGCTTTACATAAGTGTTTTTTATTTATTCTGTGGTTCTTATAATCCCAAATAAAGTTAGTAACTAGGGAGTCTAATTTTTTTTTTAAATTTTTAGGGAGATATATCGGGATTAATTGAAATAAATATAATAATTGTGGGAGAAAAATCATTTTTATCGCATTGATTTTACCTAACATTGAAATAGGTAAACTTTTCCAGTATAAAATATTCTTATTTAATTTGTTCAGTAATAACGGGAAGTTAGATTTAAATAAAGAATCAAATCTTTTTGTAACGAAAATGCCAAGATATTTAATATTTTCATTTGTTATCTTGAAAGGAAATTGTTGTAATATCTGTAAATTATTCATCGTTATTGGCATAAGTTCACTTTTATTCCAATTGATACTGTATCCTGAAATTAATCCAAATTCCGTTATTAGTTTTAACAAATTTCGGATACTTATTTCCGGTTCAGTGATATAAAGTAATACATCGTCCGCATATAAGGAGATTTTATTCTTAGTATCTTTAGTATCATATCCATGTATTTCCGGATGTAATCTCACCCTTTGGGCGAGAGGTTCTATTGCTAGCGCGAACAATAAAGGTGATAGAGGACAGCCTTGTCTACAACCTCGAGATAAACTAAATTTAGTAGATAACATACGGTTTGTTGTTATTCTAGCAGTTGGGTTTGCATATAACAATTTAATCCAAGTAGTAAACTTCTCACCGAGCTTGAAAGCTTCCATCACCGAAAATAAATAAGGCCATTCCACTTGGTCAAAAGCTTTTTCTGCATCCAGCGAGATAACTACTATATCTTTTTTATCACTTCTTTTCGAATATATAATATTAAATAACCGTCTTAGATTATATGAGGAATATCTTTTAGATATAAATCCTGTTTGATCGGGATGAATTAATTCATTGACAACTGTACTTAATCTTTGTGCTAATATTTTTGTTAGAATCTTTTGATCCGTATTTAATAGAGCTATTGCTCTATATGATCCTGGTTCATCCAAGTCTTTATTTATTTTAGGTATAAGTGTTATAATAGACTCGTTCAGTGTATCTGGTAATTTCTGTTGTGTATATATCTGTTCATATAATGATTTCAAATATGGGACCATATGATCATGAAAAATTTTATAAAATTCCGAGCCTATACCATCCGGTCCCGGTGTTTTACCATTTTTTTAATGATCTAATAGATTCTTGGATTTCCTTTATTGAAATATCAGCATTTAATAGTTCTTTATTTTGTAAATCCAAACCTTTTAAGTTACATATTTTTTAAAAAGGCATCTATTTCTGTTTTATTTACTGTCGCTTTAGCAGTATATAGATTTTTATAATATTGCATAAATCTTTCATTAATATCTTTAGGTTGTATTAATAAATCACCATTTTGTGATTTAATCCTATGTATAATTTTTTCAGCTTCAATTTTCCTTAATTGTCGAGCTAATAATTTTTGGGGTTTGTCTCCAAATTCAAACTGTAATTGTTTAGTATGTTGATAAAATTTTAAAACTTGATCAGTATATATTTTATTTAATTTATATTTCAATGCTACAATTTTATTATGTATTATTATATCTGGTTTTGTTGCATTCTGTATATCTAATTGTTTAATCTCCCTTTCCAAGTCCTGTTGTTCCTTCCGAATCTTTTTATTATGGAATGCTTGTGAAGAAATCATAATTCCTCGAAGATATGCTTTAAATGTTTCCCATAATAAAGAGCGAGATATTTCTGGTTGATCATTTATTTCAAAAAAAATCTTAATTTGAGTTATAATATATTCCTGAGTGGTTTTATTTTTTAAAATTTGTGGATTAAGTTTCCATTGTCCACAATTTTCTGTTTTACCATTTATTTTAATTTTAAATGTTAATGGTGCATGATCTGAGATTATAATATTATGATATTTGGGTTCGTAAGTAAGTGAGATAAGCTTTGCATCTACCAGAAAATAATCTATTCTTGAGTAAGTTTTATGTACTGGTGAGTAAAAAGAGTATTCTCGACCAGTAGGGTTTTCTATTCTCCAAACATCTTTAATATTAGTCGTTTGAATATATGCATTTAATAAATCACTAGAATGTGATTTAGTTTTTCTTTGTTTTGAAGATCTGTCTAGGTAAGGGTCTAATGTACAATTAAAATCTCCTCCAATTATCAAATTATAATGTGTTAATTCCGGAATATTGTTAAGTACTTTCTTAAAAAACAAAGGGCTATCAAAATTTGGTCCATATATATTAACGAAAATCATTTTTTCTGTGTTTATTTCTCCTATCACAATAATGTATCTACCATCTTTATCAGATATAGTTGATGTATGCTTAAATAAAGTACCTTTACGAAATAATATTGCTACACCTCTTGATTTATGCGTAAAAGAAGAATGATATATTTTGTCTATCCATTTAGCTTTCAACCTGTTTTCAGCGTCTTTTTTTAAGTGGGTTTCTTGAATATAAATTACATCAGCTTTAATTGCCTTTAAATGTGTCAATATTTTTCCTCTCTTTATTGGTTCATTAATACCTTTAACGTTCCAACTGCAAAATGTTAATCCCTCATTCCCCGTATTTCTTTTTAAGTCTTGCATTTTAAGTTTGTGGGAATCTCCAACTCTCAATAGAGTCTAAGGGTCAGCGCAGTAGACCTAACCTTACACCCGAACACCGAATAGATGAATTTTAAATCTCTTTTATATACCTCACGAACATATCTCCATTGGTCCAATGTGTAACTCCATTCAAACTGAAAAATACAATAGATATAAAAGGATAGTAAAGAATAGTTAAATAAATTAATAGTTTGTGTAAAGAAGGAAAAAACTACAAATAAAGTATTTGTAGTTTGTGTTAGCCATATTAACTTGGCTATCCATCTAAGGACTTCCGGCATTGTTGTTATTAACTTGGCCAGCTCCTAGATTTGAGGAATTATTATTCCATCAATATATTTTAACTGGGGTATAATATTAAAGGAATGAAAAAAGTGGTGGTAATCGTCATATAAGGGTATCTATATCTAAAATTAACTTAGAAATCTAAGCAGTATTAAACATAAAGAATATAATTTAAAGTACAAAATAAAAATTATTATTAGAAAAAAAGGATCTCCAAATGAGATCCATAGCTAAATTTAACTCCATTCATTAACGAGACATTAGTTATTAATTATTAGTGATATTAATTAGCAAAAGTGAGCAATCTTGATTAATAATAATCATAGTGATAATAAAACCGCGTTGTGATTTTAGTATGTGTGTTATTTGTTTATATTAGTTATATGTTAAGACTAATTGTCAGTATCCAGAAAACATCTTCCAATCCAGTTTTTTCCTCTTCATTCCGTACGGCATTGTCCATTACTTCTAGTCCCATATTATCATATGAAATCTCACAAATGTTGAGTGTCCGTATTGGGTCTCTAAAAGTAGAAAAAGTCAGTATGTTTGCTTGTAGATACTTTTCAAGACTCGAACTGCTTTGCGAAATCCAAGGCTGCTGATAGTATTTTAACATCTTTTAACTGTTCAAATGCAGAGGAGATAAGAGGAAGAGTGTATCTGTTCTTAACAGTAATGTCATCGAGTCCTCTGTAGTCAATGCAGGGCCGAAGTGTTCCATCCTTATCCACAAAGAAGAATCCAGCTCCTGCAGGTGAAGAGGAAGGTCTGATGATCCCAGCAGCAAGGGCGTCGTTAATGTACTTTTCCATGGTGAGCCGCTCAGGTGAAGACAAAGAATAAAGACGACCCTTAGGAGGCGCTGTACCTGGCAGAAGGTCAATGCAGCAGTCATATGGTCTATGTGGCGGAAGAGAGGTGGCCTTGGCCTTGTTGAACACCTCCTTAAGGTCTAGATAACACGAGGGAACACTGGTGAGATCTGGAAAATCCCCCTCCTTTGAACGGGGAGGCTGCCGGAGGGTGGTCCTGGAAGATCCAGCAAACTGCCCCTTGATGGATCCTTCATAGACTCAGGAGAGGAATCATGTAGATAGATGAGTTTACAGTTATTACCCCAAGAAATTACTTCCCCAGTACATGTGAGGATTATGGCAAGACAGCCAAGGGAGCCCCAAAACCAGAGGATGAAAACTGATGGTCTCCAAGTGATTACCTGCCACAATGAGTTGAACAGGTTGAGTTCGGTGAATCACCCTGTACATTAGGCGCCCATCCAGTGCACTAGCCTCCAAAGGATCTTGAAGCTGTTCACGTTCCAGCTTCAATTCATCAGCCAAGCGAATGTCCATGAAGTTCTCATCTGCCCCAGAATCAACCAAACCCTGCAGGGAGTGCCACTGGGAATGCACCAACAATTGTACAGTTGTGAGTTAACGAGAGGAACAGTTCATAGGAGTGGTACAGCTCACCAATGTCCTCTTTCATTGGTGAATCTTGTCTCTTTACTGAACAGCTGTTCAACAAATGTCCCAGTTCCCCACAGTAAAAACACCTCACCTCCCTTAAACGGTGCTGCCGTTCCTCCGGGCTGAGTTTGGCTCATCCCACCTGCATGGGCTCCTCCAAAGAGACAGCTGTAGGCTTACTGGACCGGCCAAGAGGGATGAAGTCCCGACCAGAAGGCGAAGGGCGACGCTGCCGCCACTGTTGGGAGGAGGACCGAACTGCCGCCGATCTCCTCTCTCGCTCTCTTTCTCTCAGTCTAGCGTCAATCTGGACAGCCAGGGAAATCATGGACTCAAAGTCAGAAGGCAGGGTTAGTGGAGCCAACTGATCCTTGATAGCTTCAGACAGCCCATTGCGAAAAGCATCCAACAAAGCAGACTCATTCCATCCACTCTTAGCAGCAACAGTTCAAAATTTAATAGCAAAATCCATAACTGAGCGATTATCTTGATTAATGGAGACCAGGTTCTGTGAAGCCTCTCAGCCAGTTTGTACTGTCAGAACTGAACGAGGAGGAGGACGCAAATGCAGGCTCAGACATAGGGCAGATCCGTATTCAGAGTTTAATCAGTCCAAGTCGGAACACAGGTAAGCAAACACTGAAGCAACAGTAATCTTGGGGCAGGCAAAAACAGTGGTCGAAAAACAGGCCATGGTCAAGTACACAAAGTCACAATATTTCTAGAGCTGGAACAAAGTGATACTAGGTAGCATACACAACAAACTGGCAAAGAAACTTAAAACACAAAGGCTTAAATACAGACTTAACATGTGATAACGAGACACAGGTGAAACACATCAGGGCGGGGTCAACAATCACATGAGGGTAAACGACCTGACAGGAAATGGCACCTGAAACAAGAGGAGGTGTGAGCACCAAATAAAACAAGAATGCAACCTCAAATACTCAAAACCAATAAGGAACTGAAACTAGATTAAACGCGAGACCTGACACCATATATGCATACATACATACATAGGCATACATATATATACGCACACATATACACACACATATACACATATATATACATACATATATATAAACACACACATATATATACATATATACACATGCATATACATGCAGATATACACATACATATATACATATGATCATTTTACAATGTTCAATAGATTTAGGATCATTTCCTGTGGATTGGATGATAGCTAATGTTATCCCACTTTTCAAGAAAGGAGCGGGGGAGAAAACAGGGAATTACATACCAGTAAGCAATTATTGAAGATGTAATAATGGGGCAAAGGATTAGTTCGCCAGCATGGATTTATGAAAGGAAAATCATGTTTGACTAATCCTCTGGAATTTTTTGCCACAATGCTTGGTGTTGGAGTTGCAACTGTTTACCATATAATCATAGAATCATAGAAAATAGGTGCAGGAGTAGGCCATTCGGCCCTTCGAGCCTTCACCGCCATTCAATATGATCATGGCTGATCAACCAGCTCAGTATCCCGTACCTGCCTTCTCTCCATACCCCCTGATCCCTTTAGCCACAAGGGCCACATCTAACTCCCTCTTAAATATAGCCAATGAACTGACCTCAACTACCTTCTGCGGCAGAGAATTCCACAGACTCACCACTCTGTGTGAAAAAAGATCTTCTCATCTCGGTCCTAAAAGACTTCCCCCTTATCCTTAAACTGTGACCCCTTGTTCTGGAGTTCCCCAACATCGGGAACAATCTTCCTGCATCTAGCCTATCCAACCCCTTAAGAATTTTGTTAGTCTCTATAAGATCCCCCCTCAATCTTCTAAATTCCAGCGAGTACAAGCCGAGTCTATCCAGTCTTTCTTCATATGGACGTCCTGCCATCCCAGGAATCAGTCTGGTGAACCTTCTCTGTACTCCCTCTATGGCAAGAATGTATTTCCTCAGATTAGGAGACCAAAACTGTACGCAATACTCCAGGTGTGGCCTCACCAAGATCCTGTACAACTGCAGTAGAACCTCCCTGCTCTTGTACTCAAATCCTTTTGCTTTGAATGCCAACATACCATTTGCTTTCTTCACAGCCTGTTGCACCTGCATGCCTACTTTCAATGACTGGTGTTCCATTACACCCAGGTCTCGTTGCATCTTCCCTTTTCCTAATCGGCCACCGTTCAGATAATAATCTATCCTCATGTTTTTGCCGCAAAAGTGGATAACCTCACATTTATCCACATTATACTGTATCTGCCATGCATTTGCCCACTCACCCAACCTATCCAAGTCACCTTGCAGCCTCCTAGCATCCTCCTCACTGCTAACACTGCCCCCCAGCTTCGTGTCATCCGCAAACTTGGAGATGTTGCATTCAGTTCCCTCATCCAGATCATTAATATATATTGTAAATAGCTGGGGTTCCAGCAATGAGCCTTGCGGTAGCCCACTAGTCACTGCCTGCCATTGTGAAAAGGACCCGTTTACTCCTACTCTTTGCTTCCTGTCTGCCAGCCAGTTCTCTATCCACATCAATACTGAACCCGCAATAGCTTGTGCTTTAAGTTTGCATGCTAATCTCTTATGTGGGACCTTGTCGAAAGCCTTCTGAAAATCCATATATAACACCATATATATTAATGCTTTGGAAGAGGGATTTAGGAGCAACACTAGCAAGTTTGTGGATGACACAAAGCTGGGTGGCAGTGTGAGGTTATCCAATTTGGCGGCAAAAACAAGGGGGCAGATTATTATCCCAATGGAGTTAGGTTAGGTAACGAGGAGGCGCAGCGAGACCTGGACTTCCTTGTAAAGGTTGGCATGCAGGTACAGCAGGCAGTGAGGAATCGGGTTGCACGGGGAGCAAAATGCAACGGAATTTTGTTTGGAATTGCATATATCGATGTATTTCTAAATGACAATAAATTTTGATTGATGATGATTTGATTGAAAACTAATGGAATGTTGACCTTCATAACAAGAGGAATTCAGTATAGGAGGTTCTTCTGCAGTTGTATGAGGCTCTAGTGAGACCACATCTGGAGTATTGTGTACAGTTTTGGTCTCTTAATTTGAGGAAGGACATCCTTGTGATTGAGGCAGTGCAGCGTAGGTTCACGAGATTGATCCCTGGGATGGCGGGACTGTCATATGAGGAAAGAATGAAAAGACTAGGCTTGTATTTACTGGAGTTTAGAAGGATGAGGGGGGATCTTATAGAAACATATAAAACTATAAAAGGACTGGACAAGCTAGATGCAGGAAAAATGTTCCCAATGTTGGCCGAGTCCAGAACCAGGGGCCACAGTTTTAGAATAAGGGAGAGGCCATTTAGGACTGAGGTGATAAAAAACCGTACTCTGTGTTTTTCACAAGAGTGGTCCATCTTGCTCCGCTATAGGATCTTTGCTCTTAGTGGCTCTCCCACAGAATATCCATTCCTGCCCATTAGGTTCTCATTGTGATGAAGAACACGCAGGCATGAAAAGTGGAAAAAGGATTTATTAAAGTTTAAAATGTGAATAACTCTTAAAATATAAATACAATTTAAATGTCAAAGATGAGATTTATTAAGTTATTTCTTGTTGTGTCTCTTGTTGCTGCCCACAGCGCCTTTATGTCGCTTTGCCGCGGTCACATTTTAACCAGGATAATCTGATAATATATCTCAGAAGTCATCATTCAACGAAGCACGCTTTTATATAAGCACGTACACACACACACACACACACACACACACACACACACACACACACACACACACACACACACACACACACACACACACACACACACACACACACACTGACTCACACACACTGACTCACACACACTGACTCACACACACACATACTCACACACACTGACTCTCACACACACACAGACTCACCCAAACGTTTAAGGCCTCCTGTAGAGGCTGCTGCGGCTGAAGCAAAAGTCCCGTTTATATCAACAGGTCGATGGTTGAAAGGGTCAAGAGCTTCGTGGGCGTGTACATCTCTGAAGATCTTTCCTGGTCCGAGAACATAGATGCAAATATTAAGAAAGCACATCAGCGCCTCTACTTCCTGATAAGATTACGGAGAGTCGGTTTGTTAAGGAGGACTCTAACTTCTACAGGTGCACAGTAGAGAGCATGCTGACCAGTTGCATCGTGGCTTGGTTCGGTAACTTGAGCACCCAGAAGAGGAAAAGACTACAAAAAGTAGTAAACACTGCCCAGTGCATCATCGGCTCTGACCTCTCTTCCTTCGAGGGGATCTATCGCAGTCGCTGCCTCAAAAAGGCTTGCAGTATCATCAAGGACCCACACCATCCTGACCACACACTCATCTCCCTGCTACCTTCAGGTAGAAGGTACAGCAGCCCGAAGACTGCAACGACCAGGTACAGGAATAGCTACTTCCCAATAGCCATCAGGCTATTAAACGTGGCTCGGACAAAACTCTGAATATTAATAGCCCATTATCTGTTATTTGTACTTTATCAGTTTATTTATTCATGTGTGTATATATTTATATAATGGTATATGGACACACTGATCTGTTCTGTAGTCAATGCCTACTATGTTCTGTTGTGCTGAAACAAAGTCAAGAATGTAATTGTACCATCAGGGACACATGACAATAAACTCACTTGAATTTGAACTTGAATAGTATTACTTCAAATAAATAAATTTTGAAAATTATTCACTTGACTTAGGTTCCAATTTTTGAAGTTTTTTACATTTCCTTTTAACAGTCATGTTATGCATTTTTCTATTCTTGAATTTCAGTCCATAGTGCATGTGGATACTCACAAAGATTGCTACAATTCTACATTGACTCTATTGCAGCACAAGTTCATGTCTTTGTATTGCTGTGTGTTATGTTTTGCAGTGTTTATTAGATGGGAAAGATAGAAGAGCTTATTAAAATCTTCTTACAAAGACCATTAAGTAATTTTTTTCTATCCTCTTTTGGACCTAAGGCATAGCAGGGCTGCCAACTCTCACACAGAGGGAAGGGAGGGAGAGAGGGACAGATGGGGAGAGAGAGGGAAGGAGAGAGAGAGAGAGAGAGGGAAGGAGAGAGAGAGAGGGAAGGAGAGAGAGAGAGAGAGAAGGGATGAAGAGAGAGAGGGGAGGGAGGGAGGGTGGGAGGGAGGGAGGGAGGGGAGGGAGGGGGAGGGGGAGAAGGAGGGAAAGGAGGGTGAGAGGAGAGAGGGAAGAGAGAGGAGAGAGGGGAGGGAGAGGGAAACGGAAGGGAAGGGGATCGAGAGAAGAGAGAGAGAGAGAGAGATCGAGATAAGAGAGAGATCGAGCGAAGAGAGGGGAGAGACAGATCAAGAGGGGAGAGAAAGAGATCGAGGGGAGAGAGAGAGATCGAGAAGGGAGAGAGAGATCGAGAGGGGAGAGAAAGAGATCGAGAGGGGAGAGAGGGATCGAGAGAAGAGAGGAAAGAGAGAGTGATCGAGAGGGGAGAGAGAGAGAGATAGAGAAGAGAGGGAGATCGAGAGAAGAGAGGGGAGAGAGAGTGATGAGAGAGATCGAGAGAAGAGAGGGAGATCGAGAGAAGACAGGGGAGAGAGAGTGATGAGAGAGATCGAGAGAAGAGAGGGAGATCGAGAGAAGACAGGGGAGAGAGAGCGATAGAGAGAAGAGAGGGGATAGAGAGGGATCGAAAGGGGAGAGAGAGAGATAGAGAGAAGAGAGGGGAGAGAGAGAGATCGAGATCGAGAGATAAGTAAAGATCTATTACAAATAAATCTAATAACTTTCTAATGCATCTTGCTCCTCTATAATCTTTGCTTGCAACTGCTCTGTAGCTTTGGAACGGATTACACAGCGGGGGATCGAGAGACAAAGATTATAGAGGAATCTATAATGATGTATGATTCCCAATGATGTAGACGCCATAGTCGACGCCATCTTTGGTCCCCATCTCGTTGTCACACCTTACGCTATCTTATCTCTGTATCAATGTAAAACTGACTTACTATACAGAGTTACATTATCTTTCTTGAATGAATGAATGAATGAATACTTTATTGTATACTTTTATTGGATTCTTGTGTACCCAAGGTATGCAAATAGTCGCCACATGAAGGGCGCTTACAAAGCTACAAAGTGCCCTTGAACCAGATCCCCCTTTCCTTTCCATTGAGCCTCAGCAATGATGAAGTCTCAGATCTGTGCATGAGACTGCATTTGCACCAAACCAGTGATTTATAGAGCTTCATCATGACTTCCTTGCTCTGGCAACCCCTGCCTTTACAAATATAGCTCAAAGTCACATATGCTTTCTTTTAATCAACCTGCCCTGCCACTTTCAATAATCATTGCCCATGCATCTCTATATCTGCAGAAATATTCTGGAAATGTGACTTCTGGTTTATACTGCCTTAAAGTAACCAATAACTAGTTGTGCATGCGTGACTTTCCAAGTCTTAAGCCACATGGGTCATCCAACACAAGCTGTCCCATAACTTTGCAGTGATCTTAGTTAAAAATCAGTGGGTCTGGAGAGGTTGTGTCGTTGTCTCTTTGATACTAATGTTTCAGGAATGGACTAGAAATTCCCTACCCAGTGACACTGTGGGAGTGCTTTCACCAGAAACACTTCAGCAATTCAAGAAGGCAGCTCACTGCAACCTTCTCAAAGGCCAGTAAGGCATGGCAATGCCCAGGTCTTGAAAATGAATGAGAAAAGCTTGTTAATGCTCCTGAATCTTATTTAATGGCAAGATTTTACAGCATTTATTTTAAACTTGCTCACCCACACTGCCTTTTCCACAGGCTCAGGAACAACTGTCCACTACATGTTTTCATAATCCACGAGCAATCGACAGACCTCCTTTCAAAGAGCTTTGAAGTTAGCATATTAATGAATGTATGCAGTCTAGTTTGTTGTATCTTTATGAATTGCTTGCTTTGAGTAATTTATATTTGCAGAACTTGCCGGTACATCAAATTTTGATCACAACTACATGGACAAATCCCAGGTGAAGCTGCATTCAGCACAGAGCAGAGTCACACACAAACCCTCCCTCAACTCCCACACAGCTTCAATAGAATAGACAATAGGTGCAGGAGTAGGCCATTCGGCCCTTCGAGCCAGCACTGCCATTCATTGTGATCATGGTTGATCATCCCAAATCAGTACCTCGTTCCTGCCTTCTCCCCATATCCCCTGACACCACTATCTTTAAGAACCCTATCTATCTCTCTGTTGAAAGTATCCAGAGAACCGGCCTCCACCGCCCTCTGAGGCAGAGAATTCCACAGACTCACAACTCTCTGTGAGTAAAAGTGTTTCCTCATCTCCGTTCTAAATGGCTTACCCCTTATTCTTTAACTGTGGCCCGTGGTTCTGGACTCCCCCAACGTCGTGAACATTTTTCCTGCCTCTAGCCTGTCGAAACCCTTAACAATCTTAAATGTTTCAATAAGATCCCCTCTCATCCTTCTAAACTCCAGAGTGTACAAGCCCAGCCACTCCATTTTCTCAGCATATGACAGTCCCGCCATCCCGGGAATTAACCTTGTAAACCTATGCTGCACTCCCTCAATAGCAAGAATGTCCTTCCTTACACTAGGGGACCAAAACTGCATTTCAACATGGGCGCAATCCTGCTCAGGTTATTCAGTGTGGTATCCAAGGAGAAGACCAAGATCAATTGTCTTTGATCCTGACTCCAGATGCATGTTCTCCCTGTGACCTCTTTGGTTTCCTTCTGGTTCTCCACTTACTCGCATATCCAAATGATGTACCAGTACGTAGGCTGATTGGCCTCTGTAAAAAAAAAATGTCTCTAATGTGTGGATGAGGATGATAATAGAGATAACATTAGTGTATGATAAAGTGGGATAACATAGAACTTAAATGCACAAGTGATCGTTGGTCAGCATGGTCCCGTTGGACTGATGGCACCGTTTCTATGCATGCAGACTCCAAATCAAAGGCGGATAGTATCTGATTTTTTTTCTAGTTTAGTTTAGAGATATAACATGCAAATTAGCCCTTTGTGCCACTGAGTCCACACCGAACAGCAATCTCGGCCCACTAACACTATCCTACACACATAGGGTCATTTGTTTACATTTATACCAAGCCAATTAACCTACAAACCTGTACATCTTAAGAGGGTGGGAGGAAACGGAAGATCTCGGAGAAAACTCATGCGGTCACGGGGAGAAAGTACAAACTGCATACAGACAGCAACCGTAGTCAAGATTGAACCAGGGCCTCTGGCGCTCTAAGGCAGAAACCCTACTGCTGCGCCACTGTATCACCCTTATATTTTAGTTTAGAGATCTTCATGTATCTTTAAATTAAACTAAATGTCAGGGACTAGCTGCCTTAGATTTGGAGTCTGCTTAGTGATTGGAGATGCAGGATGATTCTCCACATCTGGGCACTGAATCACCTCCACCATCACTTGTGAGGCAGTCCCCTCATTCATGCACCACTCACAGCCAACCAAGATTACTTGACCCTGGGATTCAGACTGAGCTGGAGTCATCTGGAACAAAAGCTTCTCATGGTTCATCGCAACATGATGGGCTGAATGGTCTAATTCTGCTCCTATCACATGATCTTATGATCTTATGAACAGAACATGGGCACAGTTTCAGTGGTTCGGCAGGGGATGTTGTTAGAATATTGAAACTCACCTTAAAGTTCCTTAATCCATGCCCTCTAAACATTTTCTGTTCATATACCTGTCAAAATATATTAAAAATGTCACCACAGTACCTGCCTCTATAATTTCTTCCATTAATGCACCATGCATGAAGAAATTACCCCCAGCACCACTTTTAAATCATCCCCCACCCGGAGTTACAAAAGTGTCTTTTTAAATAACAAGAATCTAATGCAGTGTGTAGGTGTGTTACAATACTTACCTTCAGCGGCGCTGCAGTTCTGTCACTGCCCGTGTGCGCGACTTTGGCACCTTTGAGAGGGCGGCGGGTTTAAAATGCAGTTTTTCAGAAGCCTATTCAAATCGATCTTGAACAGGCTATTTAGTTGATGAAGAAAAATCGCTTCGACTGCCGTTCTCTGAAGTGATTTTTAAACTGCGCTTGCTAAACAAGTTTATTCATGGATAACCCCTTGAGATGGACAGTCATCTCGTTTTCGAGGGGGTCCAACATAGAACATACAGCACAAGACATAACATACATAGAGGCTCTCATTGACCCACCTACCCACACACCAATCCCAAAACCCCTCCATCCCCACTTGTTATAGTTTATGACAATTGTTAATTGACTTTACATATCCAATAATAATAAGTTATGTGTTACAGCATAATGTTGATGCATAATACCATATACCAATACCATATAACATACATCGTACGTTAATACATACTATCAACATTATTACATGATATATTATTTCATAGAATTGTGACATAATACAATATGACCTTGTTACACTATGCAATACAATAATACATAAGTGTAATGGCCATGCATATACAATAGCTATGCCAAATGATCAGACACAGAGCAAGCTAGATAAAGGAGCTCGAAGACTCTAATACTAGAAACAGGTACATGGTTTTATAAGGAAAGGTATATGTGTATTTTTAAATAGACAAAATGAGCTAATAGTTCTTATGGTACTAGGCAGAGTGTTCCAGACAGAAGGAGCTTTGAATTTAAATGCACGTCTCCCAATTTCTTTGTTAGCTCTTGAAATGAAAAAGAAGGGTTGCTGAATATGTCTTAGTGAATATGAGGGTGTGTATGGTAATAGGTCTTGTTTTAAATAAGAAGGGTAATTGAGATGGATGCATTTAAAGATGAACTGGAACCGGTGGTAGCATCTTTGTGCGTGGGGAGAAAACCAGTTTAGAGTTTCGTACATAGAACAGTGGTGAGTTAGATATGGACACCTTAAAATAAATCTGCAGAGACTATTATAAACTAAATTGAGGGGTTGAAGATGTGTATCAAATGTATTCTGATAGACAATATCAGCATAATCCAGTATTGGTAATAGTAGTTGAGAGACAATTATTTTTCTCATCTGAAAGGTGAAACAATTTATATGGCGGTAAAGAATAGCTAGATTACAGCTAAGTTTTTTAGTAATCGTCTCATTATGCTGCGTAAATGAAAGCGTTGGGTCGAGCCAAACACCAAGATATTTGAAGTTCAATACTTGTTCTAATGGTGATCCTTCATTAAATGATATAGTCAGATCTACAGAATTACCAAGGCCTTGTCTGGTACCAAATAACATACTGCATGATTTATTTTTATTTAAAATTAATTTGTTAAATAATAGCCATTTCTGAACAGAAGTAAGATCTGATTGAAGGAATCTTTCAATTTCAGACTTGTTAGTACTAGATGTATATAGCATTGCATCATCAACATATAGTTGTGTTTGACAGTCAGAACAAATATTAGGGAGGTCTTTATGAAAATAGAGAAAAGGAGTGATCCCAAAGACGAACCTTGCGGGACCCCCTTCTCAACAATTAAGGAATTGGATTGACTTCCATTAAAGGTAACACATTGGCGTCTGTTATAAAGGTATGAGTTAAACCACAGTATATTGTTTTGAGAAAGACCAATTGAGTAAAGTTTATCAAGCAGTAGGTAGTGGTCAACAACATCAAAGGCCTTGGTTAAATCAAGAAAGATGGCACCGGTGAGTTTACCATCCTCAGAAGCAGTGAACACATCGCTGGTGAGTTTTAACAGAGCTGTAGTTGTGGAGTGATTAGGTCTGAACCCAGACTGGCATGGAGATAGAATGTTGAAAGTTGAGACATAATGTGATAGCTGGTTGAACACTAGTTTCTCGAGGATTTTAGCCACCGAGTTGATAATTGAGATGGGGCGGTAATTGTTAATATTGTGCGGGTTGCCTCCCTTATGCAGTGGAGTAACATTGGCACACTTCCATGCGGAAGGGAGGGTACAAGTTGAGAAGGACAAATTAAACAGGTCGCATAGTGGGTATATTAGAATATCAGCTCCTAACTTAATGAATTTAGTCTCAATACCAGCTGGTCCAGATCCACAATCATCCTTTAATTCATTAATAGCATGTTGAATGTCAACAGGTTTTATTTTTTGAAAAGAAAAAGAGCTTCTACGTGTAGAGGTAGCTGGAAAGTTACATATAATAGATGAGTCAAATACAGTAGAGCTACATACAGTGGAGAAGTGATGGTTGAAAGCATTGGATATAACAGCATGGTCCTGAATGATGTAATTGTTGACCTGAATCTGAGTGCTGATATTTTGATTTGATTTATTAAGAACATTATTTAGTCCTTTCCAGAACTTTTTTGGATTATGCATGTCTTCAGAAAGATGTTTTTTTAAATGACTTGATTTAGCAATATGTGTTCTTGTCGTACACTGATTCCTTAAGGAATTGCTGTAGTAAATTTAAAATCATATTCTAAAGCCGTGAACGCCGACAACGGGACGGACCTCGCGTAGGGGACAAGGCAAGGTACACAGATTATTTTTCATTAAAAAGTGCTTTTTAGGATACCTTTCATCAAAATTTCACTTTGTGAGAAGGTGATTTATTCCCCATGCGAACCGGCAGTTTTTTTCCTGCCGATATGGGGCTTAAATTCACCGCAACCGCAACGTTCCAATCGATCGCGTTCCAGAAAATCCCACTCGCAAGATTATTTAAATGGCCATTAATTTACGGGAATTAAACATTAAATTCCTTCCATTTGGCCTATAAATTAATGACAATGAGATTTTAAAATCATGTTATATATTGAATTCTTGTGTGAATGTTATTTGGACACTTGGCCATTTAAAAATGTTCAACTTTTCTTAAGAAATTGATAGATGTTTAGATCTAGTAATTGAATTTTATAATTAGCTACAATTCGGTATCTAACTAATTATATGCTTTAATTTCAGGTCATCCAAGTAAGATTGTTTCATATTTGTTTCAGAATACTTCAATCTATAATAACTGAAAATTTCTTTCAGTTCTCTTAATTTTTAAGAAAGTTATGGGCTTTTGACTGTCCTCAATCTCAGCTTTTGTGTTAAGTCAATGGAAAAGCAATAGGGAACAAGATGCTAATTTCCGAGTATGAAAATGGCCATCACTTTTTTAATACTGAAGATATGAAAGTGAATTAGGTGTCAAATTAAACTTCTTTTTATGCTTTATCTGATGGGATAAATTGCAGACTTGATTTTTTTAATCTCAAAATGTTGTAACTTTGCTACAGTGTGCGTCAAGTGCTCAAGTGAGACTGATGGTTGTAGTGTGTAGTTTAGTCCTCCAGTTTGTGTCAATTCTGTGGATGATGAGTATTGTTTCAATATGTCATGCTTGTGTGAAGATGGGAAAAAATGAGGTCCTTTAATGTGGATCATGACCAGAAGCATCTGTTCCAATTGTCTAATTGTTGTGATTTCACCCAGGAACATTGATACTCCAGTTAAAATCAACTTCTGAACACTTGCAGCCAAAAAAAGAGAAGTGATACAATTTCTGGGTGAACGCACCTTCTACTATTTAATGTATTTTTGGGGATGTAGATTTTAGATCTTTGCAAAACTGAAACAAATTATAATTCATTCAAAATAGCTTCAATTGCTTGCGTAGGAAGGAACTGCAGATGTTCGTTTACACAGAAGATAGACACAAAATGCTGGAGTAACTCAGTGGGACAGGCAGCATCTCTGGAGAGGAGTGGGTGACGTTTCTCAGTCTGAAGAAGGGTCTCAATCCGAAACATCACCCATTCCTTCTCTCCAGAGATGCTGCCTGTCCCACTGAGTTACTCCAACATTTTGTGTCTTTCTTCTAGCTTTACTGACTAGGTCTTTTCTGAAGATATCAATTCAACTAATTGTCAAATCCATGTGACTAAAGATGTGTTTACTGCTGAAATGCAGGGCCGGCCTTAGGAGATGCGGGGCTCAATTGGGAACAATTTTGGTGAGCCCCAGGTTCCCAGCCAAGGTCTGTAGAATCATAGAAATACAAATAAATTCTATTATAGACTTTATATCTCTATGGTAGAATGGAAAGTAATCAGAATGTGTGCTTAAAAAGTGCCTGCGAGTTAATGGACCGAACAGATCTAAGCTACAGTTTAACATAAAAGTGCGTACATATAAGCCTACAAGTAACAAACAAAATGTGTAGATCCCCTCTGAAAAGTACATAGTTACAATACCACTTATTTTAATGACTGTGAAATTTAAAAAAAGTACTTTAATAAACTAGATCCTGGCAAACCAATAACTATTGACGAAAAACCAGTCCAGGCCTTAAATTTTGGGCTTCAGCCCCATCCGACCCTTTGGGCTTCTACCCCATCCTAACTTAGTTGTGTATGTGTGTGTATGTATGTTAGTTGTCTGTGCGTGATGTGTGTGTGTGTTTTAGTTGTCTGTGCGTTATGTGTGTGTGTGTGGGAGGGAAGGAGAGATGGGAGGGAAGGAGAGAAGGGGGGAAGGAGAGAAGGGAGTGAGGGAAGTAGAGAAAGAAGGGAGGGAGGGAAGAAGAGAAAGAAGGGAGGGGGGGAAGGAGAGAAGGGAAAAGAGAGAGAGGAAGGAGAGAAAGAAGGGAGGGAGGGAAGGGGAGAAGGGAAAAGAGAGAGATGAAGGAGGGAGGGAAGGAGAGAAGGGAGGGAAGGAGAGAAGCATGGGAGCGAAGAAGGAAGGGAAGGAGAGGGCCGGCGGTGGGAGCAGATGCCGGGGTCCGGGCGAACGCGTGTGAGCTGAGGCCGAGGTCTGTAAACATTGCTCCAATCCCCGGCCTGGCCCTCCCTGTATTGTTCGCCGCGTCTCCCCGGGGATAGAGAGGGGTGGAGCCGGGGCTGAGTGCATGAAGCACGGTAACTGGAGGGGCGGGAACACTGCCCTGAAACCTCCCCCTCACCCCCTTCTCCATTTCCCCTCACACCCCCTCCCCGTCTACCTCTTTCTTCTCCCTCCACCCCTCTACTCTCTCTCCACCCCTCTCTCCCCCCTCCACATGGGGTAGATCTACCCGAACCGAGAGCAGATTATTCCAAAGATCCTCGAGCGGAGCTTTGGATTACTCTAGCGCGGGGCCACCCTTAGGCACGGGGCCCAATTGGGAGCAATCAGTCCGATAGACTTAAGGCCGGCCCTGCTGAAATGAATTACCTTTGAGAAAATATTAAGCTTATTGACACGATTTTTCTACAAATATTTCTTCCCAAGATTTAATGGTATTGTGACATGGAGATAATGACAGGAATTTGTTTTGGTCGCATTTTGGCACATTGGCCTTTATCTGTCAGAGTATTGAGCATAGAAGTTGGGAGGTCATGGTGCAGTTGTATAAGACGTTGGTGAGACTGCATTTAGAATGTTGTGTTCAGTTCTGGGCACTATGTTATAGGAAAGATATTGTCATGCTTGATAGGGTTCAGACATGTTTTAGGAGGATGTTGCAAGGACTAGAGGGTCTGAGCTATAGGGAGAGTAGGCTGGGTCTCTATTCCTTGGAGCACAGGAGGATGAGGGGTGATCTTATAAAGGTGTATAAAATCATGAGAGGAATAAATCGGGTCGATGCACAGAATCTCACCCAGAGTTGGGAAATCGAGGACCAGAGGACATAGATTTAAGGTAAAGGGGAAAGGATTTAATAGGAATCTGAGGGGTAACTTTTTCAAACAAAGGATAGTGGGTGTAACGAACAAGCTGCCAGAGGAGGTAGTTGAGGCTGGGATGATCCCAACGTTCAAGAAACAGTTAGACAGGTACATGTTTGGAGGGATATGGACCAAACGCAGGCTGGTGGGACAAGTGTAGCTGGGGCATATTCGCCGGTGTGGGCAAGTTGAGCCAAAGGGCCTGTTTCCACACTGTATTAAGCCCCTGTCCCACTTACATGTCCTTGGCACGCTAATTACGTGACCTCGTTGTCGCGTTGAGGCGCGACGGTCCCACGAAGGTCGCGCGCGTCATCATGCGCCCGCACAGCCTTCTGGAGTGCGTGACGTCATTTGAACATGGACACAAAATGCTGGAGTATCTCAGCGGGCCCGGCAGCATCTCTGGAGAGAAGGAATGGGTGACGTTTTGTGTCGAGACACTTCTTCAGTCTGAAAAGAAGGGTCTTGACCCGAAACATCACCCATTCCGTCTCTCCAGAGATGCTGCCGGTCCCGCTGAGTGACTCCAGATTTTGTGTCTCTCTTCAATTTTCTTGGCCCCGCTCTGGGAGTAGAAGTGGGGGCGGATTCGGACCACAATCGTGTAATTTGCGTGCCAAGGACTCATGTGGGACAGGCCCTTTGTTCTATGACTCGATGACTCTATGACATGTCTCAGTGTTCATATAGTTTGCTTTTCATGCTCAGAATTGAAAGAGGATTTGATTTTTTTTCCCATTTTACTAACGATTGCTTTGATTTTTATATTCAGCAGATCGCTCAAAATAACTAAGATAATATAGTTTCACTTGCCACGTGTAGCTCAGTGACATTTGAAGATGTCAAGTGAATTGTCTGTTGCTGCCTTGTGAGCAGGATCTCATTTAGTATCTTTTGGAGTGATGCTGGAATTTTTGAGAACTCATCTATGTGACTTAGATCTCATGTCTCACTAAGTAAAACAAATCTTTTTCTTGTTCCGAGGCAGGAGAAGATTGTACAGATTGAGAGAAAAGACAGAATTTGGTTCATATACATTTTCACCATTACATCACAGGTCATGCAACTTCAAAGGCAGTTTGATGGATTCTTGTTTATAAGGTTGTGTTAGGAAAATAGATTTTATTATCAGAATACCAATATAACATTGGATACAATTGAGCAATCAGATTATTCTTGTATGCAGCTCAACAAGCCTCAAAATCAAAGAATGGAATTCAGTAATACTAATACTGTTAGTGTCTCTTCATGGATGGATTATACGTCAGGCAATAGGTACCCGGATGTGGCGCCGATGGACGAGAGGCCGAAGCAAAGAAGTCAAAGCCAAAGAACCGAATGGAAATGAGGCCGAAACGCCAAATAACCGAAAGAGTACGAAGCCGAAACGCCAACAAACCGAATATATATATATACGTATAAAATATAAACAGATAAGGCTGGAAACACTCAACATCACCAATGGGATCAATCTCATTCTCTCTCTTTCTTCATCTGTGATGGTGTGGTCTCCAAGATCTTTATACGTTGCACTCATATGCCAATTTCCAACACTGTTGACGATGGCAATGATCTTCTTATTATCAGAAATGGTCATTGCTAATACCTGTAGGAGGCAAAATTAATTACTCCAATCCGAAGCAAGCCTGAATGTCATTCATGTCTTGCCAGGTGCACAGTGTGTTACCATCACTTTTTGGGGGGATAAGGCTTTTTGGATTTGCCAGTCACGAGTGGTAGCAAGGCTGGCCTGGAGTTGGAAATGTTTATGGCATTGACAAAACCACAGCTGAGGAGGTCTTTAAAGTGTTCACTCCAGATGGCATTGACTGCCTTTGAAACCCTGATCTGTTCACACCACATTCTTGACTCTCTGTTGGGTGTTTTGGGCATGGATGGCTTGATGTGATCTTGGTGAGAAAGAAGCAGGTTACTGGTTATTTGAATCACTCCACCTTCTCCTTGTGCTTTTCTCTTCTTAAGCACCAGCACACTGGTGGGAATAGGCTGGAACAACGCCCAGGTGGAGTGCTTAGCCTTATTGCCCTGATGAAAGTGACAAAGGATCTGGCTTCATTGCATGTTGGCCGATGCCAAAAATGCCAATCTAATGTGCTAGCCCCATTTTAATATAGCAGATGAGCTTCCAGGAGCTGAGAGGCCTGGGAATTGTTCAGAAGCATGTAAGTCTGCTGGGAACATGTCCTTTGCCAGTTCTAACTCTCCTTCACCATCCACCCCGCTGGTGCTAATTAGTCAGTTGCCTTAAAAGTGGCAAGAAGTTCCTTGACCTTGAGTGCAGGGGCAAGCCATGGATCACTCATGTAGAAGTTAACATCGAGCCCTAACTCTGCCAGCCTCAGGCATAAACAACATTTTGGCCCTGGGTAAACACCATTTGTCTCTGACAGGATAAATGGAGACCTTCGTTCCTCATGAATGACAAAATGTTTGCTGAACAACTGAATATGATTAGGAATAGAATAGAATTTGCTGAAGCAGTGCCTTTTCTACTTTACTGCAGTAACCTAATCTTTCAAGTCATGGTTTTAGTCATCATATTAATCTACTCCAAAACAGAGCAATTCTTGGAATTAATGCTTCTTTTTTTTTTGCCTTTTGCTCAGAATCCACTGCCTCTCTGTTTCACTACCAATGCACTGGCAGGGGAGCTTGTTGTTTCATAGATTGCATGACCTTGTGCAGAATCAATTTCCATTTGATATACAACAGAATGCTTGTACAAATATGTGGTTAGGAAAGCAGATTATTGGTTTATTGTAAGAAGTATAAACTTATTGCTGGTATGCCATTTTGGTTCAGAAGTTCAATTTACCAGCTACTCACTATGATAAATTAAATCCCTCATTGACAGACATTTTTTGGACCAGTAATACATTTATAAATTCTAAAATTATGCATTAGACTTTCTCAGTTCAATCATGATCATTAATAATGATTTACAGGTTTAGGTAAATAGTATGATAACATATGAGATGATATTTATATAAAATGGATAATACGAATCACAAAAGATATCAATGATTTGAGTTGGCACAATCACCAAGATCTGTGAGTCTGCATGATGGCTTTTAATGAAATTAACTGTACTGCAAGTGTTTTTTTTAATATTTTGATTAGATCTTTCTTTCCATTGACTTTGAATAAAAATACACCGCTTGTTAAATAGCCCCAGCAAAAAAAACAGTTCAATTATATTCCTTCCCAGAAAATAATTAAAAGAATTAATTTCCTTTCATTGAGAGATGCAATTGTAATTGATTAAATGGCAAAAAATGGTTAGAACAATATAAAATAAAAAATCCACATGACTGCTTCTCCAAATTATCTATTCCTCTTCAAGCTATTCCTCTGGTTTATAAACCTACAGCATATATTAAACTCCATTCAGATATAATTTAATTGTTTGCATTCAGAACAAAACAATCAAACAAGTTCTCTTTGTGACTGAGAACAGTGGTGGAATTAATACAAAGAAAAATATGTATTTCCTGCTGCAAAATCACAATGAAGAGACAGGGCTGAGATTGTTTTCCCCTTTTTTTCCAAGGCTTGTATCATTGCTAATGCAGCATGCAATCCTGCTCTGGCTGAAAATCTTGATTCTATTCAGTGGTGTGCTGTTATGTTGCCTAATTATCTCTGCTTGGCTTAAGTCCTTTCCCATTGATACATCAAGATAATCCAACTGGAGCGGAAGAAGTGGTGGCGTCATTCTGTTTCGCAAGATTAACAAGGCCATTTGCTGTGTCATTGCTAAGAGATACTCCCTCCCAAGAAACAGGAGAAAGTGGCTCAAAGGCCATTACAGAAATCAGTGATCCATTAGTGTTCAACGTCTGTGGTCCACCCTCAATTTATTATCTTGGCAGTGTCACATTAATATTGACCCAGCCCCTGTGCGATAGTACATCACTGAAATGCGGCAAAAGGAGAGAAGCTCCTTAACTGCATGTAGCAAAATTGCTTGCATTCATGTAGATTTGCATGCTGCAAGTGATTTATCTTTGCTTTCTTGAGGTGCATTTGCACTCTGCATTACTACTAACTTATCAGTAAACCTACTGATTTCAAAAATGTTTACCTAATAATGTATGCATGCCTAAGGATTAAAAGACACTGATGAACAAAACGTGTAGGATTCCAGCTTCTTATTCCCATTGACTCATTGACTAAGCTGGAAAGTAGAAAATCTTGAAAGGCTGAGGCTTAGCACCAGTTTGGGTGTAATTTAGTGATGCCATTTGCAATGCAAGTGTGTACATGACAGCTCTAAAAGCTAAAGAGGTTTAGGGATTGACAAACAATTATTTCCATTTATGTGTAGTGCCCAGTAGCTCCTGCTTACACTGTATGTGTAGTTATGTGTCTAAGTTGCCATCTATATAACTAAAAGTCTCATCTTGACCACTTCCTGTCTGTGCAGTATATTGATTTTAGAAAAAACGCTTCCCTATATCGCTACGACTTTTGATCATCTTACTCACATTCTTCCTCCGCTGAGGCAGTCCTGAGGATTTTTCCGATCGATGAAAAATAAAAAAGTTATGGATGTTTAAAAAATCTTGAGATCAGCTGATTGGTCCTCTCGCCTGTCAATCACCATGATGAACATAACGCCCCTTCCATGTGGGGGGGGGGGGGACTATAAAACCCCCGGATGTGACTCAGTCACTATGGAATATTGCGAGGGAGAGACTCTACTGAACTGTGTCTACCGAACTGTGCGTCTACCCTTTATGTGGTTATGTGCTTTATGTGGTTAACCCTTTATTTGCTTGCAATACATGATTTGCTAGCTAGCAACGTGCTTGCAATCAAAGGTGATTTGTTAACCGTTTATGTGCTTGCAATACATTTTGTTAGCCAGTAATGTGCTTGCAATGAATGATGATTTGTCAACCCTTAATGTGCTTGCATTAAATGATTTTCTAGCCAGCAATGTGCTTGCAATGAATGATTTGTTAACCCTTAATGTGCTTGCAATAAATGATTTGTTAGCCCGAAATGAAATTAAATGAGTTGTTTGGCCTTCCCTGTGCTTTTGCTTTTGCTTTGCCTTTGCTTTGCTTGACCTCACCTGAAATAAAAGCAAATGGATTGTATTGATGGCTGGCCCCGCCTGCCCTGTGCTTTTGCTTTTGCTTTGCCTTTGCTTTGCTTGACCTCACTTGAAATGAAAGCAAATGGATTGTAGTGTTGGCTGGCCTCGCCTGCCCTGTGTTTGACATTACTTGACTTGACTTGAAATGGATTGAGTTGACATGAAATGGATTGAAATGGATTGTTGGCCCTGCACTCACTGTGCTTTACTTGACTTGACCCACAATACCCATGCTAGTGCTCCAGAACCCTCCCCCACTGGCCACCAATATTGGAATTGGTGGAGAGGCGGAATATTGCATTGGGGGACCAGCCCTTCTGTGTGAACCTGGGACCCAATGGGTCCCACTTGTCTTGTAATTGATTATGAGCTTTCAACTGGGAAACACATGGGAAGGCTGTCAATACCTGTGAAATGATTCATTAACATCACTCCCTGCCTTCAGAAAAGGCGAGGAGGAAAGTACGCAAGATTGAAAAGGGGAAGAACGAAAATCAAAGAACTGCAGCTGCCGGAAATCTGAAATAAACACAGAAAGTGCTGGAAACACTCCACTGGGAAGACAACGTCTGCGGAATAAGAAGCAGTTAATGCTTGAGATCGGAGGTTGTTTGCCTCAGTGATGGGGATATCTGCATTTTTCTATTAATACATTCAGGCACCCAGTGATGCCAAGTGAAAAATAATAAGCCATTTTTGCCTATAGAACAGTTCTGCTGACCTTACAAGTGATGCCTAGACCCCATTAATGGGGAAAACACAAAAATCTTCTGAAGTACTTTCGATATCAATACTTGCCATTATTTTTCATTGAAATCAAAGAAGGTTTTAATTTGGTTTTAATATTTGAAGCTGAAGAGTATAAATGAGACGGCACAAGGCATCTACAGATATCACTGAAGTTTGAATAGGCACGTCTTTTCTAAACACATCCATATTTATGGGCACTGGTACCAGTGATACCAAGGTGCCTTCACCAGATTATATGTCAGTACAGATTGTCTTCTAGTTGTGTGACCTCTTGTAGCCACGGGTGAGCACCTGCCCCAATTTGGTCTGGATGGTACAGATTTATAACAATCAAGTCAAATGATAACATTATAGCATTTGTCCTACTGTTTCCCCATGCCCTTATATATTGGTCTTTCAATGCCGCCTCGGAGTAGTCAATGTTCAGTGAGGGAGACAGCAGAGGGGGGACTTTAGCCCCTCAATAGCAGTGGGAAAGAAGCAGGATCCTACCAGCACTGGCAATGCACCTCCCTACACTACAGACCCTGTGATGTATGTACTGTAAGTATGCAACATAAGTATGCACTTGCAGATTAGTTTATGGAAGTGGATTAAATAAGAGGTGGTTTTGCATGTTTTAGCAGTTCTCCATGTCAATTAGTGATTATTTATATCTCTCCAAATCTCCACTCCGCTCTGGACCATTTGGACAACAAAAACTCATATGTCAGGCTGTTATTCATTGATAACAGCTCGGCATTTAATACAATCATCCCCTCCATCCTGGTTACCTCGCAGAACTGGGTCTCTGTGCATCCCTCTGCAATTGGATCCTTGACTTCCTCATTCACAGACTACAGACTGTTCGAAATGGTGGAAAGGTGTCAGCCTCGATAACAATCAGCACGGGAGCACCTCAAGGCTGCGTGCTCAACCCCCTGCTGTAGTCACTCTATACACATGTCTGCATAGCCGATCATAGTGCGAACACCATCATCAAGTTCGCCGACGACAACACTGTTGTGGACGTATTACTGATGGGGATGAGTCAGAGTATAGAAGAGAGATCGACCGACTGACCAAATGGTGCCAGCAGAATAACCTGGCTCTCAACACCAGCAAAACCATGGAATTGATTATGGACTTTGGAAGGGGTAGGATGGGGACAAACATTTCCATTTATATCAACGGGTCGATGGTGGAAAGGGTCAAGAGCTTCAAATTCCTGGGTGTGCACATCTCTGAAATCGCTCCTAGTCCGAGAACACTGATGCAATTATAAAGAAAACACATCAGCGCCTCTACTTCCTGAGACGATTACGGAGAGTTGGTATGTCAAGGAGGACTCTCTCTAACTTCGACAGGTGCATAGTAGAGACCATGCTGACCGGTTGCATCGTGGCTTGGTTTGGCAACTTGAGTGCCCAGGAGTGGAAAAGACAACAAAAAGTAGTAAACACTGCCCCGTCCATCATCGGCTCTGATCTCCCTCCCATCGAGGGGATCTATCGCAGTCGCTGCCTCAAAAAAGCTGGCAGCTTCATCAAGGACCCACACCATCCTGGCCACACACTCATCTCCCTGCTATCTTCCGGTAGAAGGTACAGGAGCTTGAAGATTGCAACCACCAGGTTCAGGAATAGCTACTTCCCCACAGCCATCAGGCTATTAAACTCAACTCAAACAAAACTTGGGACCTCAACCCTCCGCAGCCGCCTCTGCGGGCGTCCAGATGAGTAGGCAAAGTAAAAGTCCAGGCAAGTCCTGAATCGGTGCCTCCCCACTGGAGACCGGGGCTTCAGGTTGGTGTAGGCCGCAGGCCGGCGGTCGAAGATTTAAAGTTCCCACCGCGCCGCAGCCAGAAGCACCGCAGACCGCTGGTCCGGCTGTCGGACCTCCTCTTCAGGGATCCCCAGCAAGGGAACCCGCTCCTGACGGTAAGTCCATGACGCGCCTGTGGTAGAAGTCAGCCGCGGGATGGCGGTCGGAGCTCTTCTCCTCCCGGGTCCCCAACGAGGGACCCAAGGCTCAGGACGCAGTGCCAGCTGGAGTTCTGCAGACCCCGGCTTCAGGCTGCCGCGGGCCAGCGAACTGAACGGTCCCCTCCGGCGACCCCCGGCGAGGCCTCGCCCGCTCCGCTCGAGAGAGCACTTTGCGCCCGCTGCTGAAGCCCCGGGTGCGTCTCCAGGAAAGGTCGCACCGATCCTCGATGTTAGGCCATGGGGGAGGTGACATGGAAAAAGTCGCCTCTCCGTGGAGGAGGTGACCAAAGCGGTTTCCCCCTTACCCCCCCACACCACCCCGCACACAAGACACACAGAGAAACATTAAAAACATACATTAAAACACACTAAAAAAAGAAAAAAGTAGAAAGGTGAGCAGCGCCCTCACCGACCTGCTGAAGCAAAGCAAGAATTTAATTGTACTATCTGGGACACATGACAAAAAACTTTTGAATCTTGAATATTCCAGGCACTACTTGGAGTTGAAATTAGAACCCATTCATATACCAAATTAATGGTTGTAAAAATGCACCTGACGTTGAGTCATCCAAGAAGATTTAACTGCAGTGGTGACAATTGGCAATTTCCAAATCACCACCAGCATTGTTAACAACGACATCTGACTGTAACCCTTGAGTTTTTGCTTGCACCTTTTTCCCCAAGTGTGGGTATGGGAACAGATTGCAGCCAAAGGCTCCATGGTTACAGAGTGGCCAACAGAATGTTTGCAAGTGTATGCATGCTAGGGTAAGAGAGCTCTTGATGAACATCTTGATGGTGCGGCACATTGGAACAACGGTAGAGTTAATGCCCAGTGACTCAGGTTCGATCCTAACTATGGGTGCTGACTGTGTGGAGTTTGTATGTTCTCCTGTCACCGCGTGGGTTTTCTCCGGGTTCTCTGATTTCTCCCACATTCCAAACATGTGCAGTTTTGTAATTGGCTTCTGTAAATTTGACCTAGTGTGCAGAATGCAAAAGTGCGATCACATAGAACTAGTGTAAATGGGTGATCAATGGTCGGCATGGACTTGGTGGACCAACTGGGCCTGTTTCCACGCTGTATTTTTAAACTATACTGAGACAATAGTTAGAGGCTTATATTGTTTATAGGTGTAGGATTAAAGATTTTCAAGAGCTATCAGGTAAACGTACTCTTTGGCAAAATAAAGCCATGATAGTTGGTAATAGTAAACAAGACCTTTCCATTGATCATTGTCAGAAGGGGATTGATAACTTTTTATTCGCTTTGATAGTCACGTTAAATAGATTGGATGAAATATATTGGCTATTGTACTACGAAATAACATTGTTGTAGTACAGAGTAATACAGAATAGAATATTCTATTGACATCCATATTGCATGGCTTACCAGAAGAGTTGGTCTCAGGTAACGGTTCTCATGTTTGTTCAATTCCATTGGAATTCTTGAGAAAACAAATTGGTATTTAACGTGCAATTATGTCAGTTTGTTATCCATCATAAATGGTGTGGCTGAGAGGTCAGTATGACTCGTCAAAGAAGCACTAAAGAAATAAGTTGATCAGGGTGCTCCAGTTTAATAACAAAACTTTGCTCGACAAAAGTTTTGCTGAAGTACCAAACAATGTCACATCCCAACAATGAATTCTTGTTGGCACTAACACACAGAAACATCAGCAAAATCTTGAAAGAAGAGCAGAAGAGAGGTATTTGAAACACTGAAATTATGAAACATGGAAGGTAGACAATTTAAACAGCACCATAGATTTTCTCTGCAAATATACCATTAAGGGCCTGTCCCACTGTACGAGGTAATTCAAGAGTTCTCCCGAGTTTCCCCTGATTCGAACTCGGAGAATTACAGTAATAGCCGCTCATAGGTACTCGGGGCTCTCGTGGACATTTTTCAATATGCAACGATCCGGTTCAGGAATAGCTACTTCCCCACAGCCATCAGGCTATTAAACCTGGCTCGGACAAAACTCTGAACATTAATACCCCTCCATGTGTTATTTGCACTTTATTAATTTATTAATTAATGTGTGTATTTACGAATATAATTGTAGTCAATGCCTACTATGTTCTGTTGTGCTATGCAAAGAAAGAATTTAATTGTCCTGTCAGGGACACATGACAATAAACTCTTTTGACTTTGACTTTGATATGTTGAAAAAACTTCACGAGCTTACCGCATTTCCCGAGTACCTGCCGTTAGCATTACGAGCCGCTAAGAGACGTCCTGAGATCCGACGTACCCGCTGCGTACATTCTACATACTTACCACAAGTTTGATTTTTTTTTTAAACTTGGGAGAGCTCTTGGGTAAACTCGTAGAGTGGGACAGGCCCTTTAAGGTGAAAGGGGTAAAGCTTTAAGGAGATGCACAGGGCAACGTTTTTTACACAGAGGGTCGCTGCCAGGAGTGCTGGTGAGGCAGATATAATATGATATGGTGACGTTTAATAAAATTATAGATTGGCACATGGAAATGCAGAAAATGGAGGGACATAATCATGTGCAGGCAGATGATATTACTTTATCTTGGTACCAAGTTCGGCACAGTCATTGTGGGCTGAAGGGCATGTGCGTTTATTGTTCTATGATCTATGTTACCACTACCTGCCAAACCTGACAATCAGATGTGGGATTTTGCAATGACAGCTATCTGGTGAAAATAGAAGATGAAATTAAAATTGTACATGTGAATCATTCAATCCCTTCGGGTGATAGATACAAGGGAATATAAGAGTTCAGTGGTCATGGAGCAACAGAAGCTGATCCAGTGGAAAAGAGAAAAAAAGACACTAGATGCTATTGAATTGATTCAAGCAAAGGCACCTTTCTCGAATTCAGAAATGGATACAGGGCCAACAACAGAAGTTTCTTTGAGCAGATTAAAGAGACTCAGAAAACCCATGAATACATTAAATGTGGAAAGGCTGTGAATAATTGAATTGATCTTTTTTAGAAAAGGGTATTCAGTGCGGTCTATGGTTACCATGTAATTGGGGAGCTGGGAATAAATGAAACGCATATGTTTGAACAGTTCTCCTTCCCTCTTTGTCATTCATTGTAGCCCTGGAATGACATGCAGTCGGAATAAGGATTCACACATATGCATTACAATCCCAGTAGCTTCAAAAATGCGGATAGTTCTAAGTCCGAGATGTGGCACAAGAACCATTGCCATGAGGCGGCCAGAGGGGAACATATCTGAGAATCAGAATTAAATGGATTAGCTGCCAGTGGTGACAACAGTGGGAGCAGGGACTAGGAGGCACGTGGAGTGGGATCCTGGATATAATAGCAGTGGTGCCAATGAAGAGAACAAAGTCGTAGAGAAAGCATTGGGCCAAAAGAATGATCTCCATTGATCTCACACTGTTTGAGTTCTTTTAGCGCTTTGAGTTGTGATTTAAAAAAATCCCTGCTGTTCAAATGTTGCAGTGCAGGAAATTCCACGATTTTGATCGAGCACAATGAAATAACATTGATATACCTCCAATCGATAATGGTGAATGGGGTTTGGAAAGAGAATTAGAAGATGGAAATTTTTTGAGGTATTATATATTCTGTAAGTTGCAGCCTCAAAAGATTCTAACACAATGACCTTTCCACAAATTCCTGTCAATTGATCCACCCAATCCTATCACATTTCCCTTAAATGTCCGATGATTACTTCATTCTGGGAGGAGACCGGATCATCTGGAGAAAACAAATGCTGTCACATAATGACAAATAATTGAAGAAAGCAAAAGTCACTGTAGCGCAGCGATAGAGTTGCTGCCTTACAGCGAATGCAGCTCCAGAGTTCGATCCCGACTACGGGTGCTGTCTGTATGGAGTTTGTTCGTTCTCCCCGTGACCTGCATGGGTTTTCTCACAAGATCTTCGGTTTCCTCCCACATTCCAATAGACGTACAGGTTTGTAGGTTAATTGGCTTGATAAATGTAAAAATTGTCCAGTATAAAATTGTCCAACTTCCAGTATAGTTCCACAAGGTACAAGGTACGGGGAAAAGAGGAGAACTCCACACAGACAGCAGCACGAGGCAAGCTCAAACTGGAGCTGTGAGGCAGCAGTAAGATATATCATGCCACTCATCAGCCTATAAATAACGAGATTTGGATTTTCAATTGCGCTCTGTTGCTGCTTTGATTTTTTATTATTCACCCATTTCAGGGCACAAGTTTTGACTTTAAATAAACTACAATCGTATAAGGGCAGCACAATGCACAGGATGGCACTGTGCAGAGAAGCAGAGCAGCATAGCTGGTAGAGCTGCTATCTCACATCACCAGAGACCTGGGTTTGATCCTGACTTCGGGTGCTGTCCCTGTGGAGTTTGTACGATGTGAAAATGGGATAACGTAGAACTCGTGTGAACAGGTAATCAATGGTTGGCATGAACTTGGTGACCGAAGGCCCAATCAAAAAATCAGTTATAGTAACAAATATTGATGAAAGCAAAAGTGATATTTTGTTTTATTGTAATTTGGTGAGAGTTTTAAAACACATTTACCAAACAAACCTTGGATCCAGTTCATTTTTTAAGTCATTTGCAAGTGGAATTTTCAGCCCCATTTAGTCTTGACATAAGACTGAAGAGCAGATTAGGAAAATTCAGATTAATAAGAGAATAATTCATTACTCTCTGAATGGGGTTCATTATCAAATAGAACGTAGTTACCCTAGGGTCTAGAGTAAATTAAAAGCTTTTTAAATGATACGTGAATCATTGATGCTTGTAGAAATTGGGATTGGCAACTGTCATCATTTACAATACTCCGTCAGGGATTTTAGACCAGCTACTATGATTAGGGACTCAGGGTTGACAGAAATAACATGTAACATTTTAAGAGCTGTCAAGCAGTTAAACACCCTTTCTTGTTTTGTACTAACAGCAAAGACGGAATGTCATCAAAGCAAATCTGCTATTTTCCATATTGTTTATGTATATGTTGAATGTACAATCAAAGGCAGAAAACAAAAAATCCAAAAGCCTATTCTACTGTATTTCCTGGCAACATGCCATTTCCGCTTTCCTGACAAGTTATCAGAGCCTGTTAATGTTATATGAATTACAAGTAGGAGCTATATTTAGTTGGTATATTTTCTGTGAATTAATGTGCTGCAAAAGTGAATGTTTGTAATAACTTTCTATATAGTTTTAACTTTTGTGTTTAGCTGTAGGGACTATCCTGACTCACCTTCTGACCACTATATACAATTTAGTACACGATAAAGCCAGTAAAATCCAATCAAAGATATTCAAAGGATTACCTATGAGGCTGGTTCAGATAGTGGTTCAGGACTGCTTTCCAGTTGGGATAACATTCCTGAACTATTATTTATCTCACCGGTGACCCTCGGACTATCTTTGATCAGACTTTACTGGCTTTATCTTGCGCCAAATGTTATTCCCTTATCATGCATCTGTTTACTGTGACAGGCTCGATAGTAATCATGTATTGTCTTTCTGCTGATTGGTTAGCAAGCAACAAAGGCGTTTCAGCATACCTCGATACATTTAACAATAAACAAAACAACTGAACTGAACTGATATCATGAGTAAATGCTTGCTGGATTGTTGAAGGGATAGTCTAACTGGAGCAGCTAATTCCTTCTTACTAATCTCCTCCAAAACTCGAACTTGCGACCTACTTTTGGGATGGGGATGACAATGTTAGAGCTCAGGAGTACAATGTGTATGAGATAAAAATGTGAGGGGAGACGGCTGGAATGATTGCAAAGGTACATCATTACTGGCAGGGACTGATGACAATAGCTTCAATCTATCCGATAATTAGAAGAAATTGGGAATCATGCAGGGATGGATGTTGGACAAGCATACCCTGGCTGTAGAGGTGTTGGCAGAGTTGATGAAAATGTAGAGCTGTTGTTATCAGCATGCATTTGGAATCTTCATCATACAGCCTCCAAGGAGCCATCAACTGGCATTGGCAAATATGCTTATTTACACACGTTTCATTTACGCTTTCCCTTCTCCTCTCAGTCACTTTCCCTGCTGTATTTATTTGCAAGTTGACAGCTGTGGAAACTGCTAATGTTTTCTTTTTGCTTTTTGTCACTGGAGAATAGAAAGAAAGTTAAAGATAGGTGTGGGGAGGCAACTGCGCCATTATCCGCGCTGAAGTTGACAAGGTGACGATTTTAATGAGGGAATATCTCCATGTCTGCATGCACTCAATATTCAGTGTGAAGAAACAAGAAAAAGGCAAGATGTATGGGGGCATTGTGAAGGTGGCAATCACTGCTGTCAGTTTATTTTCTTCTGTGGGTTCCCGCATTCAAGATGAAAATGCAGTATACAGAGTTATGAATTATTTAAGCTGCTATTTTACATATTATTGCAACACAATAATTTTGATCAATGGGAGTGCTGATAGGGCAGTAATAAAGCCTTCAGGAGAAATAATGTCAACATTTCATGGTGTTATAAATTGCAATTATTGACATTGGTGGTAATGTCCAGTGATGTATCAGAGTTTCCTAAGGTTAAACTAAAGTTTATAATATTTGTTTCATGTCAGCATTAAGATATGCAATCTCTATCACTTTTAGCATTAAACGATGCGTTTAGTAACATTCAACCAACTCCATTTGTAGTGGGTAGACAAAAGTGCTGCAGTAACTCAGCGGGTGCAGCAGCATCTATGGAGCGAAGGAAATAGGCAACGTTTTGGGCCAAAACCCTTCTTCAGACCATTTGTAGTGGATTCAGAGGAAGACTCACAGAAAAGCTCAGATGTGTTGTGAGCACTTTGTTCAAGATGGCCTCTCTGAAACTCTCTATCAACATAGTTGAAGTCCAGAGAGCAGTTCCTCGTTCCTCAGACTAGTTCCTGGGATGTTGGGGTTGTTATATCAGCGGGAGAAGCAGGGCTGCCCCACACATCTCTTGGCTTTAGAAGAATGAGAAGTGATCTCATTGAAACATGCATCATGTTTATGGGTTTGATAGGTTAAGGTGTCTGCAGATGAATATGTGGCTTGAAAAATGGTGCAAGGGGGAGGGATTCAAATTTTTAGGGCACTGGGACCAGTTCTAGGGGAGGTGGGACCAGTACAAACAGGATGGTCTGCACCTGGGCTGGAATGGAACCAATGTCCTTGGGGGAGTGTTTGCTAGTGCTGTCGGGGAGGATTTAAACTAATGTGGCAGGGGGATGGGTACAAGAGCAGAGAGGCAGGTGGGTGTAAAATGAGGGTAGAAGCAATAGGTAGCAAGGTGAAAAGTAAAAGTGGCAGGCAGACAAAACCAGGGCAAAAATCAAAAAGGGCCACTTTTCAACATAATTGTATAAGGGGTAAGAGCGTTGTAAAGACAAGCCTGAAGGCTTTGTGTCTCAATGCAAGGAGTATTCGTAATAAGGTGGACGAGTTGAACGTGCAGATAGCTATTAATGATTATGATATAGTTGGGATCACGGAGACATGGCTCCAGGGTGACGTAGACTGGGAGCTGAACATCCAGGGATATTCAATATTCAGGAGGGATAGAGAGAAAGAAAAAGAAGGTGGGGTAGCGTTGCTGGTTAGAGAGGAGATTAACGCAATGGAAAGGAAGGACATTAGCTTGGAGGATGTGGAATCGGTATGGGTAGAGCTGCAAAACACTAAGGGGCAGAAAACGCTAGTGGGTGTTGTGTACAGGCCACCTAACAGTAGCAGTGAAGTTGGGGATGGTATCAAACAGGAAATTAGAAATGCGTGCGACAAAGGCAAAACAGTTATAATGGGTGACTTCAATCTACATATAGATTGGGTGAATCAAATTGGCAGGGGTGCTGAGGAAGAGGATTTTTTGGAATGTATGCGGGATAGTTATCTAAATCAACATGTAGAGGAACCAACATGTTGGACAGGCTAGATGCAGGAAGATTGTTCCCGATGTTGGGCAAGTCCAGGACAAGGGGTCACAGCTTAAGGATAAGCTTAAGGATAAGGGGGAAATCCTTTAAGACCGAGATGAGGAAGACTTTTTTCACACAGAAAGTGGTGAGTCTCTGGAACTCTCTGCCACAGAGGATAGTTGAGGCCAGTTCATTGGCTCTGTTTGCCACTCAGGTCACCTTCAACTCCCAAGTGAACATCACCTCATACACCTCAACCTTCCTGGACTATATAAAATTCTGCACGGACAACATCACTACCCACAAAGAGATAAAGACCTACCCTAACCAGAAGCCGTGGATGAGCAGGGAGGTCAGACTCCTGCTGAAGGCTCGCAACGCTGCTTTTAAATCTGGCGACGCTGAGGGATACAGCTCATCCAGGGCCAATCTGAAAAAGGGAATTAGGAATGCTAAACTCAATCACAAACGGTGGATCAAGGAGCATTTTCGAAACAACTCTGACCCCAGGCGCATGTGGCAAGGAATAAAATCCATTGCCGATTACCATAAAGTCAACACCCCCCCCCCAGACAATGCCTCCCTTCCTGACGAGCTAAACCATTTCTACGCCCGCTTTGACCGGGACAACAAAACTCCAGCCATCAAAGTTGCTCCACCCTCGCATGGACAACCCCTCAGTCTCTCCACCTCTGCTGTACAAGATGCACTGAGCAAGGTAAATGAGCACAAAGCTGCCGGCCCCGATAGCATCCCCGGGCGGGTGCTCAGGGCATGTGCTGGACAACTATCCCTGGTCCTCACTGACATTTTCAATCTGTCACTGGCCCAGGGTGTCGTCCCCACTTGCCTCAAGACATCTACCATTGTGCCAGTGCCCAAACAATCAGCGACAGGGAGTCTCAACGATTTCCGGCCAGTGGCACTCACCCCTGTCATAGCCAAGTGCTTCGAGCGGTTGATCTTGGCTCACCTCAAAGCCAGCCTCCCCCCCACACTGGACCCCCATCAGTTTGCCTACCGGTCCAACAGGTCTGCAGAGGACGCCATATCGGCGGCCCTACACTCTGCCCTGACCCACCTGGACAGTAATAACACCTACATCAGGTTGCTGTTCATTGACTTCAGCTCCGCCTTTAACACTGTCATACCCGCTAGCTTGATCACCAAACTCAGCGGTCTTGGCATCTCCACTTCCCTCTGCAACTGGATACTGGACTTCCTCACTAACAGACCACAGTCTGTTAGGATCAACAACCTCACCTCCTCCACTATAACACTGAACACTGGCGTGCCACAGGGCTGTGTGCTCAGTCCTCTCCTCTACTCTCTCTTCACCCATGACTGCATCCCTAAGTATGGCTCCAACGCCATCATAAAATTTGCCGACGACACCACGGTGGTAGGACTGATCAGCGACAACGACGAGTCAGCCTACAGGGAGGAGGTCCAGCACCTGACAACCTGGTGTGCCGATAATAACCTTGTCCTCAACTCCCAGAAGACAAAGGAAATCATTGTCGACTTCAGGAAGAACAGAGGGGGCAGACACACCCCCAAACATATAAACGGGACTGAGGTGGAGCGGGTCTCCAACTACAAATTCCTTGGGGTACACATCTCGGAGGATCTGTCCTGGTCCCTCAACACCTCCAAGCTGATCAAAAAGGCGCAGCAGCGCCTTTACTTCCTGAGGAGGCTCAAAAAAGCCCACCTGTCCCCCCTGATCATGACCAACCTCTACCGATGCACCATTGAAAGCATCCTGACCACCTGCTTTACGGTATGGTACAGCAGTTGCACCATAGCAGACAGGAAGGCACTACAACGGGTGGTGAAAACCGCCCAGCACATCATCGGTGCCCCGCTCCCTGCCATGGATGCCCTCCACCGAAAACGGTGTCTGAGACGGGCTGGGAAGATCATCAAGGACCCCTCCCACCCTAACCATGGACTGTTTGCCCTCCTACCATTGGGGAGGCGGTACAGGAGCCTCAGGTCCCGCACCAGCAGGATGAGGAGTAGCTTCTATAATAACACCGCTGAACTCAGAGTCCTGCCGATAGATTTCCACACCTGTATTTATTTATCTATATTTACCTATATATTGCTATCACTTCGTACTGTCACTAAACTGCATTTCGTTGTACCCATACTTGTATCTGTGCAATGACATTAAAGTTTAATTGAAATATTTAAGAGGGAGTTAGATGTGGCCCTTGTGGCTAAGGGGATCAGAGGGTATGGAGAGAAGGCAGGTACGGGATACTGAGTTGGATGATCAGCCATGATCATATTGAATGGCTGTGCAGTCTCGAAGGGCCGAATGGCCTACTCCTGCACCTAATTTCTATGTTTCTATGTTTCTATGAAGGGGAAGACTAAGTTGCGGAATAATGGTTACCCATTCAATACAGAGATGTGAAGATTTTTTTTTCACCCAGAAGGAAGCAAAACTTGGGAATTCTCCCCCAAGATCACCATGGAAATGTAATCGTCAAGCCTGGTCAGGCAGAGATTGATACATTTTTGGATATTAAGAAATCAAATATTATATGGGGTTAGTGCAGGAAAATGGCCTTCTAAACTGTTCCTATCCAAATACCTGTTCAAACACCTTTTGAAAGTTGTATTTGTATCCCCTTCTGTTGTTTCTTCTGGCGGCTCATTCCAAATATCCACAATCCTCTGCGTGAGAGTTATCCCTGAGGTCCCTCATAAACCTGTTCCTCTCACCTTAAGCCTGTGCTACCCTGGTAATGGATTATGTGCATTCAATTTATCCATGCCCCTCATGATCTCATAAACTTCAATACATTAACCATTTTTATGACACTGTAAGAGTTAATGCGCTAGCCGCCATTTTTTTTAGCTTATATTAGCCATAACCTCCATTTTAAGTTAAAGATGTTAGCATATAGTAAAACAGGCTTTTGCAGTAATCCCACAGAACAGCCTTGCAGCGGATGAGAGAACATAGATAAGAGCCGTTCTCATCATTGTGACATTCCATTCTAATGGTAACATCTTGTAGTCTGTGTGTTATCAAACGATGGGGCTTTTTGCTATAGCAGCTGCCCATACTCCCTTATTACTCCCATGCCTCCCTAACCTGTCTAAGGAACTTCAATATGTATATCTTCTTTTAACTGAGTTCCTTTGTTCACAACCATGTGCTTCGAGCTGCTTACACTGTATTTTGCTTGTATGCTCAGAAGGGGACAGCGGCAGCCTCTTGTATGGACTCCATGTCCATGTAAGTGACTGTGTCCTCTTATCACCCAGGTTACTTTCAGTAAAGACTCGTTCACTGAGACTTGTGTTTTGAGTTATTTTACACTGTAAGTTCGGCAGACTTTCACAGCACTGTGGTTAATATTGTTAATAAATTTGGAAATTACACCAAAATCGTAGTATAGTGGACGTTGAGGAAGGACATCCAGTTTACCACAGGATCTAGATCATTTGGGAAGATGCAAGCTTTTGTTTTTCTAATCCAAATTCTCAGCTGTTTTAAAAAATATAATCTCCATTTACTAAAGAGGCAATTTCCCCCATTATTGTTACTTTGTTCCTTTATTCACGGCTTGGTAATATTACTGGAAACATCAATACTTACTGATAGTCCCCGATTGAACAAGAGAAGAAAATGAAATATTCTCTTCAGTCTGAAGAAGGATCCCAACCCGAAACGTTGCCTGTCCATTCCTTCCACAGATGTGGCCTGACCCGTTGAGACCCTTTAGCACTTTGAGTTTTGATTTTAAAGAATTCCGATGTTTAAGAGGTAAAGATGTTCCATCAATGCTGCTGTGCAAAGAATTCCAGGATTTTGATGTAGCATAATAGTAAGATTAAATGAGAACTTACCAGTTTAGTTTGATCTTTATTTTATGAGGAGTCGAGTTGAGGGACTACGTGAAGAACCCCGTTCAGCCGATGGTGCGTCAATCTTCAAAGCGGCAGAGTGAATTCACAGCTAACAACGACTGAAGTATAATGGCAAGATAACAAAGACTAGAACTACCAGCTGAGATCTATGAGGGTGGGAGCGGAGGGCACGTAGTCCCTCAACTCGACTACTCATAAAATAAAGATCACACTTCAAACTGGTAAGTTCTCATTTAATCTTACTATTTTACTTCGGAGTCACGTGAGTGACTACGTGAAGACTTCAAAGCACTGTGATTTCACGTCGCAGACCCAAATCCGGCGTTCACACTGCATCGATTGACTCAAAAGTCGTTAACAATCAATAATGCATCAATAATAACATTTGTTAAATGAATAACAGTTTATTTACAAACAAAATCATAACAACCCCTCTAACTCACGGGGAACTATAACATAACTCAAAACAGAATCAGCAAACACCCCCGGCCTTGAAATTGGCTTGTGATAAAACCTTTGAAAGGTCAGCTCACTGGACCATCCTGCAGCCGCGAGGATATGGTCTATTGGCACGTCCATTGCCCTTGCCGCGGAAGTTGATGCCGCCCTGGTGGAATGAGATTTGAATTTATCAGTATCAATTCCAGCACTTCCCGGAACCTGCTTTAGCCACCTTGAAATTGTTTGCACCGACACCTTATTGTGTGGTTTTTTGTGACTAATAAATAATGCAGACTGTTCCTCTTAGAGCTTTAGTGACCTCAATGTAACGAGATAAATGTGAGACTACACACAAGCGATCATCTGTGGGGTATGCTGAAAACACAATCTTACATCCTGTCATGCCTCTTCTACTATGTTTAAGCAAATCATAGACATAAAATATAATGGCATCTGCCGACACATGCATTCTATCTAGCCGAAGCTTTTGCAATGTTTGTACATGTTGGGCTGAAACCAACGCCATAAGCATGACCAGCTTCATAGTTAATTTGGCTATAGATAGGCTTGTAACCGGAGCCCATTGGCGAAGAAGCATAAGAACTTCACTCACATTCCAAATACCGGCATACCTGGGTTTAGGAGGATTAGAATTGAAAACTCCCTTCATGAATCGTGAAACTAACGGATGTGTCCCTACTGTATGTAATTCTGAATTCATGGGTAAATAAGAAGACAGAGCACTTCTGGCTGAATTGATCGCACTGTAACTTAATTTTTGGTCGAAATAAAGAGTTGACAAAATCTCCAATACGTCTGTGATCCCTGCAGTTTGATATGAAATATTCTGCTGTATATTCGAGGTGATATATTGCTTCTATGTACTATCCATGCAGGCCGACGTGAGAACATCCACAGTACGATCAGACGGTCCTCTCCCCAGGTATGGCCTTAAAATCTGCAAATCAACAGATCAATACGATCATGTAAAGGATGTTGATCCCCAGTTACTGGATTCACCAGTAGATTTTTATTCTTGGGAATACTCATGTGAGGCTCCCTAGCCATTTGTAATACAAGAGGAAACCATGCTTGTATAGGCCAATCTGGCACTACCAATACCCCTGAAGCGGAGTCCTGCTTGATCTTTTGCAAACATCTACTGATGAGACAGAATGGAGGAAATGCATGCACAAACATTCCTCCCCAATGCAGCGAGAACGCATCCACCGCTGCTGCACCAGGATCTGGTTCCCATGAAACATATCTGGGTAGCTGATGATTTAACCTAGATGCAAACAAGTCAATATCTGGCATTCCATACTGAACAATCACTTGATTAAATACATCCTGATTTAACATCCATTCTATGTTGATATTGAACTGATGTGACCTAGTGTCAGCTACAGTGTTGAATCTTCCTGGCAAATAAATTGCTGAAAGCCAGATATTTTGGTCAATACATCAGCTCCAAATCTGGTTAGCCAGTCTATCACAAGACTGTGACTTGACTCCACCCATGTGGTTTACATATGCCACTGCTGTGGTATTGTCAATCTGAACCTGCACATGCAAGTCCCTCCTGGTAGAACAATAAGCTTTAAGCCCATACCAGGTTCCCAACAACTCTAAATAATTAATCCCTCTTAATTGAAGAAGGGATGTCTCATCAACATTCCACAACCAGAAGACATATCTGTTGCACCCCAACCCAGTGCATTTACATTAGTTTATAATATCATTGAAGGTGGTTCCACAAAGACCTTCCTAAAACTTTTTGAAACATTTACTATCCACCATTGTATGTCAGAAATTGCCCCAACTGACAACTGCATAGGCCTATCAAAATGGCCCCTTTGTATTCTCAGTACCTGTTCCTTTGATCGTTGTAATTGTTGATAATGTAGAGGACCATACTGCACAGCTGGAAATGCTGCAACAAACTTCCCAATCAACCTGGCTACTTGTCTAATTGAAGGCCATTGTTCTCCAAGGAAATTAGCACATTCCTCAATTAACTGATTCAATTTATCCCTGGGCAAAGTTACCAACATGTGATTTGAATTTATAGTAAATCCTAAATAATCAATGATTTGGACTGGTGATAATTTAGATTTATCTGGATGAACGACGAACCCCAATTGCTCAAAAGTGAATTTAACAACTGAAACTGATGACTGAGCTTCAGCACGAGTCTTTCCAACAATCAGAATACCATCTAAATAGGCCATTACCACATGCCCCTGAGTTCTGAGTAATGCTAACACAGGTTTTACCAATTTAGTAAATAGTTTAGGAGCTGAAGTTAATCCATTAGGCAATGCCTTGAATTGCCACAACTGAGTCATCCAAATAAAATTCAAATGTCTTCTATCACCACCATGAATAGACACTGAGTAATATGCATCCTTTAAATCAATGCTTGCCATATAACAGCCTTTGGAAACTAGATGTTTGGCCGTGGTAAAGGTTTCCATTTTGAAATGCCTATAACAAACAAATTTGTTCAAACTCGTTAAATCCAGAATAATTCTACATCCCCCAGTCTTTTTAGATCTGGGAAATATACTTGACACAAATTGTCGACTCTGATAGACTGAAGTCTCAATTACCCCTTTCTTATATAATGACTGAATCTCTGCTTGAATAAGCACATTTTCTTCATCTGAATATATAAGTTTCCGACTAGGAACATGTTGATTAGGTGGACTGTCATTAGAGTAAAATTCAATTTTCACCCCTTCAATACTGCTAAGTATAAACAAATCTGATGTCAACTCCTGCCATTGTTTGAGAAACAATTTTAACCTTCCCCCAATTTCAACAGCAACATTAGTTAATTCATTGTCTGTCAATGGTATATTCCTTACCTGAATCTGTCCTTGCTGACCTTGTTGTCCACGATCTCTTGTAGAGAAAGGAACCTTCCCCTTCATACCGGTGGCAGCCTGCCAGTTCCGATATTGAAGACCTGAACGGCTGGTTCCTTCTCCTGCATCCACACTGGTGCCTTTCCGATAAGGAAAAAACCTTTTGCCTTGTTTGCCAGCCGGTTTAATGAGGGCCATGGTTTTAACATCTTCATGACAGTCTTTTACCGTTTTTGCACGGTTACCTCCAAACAGCAGATTTTGTTGCGGTACACTGGTCGGTTTGCACAAACTCGCCAAGTTAGGATTAATCACTGACCTTATAGCGGCCCTCCTGATGTTATTAATTTCAAAAAATGCACTACAAAAGAATCCAAGTGCATCCTGGTATGCTTCATACATATTCCCTGTATCTATAAGTTTCACAAAAGCCGTGACACCTGCCGACAACAGTTTGAGCACTTTTGGAATTTCGTCTCCTGGACCCTAGCTGGCATACCCAACTGTGACCAAATTTGGTGATTAACCACCGGTACCTTCAGGAGATCACAATTAACAGGAGCTTCATAGTTTTTTGCTGCTTTATCCATAGCTAGCTCCTGTAACTGGTGGGAGAGCATATACTGAATTGCTTCAGCCAATTCTGTTTCAATCGCCTCTCCTGCCTCTCTAGGCACAGCAAAATTTTCAGCAATATTTGGAATTACCTCCAACTGCAGTCCTTTACTCTCCCCCACCATAGAATTAGTGTCAGCGAACTGCACTGATGGAACATCCTCCTCACAGGCAGGATATTCATGCAGCCCTGTAACAGGTGCTGCTAGCACAGGCTCTCCCACAGCCTGGCTTGGGCACCACTCCTCCTCACGGAGCTGGTCCCTGTCGAGCATTCTTTGAATTAAAATATCGACCTGGGAGAGCCGTGTGCAAACGGACTCTCCTAAGAAGGGTATAACCTCCAGGCCCGACTCAGGGTCCACGGGCCTATCAGACTTGCCAGTGGCCTTCCGCCCTACTGGCAAGCCTCCACTGCTCACAGGCAGTGGGTCCGCAACCACTGGCTGTGTAGCCAGCACCGGACCAGGTGTACCAGACGGGCCTCCATCAACAACTCTCTCCTGGTCATTTTCCTTCCTACCTCCGGAGCGCCTCGCCGACACCTTCTTCATTTTCTGCAACATTTCTCCAACAGACGTCCAACTGTCGCAGAAAATGACCACTGGAAATTTTTTTTTAAACTACTTACCGTTTGGAGGAGCGCTGCTGCTCCAACCGGCCGACTGCACCAATGCGTCTGACATCATGACGCACCAACGGCTGTAAGGGGTTCTTCACGTAGTCACTCACGTGACTCCGAAGTAAAATGAAAGACCATTGATATACTTCCAATCAAGAATAGTGAAGGAATTTGGAAGGAGAAATTGAATATGGGAATGTGTAGGAAGGAACTGCAGATGTTGATTTAAACTGAAGATGGACACAGAAACCTTGATTAACTCAGCGGGACAGCCAGCATCACTGAAGAATAGGAATGGGTGACGTTTTGGGTCAAGACCCTTCTTCAGACTGGTTAGGGATAAGGGAAACAGATATAGACAATGATGTAGAGAGATAAAGAACAATGAATGAAAGATATGCAAAAAAAGCAACAATGATGAAGGTAACAGGCCATTGTTAGCTGTTTGTTTGGTAAAAATGAGAAGCTAGTGCGACTTGGGTGGGGGAGGGATAGAGAGAGAAGGAATGCCGGGGTTACTTGAAGTTAGAGAAATCTATACTCATACCACTGGGCTATAAGCTGCCCAAGTGAAATGTGAGATGCTGTTCCTCCGATTTGCATTACCCTCACTCTGACAATGGAGGAGACCTAGGACACAAAGATCTGTGTGGGAATGGGAAGGAGAATGGGAAGATGGGAATGTTCTTTTGTGCCAGCTGTCTCTTCCATTCCAAGCAGTAATGTGTTGGGTACTTTTGGAAAGTCTTGGCAAAATGCTACAGTGCTTATTGTGGCTGATGCATGTCAGTAATAAAGCACATGAATACTCAAGGTGATGGGTGAGGTGTTAAACAACAAAGCTGCTTTGTCTTAGATGCTACATTCATCAAGGCACATAAACAATATGTCACCACATCACTAACTGTTCCTCATAGGATGTGGAAAATGTCTGAGGATTCAGAAGGTGAATCAATCAACTAAAATATGTAGGTAGACAAAAATGCAGGAGAAACTCAGCGGGTGAGGCAGCATCTATGGAGCGAAGGAAATAGGTAACGTTTTGGATCGAAACCCTTCTTCAGAATGATGTGAGGGTGGGGGGGTGGGAAGAAGAAAGGATGAGGTGGAGCCAGTGGACTGAGGGAGATCTGAGAAGGGGAGGACAAAGTAGGGACTACCTGAAATTAGAGGAATCAATGTTCATACCGCTGTGGTGCAAACTGCCCAAGCAAAATATGAGGTGCTGCTCCTCCAATTTACGGTAATCCTCACTCTGGCCATGGAGGAGGCCCAGTACAGAAAGGTCGGATTCAGAATGGGAGGGGGAGTTGAAGTGTTGAGCCACCGTGAGATTAGTTTGGTTATTGTGAACCGAGCGGAGATGTTCGGCGAAGCAATCGCCAAGCCTACACTTAGTCTCACCAATGTAGAGCAGCTGACATCAAGAGCAGTGGATGCAATAGATGAGATTGGAGGAGGTGCAGGTGAACCTCTGCCGCACCTCTGCCCACACCTGGCAGAGGTTCATCCTCAACCCGCCCCCACAGCTTCACATCAGTATGAAGAAGGGTTTCGACCCAAAACGCTGCCTATTTCCTTCGCTCCATAGATGCAGCCTCACCCACTGAGTTTCTCCATCATTTTTGTCTCCCTTGGAGCATCTGCAGTTCCTTCTTAAACAAATAAAATATGTATCCAGTTTTTCAACTATTTTTGCAGCCTTATGTGAGTGATTCAGTTAGGTGCCTAATCAATTTTGAATTCCTGGATATTGAAAGTGAGAATGTTCATGAAAATATTACTATTAATTGCCAAGAAGGTTTTCTGTTATTTTATAGATGGTTTTGGATTGGTGTGAGTACTATGTATCAGTTATCTGCTTAAATCTGGATATGGTCTAGAATCCTTGTTGTTTGTCACATGGAAAGTTTAATTAACTGACAAAGTAAGCATGCAGGTACAGTAGGCAGTGAAGAAAGTGAATGGCATGTTGGCCTTCATAACAAGAGAAGTTGAGTATAGGAGCAAAGAGGTCCTTCTGAAGCTGTATAGGGCCCTAGTGGGACCACACTCCAGGTGCAGTTTTGGTCTCCAAATTTGAGGAAGGACATTCTTGCTTGTGAGGGAGTGCAGCATAGGTTCACAAGGTTAATTCCCGGGATGGCGGGACTGTCATATGTTGATAGAATGGAGCGGCTGGGCATATATACTGGAATTTAGAACGATTAGAGGGGATCTTAAACATAGAAACATAGAAAATAGGTGCAGGAGGAGGCCATTCAGCCCTTCGGGCCAGCACCGCCATTCATTGTGATCATGGCTGTTAGTCGCCAATCAATAACCCGTGCCTAGCTTCTCCCCATATCCATTGATTCCACTAGCCCCTAGAGCTCTACTTAACTCTCTCTTAAATCCATCCAGTGCTTTGGCCTCCACTGCCCTCTGTGGAAGGGAATTCCACAAAATCACAACTCTCTGGGTGAAAAAGTTTTTTTTCACCTCAGTCTTAATTGGCCTCCCCTTTATTCTCAGACGCTGGCCCCTGGCCTGTGCACTCGCCCAACATTGGGAACATTTTTCCTGCATCTAGCTTATCCAGTCCTTTTATAATTTTATATGTTTCTATAAAATTTCCCCCTCATCCTTCTAAACTCCAGTGTACACAAGCCTAGTCTTTTCAATCTTTCCTCATATGACAGTCCCACCATCCCAGGGATCAATCTCGCGAACCTACGCTGCACTGCCTCAATCACAAGGATGTCCTTCCTCAAATTAGGAGACAAAAACTGTACACAATACTCCAGATGTGATCTCACCAGTGCTCTATACAACTGCAGAAGAACCTCTTTATTCCTATACTGAAATCCTCTTGTTATGAAGGGCAACATTCCATTAGATCTCTTCACTGCCTGTTGTACCTGCACGCCAACTTTCAGTGACTGGTGTACAAGGACACCCAGGTCTCGCTGCACCTCCCCCTTACCTAACATAACCCCATTGAGATAATAATCTGCCCCCTTGTTTTTGCCGCCAAAGTGGATAACCTCACATTTATCTATATTATACTGCTTATGCCCGCTTACTCAATCTGTCCAGGTCTCCCTGCAACCTCCTAACATCCTCTTCACATTTCACACTGCCAACCAGCTTTGTGTGATCCGCAAACTTACTAGTGTTGCTCCTAATTCCCACTTCCAAACATAAATGGTAAACAGTTGCGGACCCAACACCGAGCCTTGCGGCACTCCACTCGCCACTGCCTGCCATTCTGAAAAGGACCCGTTCACTCCTACTCTTTGCTTCCTGTCTGCCAACCAATTTTCTATCCATGTCAACACCCTACCCCCAATACCATGTGCTCTAATTTTATTCACCCGTCTCCCGTGCGGGACCTTATCAAAGGCTTTCTGAAAGTCTAGATACACTACACCCACTGGCTCCCCTTGATCCATTTTACTTGTCACATCCTCAAAAGGTTCTAGAAGATTAATGAAGCATAATTTCCCTTTCATGAATCCATGTTGACTTGGACTAATCATTTTACTGCTATCCAAATGCCCCATTATTTCCTCTTTAATAATTGACTCCAGCATCTTTCCCACCACCAAAGTCAGGATAACTGGTCTGTAATTCCCCTGTTTTCTCTCTCGCTCCTTTCTTGAAAAGTGGGATAACATTAGCTATCCTCCAAACCACAGGAACATATCCTGAATCTATTGAACATTGAGAAATGATCACCAATGCGTCCACTAGTTCAAGAGCCACCTCCCTGAGGACCCTGGGATGCAGACCATCCAGCCCAGGAGATTTTTCATCCTTCAGTCCCATTAGCCTACCCAATACTATTTCTTGCCAGATGAAAATTTATTTCAGTTCCTTTACCCCTTTAGATCCTCTGTCCTTCAGTACATCTGGGAGATTGTTTATGTCTTCCTAAGTGAAGACAGATCCGAAGTACCTGTTCAACTCTTCTGCCATTTTCTTGTTACCCATCAAAATTTCACCCGTGTCTGCTTTCAAGGGACCCACATTTGACTTTTCTACTCTTTTTCCCTTAATATATCTAAAGAAGCTTTTACTGTCCTTCTTCATATTCTTGGCCAGCTTCTCTTCGTACTTCATCTTTTCAGCACGTATTACCTGTTTTGTTTCCTTCTGTTGTCCTATGAAAGTTTCCCAATTCTCTGGCTTCCGGCTACACTTTGCTGTGTTATTCTTTTAGTTTTATTCTATCCCTAACTTCTCTTGTCAGCCACAGTTGCCTCCTACTCCCCTTAGAATCCTTCTTCCTTTTTGGAATGAAATGATGCTGCATCTTCCAGATTATGCCCAGAAATTCCTGTCATTGATGTTCCACCGTCATTCCTGCTAGGATCTCTTTCCAGTCTACCTTGGCCAGCTCCTCTCTCATGCCTTCATAGTCCCCTTTGTTCAACTGCATCACTGCCACTTCCGATTTAACCTTCTCCTTCTCAAATTGCAGATTAAAACTAATCATATTATGATCACTACCTCCAAGTGGTTCCTTTACCTCGAGTTCTCTTATCAAATCTGGTTCAACACTAAATCCAGAATTGCCTTTTCTCTGGTCGGCTCCATTACAAGCTGCTCTAAGAATCCATCTCGCAGGCACTCTACAAACTCTCTTTCTTGGGGTCCTGAACCAACCTGATTTTCCCAGTCTACCTGCATATTGAAATCCCCCATCACAACAGTGGCATTGTGGCATCAGCCTATACAAGGGCCACATATGCTGGAACCCTTGTCAGGAGATACGAGGGTGGGCACGTGACATCGTGGGCTGGAGGGAGTGTCCTGGTCATCTCACCTCGAGACCTAAGGAGTCAACCGGTAGCAGAGCCCGAGTGAACCTCGCTCAGCTACAGCAATACAGTAATATAGTTAGTCCACCCACCTAACATGTCACCACTGAATAAACAACTGTTTGAATTGACCTGACGTCTCATCTTTATTCACCACGTTTGGTGACCCCCGACTGTCCGAATTGAAATTTGGACTCACCTGAAGCACGCAGCCTCAAGAGACCTGATGTCTGCAGCCGGCTGCCCAGCCCTGCAGAACTACGCCACCGCGTCTCCAGTCCCTGCACTGGACCCGGCTTCACCGCGGTCACGGCTCCAAGCCCTGCACTACAACAGTCCTCACCGTGGCCACGGCTCCAGGCCCTGCACTGGCCTCACCTCACCCGCACCGCACTGGGCCTCACCGCCCCAGACCCGGCACCGCAACAGGCCTCACCACGGCCACGGCTCCATGCCCTGCCCTGCATCTGGCCCCGCCGGCCGCTGCCCAGGGCCTAGCCACCCGATAGGGCGGGCTTACCTGGGGCGACCGTCGAAGACGCCCTTCTGCTCCTCTCCGGTCTTGAATCGCTGGACAAGTTCGCTTCAGCCAGCCGGCAAAATGGCCGCGGTACCATCCTGAAATAAGCGGCTGACCCGCTACATTGCTACGTGCCAATTTTAACTCCTGCTGCAACTTACACCCTACATCCGGGCTACTATTTGGGGGTCTGTAGATAACACCAATTAGTGTCTTCTTGCCTTTACAATTCCTCAACTCAATCCACAGTGACTCTATCTCGTCAGTCCCTATGTCTTCCTTCGCAAGGGACTGAATTCCATCCCTCACCAGCAGAGCTACCCCCCCCCCCCCCCCTCCTCTGCCCACCTGACTGTCCTTTTCTATAGGATGTATAACCCTGAATATTAAGCTCCCAGGCCTGATCCTCCTGCAGCCATATCTCAGTAATCCCCACAATGTCATATCTACCAACCTCTAACTGAGCCTCAAGCTCATCTACTTTACTTCTTATACTTCATGCATTCATATACAATACTTTTAATTCCTTAGGCATCTCACCTTTCACATCGATCCCTATTACACTTGGCCATGCTCTCCTATCCCTTTATGAGCTTTCTTTCCCGTTAATTCTGGGGTCATCAACTATCCCTTTACTCTCTTTCCCTTTAACTCCATCCTTGACAATCCCATTTGACACTCCACCCCTCCCTCCCTTATTGAAACATATAAGATTATTAATGGTTTGGACAGAGGCAGGAAACATGCTCCCGATGTAGCGGGAGTCCAGAACCAGGGGCCACAGTTTAAGAATGAGGGATAAGCCATTTAGAACGGAGATGAGGAAAAACCTTTTCACACAGAGGGTTGTGAATCTTTCGATTTCTCTGCCTCAGAAGGCAGTGGGGGCCAATTCTCTGGATGCTTTCAAGAGAGAGTAAGATAGACTTCTTAAAGATAGCGGTCAGGGGATATGGGGAGAAGGCAGGAACAGGGTACTAATTGTGGATGATCAGCCATGATCACAGTGAATGGTGGTGCTGGCTCGAAAGGCCAAATGGCCTACTCCTACACCTATTGTCTATTGTCTATTGTCTAACAATAACCCTGCGCATTCCATAGAGCAGCCCCATTTTTAATCTTATGGTTTGTGGTAGATCCTTCGTAGAGTGACTGAATATCATTGGGCTCAGGACACCGCCCTGGGGAACTCGTGAAATTGAAATGGTTGGACTTCAAACATTACAACCATGTACCTTGGTGCCTTAGAGCATGAGGTACCTTATGAGGACAGGTTGGACAGGCTAAGCAGGCATCCACTGGAGTTTAGAAGAATGAGAGATCATGATAGAAACACAAAAAGTGCTGGAGGTCTCCGGCTGGAAATGGGGCACAAATTTACTCTGGTGTGGGAGGCTGTTTAAATATAAACGGTTGCCCTCTTAAAACAGGGATGAGGCAAAAAATATAATTTCTTAAAGGGTCACGTATCTTTGCAACCCTCTTTCTCAATGGCTTTTGGAAGTCGAGTATTTGAATACTTTCGAGGGTAGGGGTGAATATTGATAACCAAAGGATGGAAGGTAATGGGGATAGGCACGAATCCAGAGTTGAGGTTGGAATCCAATTCAACCATGATCTTGTCAAGCAATGGAGAAGGCTTGAGAGAATGAATGGCTTATTCCTGCTCCCAATTCATATGCTTGTATGAATTCAACCACAAGGAGGAATAGTAAGATTAAACGAGAACTTACCAGTTGGAAGTTTGATCTTTATTTTATGAGGAGTCGAGTTGAGGGACTACGTGAATAGAAGCCCGTACAGCCGTTGGTGCGTCAATCTTCAAAGCAGCGGAATGAATTCACAGCTAACAATGACTGAAGTATAATGGTAAGATGATAAAACTAGAACTACCAGATGAGATCTATGAGGGTGGGAGCGGAGGGCACGTAGTCCCTCAGCTCGACTCCTCATAAAATAAAGATCAAACTTCAAACTGGTAAGTTCTCGTTTAATCTTACTATTTTACTTCGGAGTCACGTGAGTGACTACGTGAAGACTTCAAAGCACTGTGAATTCACGCCGCAGACCCAAATCCGACGTTCACACTGCCTGGATTGACTCAAAAGTCGTTAACAATCAATCATGCATCAGTAACAACATTTGTTAAATGAATAACAGTTTATTTACAAACAAATCATAACAAACCCATCTAACTCAGGGGGAAAGTGTAACAGTACTCAAAACAGAATCAGCAAACACCCCGAGCCTTGAAATCGGCATGTGATAAAACCTCTGAAAAGTTAGCTCACTGGACCATCCTGCGGCCGCGAGGATGTGGTCTATTGGCACGTCCATCGCCCTTGCCGCGGAAGTTGATGCCGCCCTGGTGGAATGAGATTTGAATTTATCAGTATCAATTCCAGCACTTGCCAGGACCTGCTTTAGCCACCTTGAAATTGTTTGCACCGACACCTTACTGTGTGGTTTTTTGTGACTAATAAACAAAGCCGACTCTGTTCCTCTCAGAGGTTTAGTAATCTCAATGTAACGAGATAAATGTGAAACTACACACAAGCGATCATCTGCGGGGTATGCTGAAAACACAATCTTACATCCTGTCATGTCTCTTCTATTATGTTTAAGCAAATCATAGACATAAAATATAATGGCATCTGCCGACACATGCATTCTATCTAGCTGTAGCTTTTGCAATGTTTGTACACGTTGAGCGGAAACCAATGCCATAAGCATGACCACCTTAATAGTTAATTTGGCTATAGATAGGCCTGTAACCGGAGCCCACTGGCGAAGAACCATAAGAACCTCACTCACATTCCAAATACCGGCATACCTGGGTTTAGGAGGATTAGAATTGAAAACTCCCTTCATGAATCGTGAACCTAACGGATGTGTCCCTACTGTATGTAATTCTGCATTCATAGGTAAATAAGAAGACAGAGCACTTCTGGCTGAATTGATCGCACTGTAACTTAATTTTTGGTCGAAATAAAGAGTTGACAAAAACTCCAATATGTCCGTGATCCCTGCAGTGTGATATACAATATTCTGCTGTAGGCAGAATTGCTCCCACTTCCTTATATAGGTGATATATTGCTGCTGTGTACTATCCCTGCAGGCCGACATGAGAACATCCACAGTCCGATGAGACAGTCCTCTCCCCAGATATATGGCCTCCTTAAAATCTGCAAATTAACAGATCAATACGATCATGTAAAGGATGTTGATCCCCAGTGACTGGATTTACCAGTAGATTTTTATTCTTGGGAATAAGCATGTAAGGCTCCCTAGCCATTTGTAATACAACGGGAAACCATGCTTGTGTAGGCCAATCTGGCACTACCAATACCCCTGAAGCGGAGTCCTCCTTGATCTTTTGCAAACATCTGCTGATGAGACAGAATGGAGGAAATACATACACAAACATTCCTCCCCAATGCAGCGAAAACGCATCCACTGCTACTGCCCTAACATCTGGTTCCCATGAAACATATCTAGGTAACTGATGATTTAATCGAGATGCAAACAAGTCAATATCTGGCAATCCATACTGAACAATCATTTGGTTAAATACATCCTGATTTAACATCCATTCAATGTTGTCATTAAACTGACGTGACCTAGTGTCAGCTACGGTGTTGAATCTTCCTGGCAAATAAAGTGCTGAAAGCCAGATATTTTGGTCAAAACACCAGCTCCAAATCTGGTTAGCCAGTCTATCACAAGACCATGACTTAACTCCACCCATGTGGATTACATATGCCACTGCTGTGGTGTTGTCAATCTGAACCTGCACATGCAAGACCCTCCTTGTAGAACAATAAGCTTTGAGCCCATACCAGGTGCACAACAACTCTAAATAATTAATCCCTCTTAATTGAAGAAGCGATGTCTCATCCACATTCCATCTGCCTCCACAACTAGAAGACATATCTGTTGCACCCCAACCCAGTGCACTTACATCAGTCTGTAATATCAGTGACGGTGGTTCCACCAAAACCTTCCTAAAACTTTTTGAAACATGTACTATCCACCATTGTATGTCAGCAATCGCCCCAGCTGACAACTGCATAGGCCTATCAAAATGGCCCCTTTGTATTCTCAGTGCCTGTTCCTTTGATTGTTGTAATTGTTGATAATGCAGAGGACCATACTGCACAGCTGGAAATGCTGCAACAAACTTCCCAATTAACCTGGCTACTTGTCTAATCGAAGGCTGTTGTTCTCCAATGAGATTAACACAGTCCTCAATTAACTGATTCAATTTATCCCTGGGCAAAGTTACCAACATGTGATTGGAATTAATGGTAAATCCCAGATAATCAATAATTTGGACTGGTGATAATTTAGATTTATCTGGGTGAATAACAAATCCCATTTGTTCAAAAGTGATTTTAACAACTGAAACTGATGATTGAGTTTCAGCATGAGTCTTTCCAACAATCAGAATATCATCTAAATAGGCCATTACCACATGCCCCTGAGCTCTAAGTAATGCTAACACAGGTTTTACCAATTTAGTAAATAATCTAGGAGCTGAAGTTAATCCATTCGGCAATGCCTTGAATTGCCACAACTGAGTCATCCAAATAAATTTCAAATATCTTCTATCATCATCATGAATAGACACTGAGTAATACGCATCCTTTAAATCAATAGTTGCCATATAACACCCTTTGGACACTAGATGTTTGGCCGTGGTAAAGGTTTCCATTTTGAAATGCCTATAACAAACAAACTTGTTCAAACTCGATAAATCCAGAATAATTCTACACCCCCCAGTCTTTTTAGGTCTGGGAAATATATTTGACACAAATTGTCGACTTTGATAGACAGAAGGCTCAATTACCCCTTTCTTATGTAACGACTGAATCTCTGCTTGAATAAGCACATTTTCCTCATCTGAAAAAATAAGTTTACGACTAGGAAAATGTTGATTAGGTAGACTGTCCTTAGAGTAAAATTCAATTTTCACCCCTTCAATACTACTAAGTATGAACAAATCTGATGTCAACTGCTGCCATTGTTTTGAGAAACAATTTTAACCATCCCCCAATTTGAACAGGAACATCAGTTAATTCATCGTCTGTCGATGTTTTCCTTACCTGCATCTTTCCTTGCGGACCTTGTTGTCCTCGACCTCTTGTAGAGAAAGGCACCTTCCCCTTCATGCTGGCAGCCTGCCAGTTCCGAAATTGAAAACCTGAACGGCTCGTTCCTTCTCCTGCATCCACATTAGTTCCTTTCCAATACGGATAAAACCTTTTGCCTTGCTTAGCAGCCGGCTTAATGAGGGCCATAGTTTTAACATCGTCATGACATTTCTTTGACCCTTTTTGCAAGGTTACCTCCAAAACAAACAGATTTTGTGGTGGTACACTGGTCGCTTTGCACAAACTCGCCAAATTCGGATTAAGCACTGGCCTAATAGCGGCCCTCCTGATGTTATTGATTTCAAAAAATGCATTACAAAGGAATCCCAGTCCGTCCTGGTGTGCTTCAACCATATTGCTTGGATCAATAACTTTCACCACAGCTGTAATACCTGCTGACAACAGTTTAAGCACTTTTTGAAACTTCATCTCCTGGGCCCTAGCAAGTATACCCATCTGCGACCAAATTTGGTGATTAACCACCGGTACCTTCAGGAGATCACAATTAACAGGAGCTTTAAAGTTTTTTGCTGCTTCATCCATAGCTAGCTCCTGTAACTGGTGGGAGAGCATATACTGAATGGCTTCAGCCAGTTCTACATCAATCGCCTCTCCTGCCTCTCTAGGCTCAGCAAACTTCCCAGCAATGTTCGGAATTACCTCCAACCGAACTTCTTTACTGCTCTCCCCCAGCATAGAATCAGTGTCAGCAAACTGCACTGATGGAACATCCTCCTCATAGGCAGGATAGTTCTGCAGCACTGGAACGGGTGCTGCTAACACAAGCTCTCCATCAGCCTGGCTTGGGCACCACTCCTCCTCACGGAGCTGGTCCCTGTCGAGCATTCTTTGTAATAAAATCTCGACCTGGGAGAGCCGTGAGCAAACGGACTCTCCTATGGAGGGTATAACCTCCATGCCCGACTCATCTACGGGCCTCACAGACTTGCCAGTGGCCTTCCGCCCTACTGGCAAGCCTTCACTGCCCCCAGGCAGTGGGTCCGCAACCACTGGCTGTGTAGCCAGCACCGGACCAGGTGTACCAGACAGGCCTCCATCCACAACACTCTCCTGGTCACTTTCCTTTCTACCTGCAGAGCGCCTCGCCAACACCTTCTTCACTTTCTGCAACATATCTCCAAGAACTCCAAACCGTCGCAGAAAATGACCTGTGATAAAAAATTTTTAAAAACCTTACCTCCGTTTTTAAACTTACCGCTTGGAGGAGCGCTGCTGCTCCAACCGGCCGACTGCACCAACGTCTGACGTCATGACGCACCAACGGCTGTACGGGCTTCTATTCACGTAGTCACTCACGTGACTCCGAAGTAAAATCTAAATTTCAAATGTACACTGTCATTGCATTTCCTTATACATCAGTCAAAGCAAAGTAAATGGTTGCCACTGAGCTATTCATCAATTGACCCAAAAGATGTTCAGTGCGACAGAATGACCAACACTTCTGTCTTTTAGCATTAACTAATTCCGTAATGAATTTGCTCTGTCACTAGGTTTGTCACAGTATAATGAGTTACTTTATCAGTATTTAAAAGCCCTTTTAATCCTCCAACAATCCAGAATGTCTAAGACAGGTATTCATTTGTTATGCAGATGGTACTCAATATTTCAAATTAGACTGCTGTACTTAGTACAACATAAGCAAATCAGTACAACATCTATTTCAATTAAAAGTAAGAAATGATGGAAATACTTTACACACCTGGCAGCATCTGTCAGGAGAGGAAGCCTCCATTAATGCTACATGACTTGTTTGTATTTCCAGTCATTTCTCTTTTTATTTTGGATTTGCTGCGTAAGCAAATCAGATTTGCCTTTAAAAAAAAAACTTTTTTTCTCCACTCCTTAGACTAGTATTATGGTGAAAACTAGGATAAGAACCAAGGAGATCCAAGAGATTGCAGAGACTGGAATCTTGAGCAAAAAACACTGAAGGAATTCTGAAGAATGGTCTTGATCTAAAATGTCACCCATTCCTTCGCTCCAGAGATGCTGCATGTCCCACTGAGTTACTCCAGCATTTTGTGTCTATCTTCAGTGTAAACCAGCATCTACAGTTCCTTCCTACACCTGAAAAATTCAGCAGGTCAGGCACCATTTGTGGAGGGAAATGGAAAAGGAGAGATCACTTATTGTGTCAGGACCTTCTTTAGACTGATGGAATCATGTTCTGTAATGCAGAACACCAGAGAAATAACAAGGGAAATTGGGAAATAATGAATAGTTAATTTAATTGGATGGATTATTTAAAAAATAATTTAATGCAGGCATAAAACAAATGAAGGAAAAAAAGAGAGTTGAAGTTCTTCTTTAGCTATGAGTGTTAAACATTAAGTGCATTAGGCGTTGGTCTGAATGTACGCAGAATCTACGCATGCTGTCAGCTTGCTCTCTCGTACTTGCCCAAAACCAGCGACCAAAGATAGTGTTCTTTTCCATATTTAAATAATACCAACCTCCTAAGATTCTGAATGCAATTAATATTATATAGTTAGTCTTACGACAAAGCAATGCAGTAGCTTCTATCTTTGGAATCTGAAATAGGGTGAAGTGCAACCAAAAAATTCACAATTTTTCCCATGATCCAGATATGACTCTATGATTATACAAATAATTATATTATGATTGGATATTAGTAAGTGTGTTTTTTCTCTAAGTTGATAACCAATGTGCACCTTCACGTCATTGCACTGGTGAATACTAACCTCTAATATTCTATTTTGTTGCATCTGTGAAACAGCACTAAATTGCTAATCCCTTTATCCACCAAGGTTGGGCAAACAATCATGTTCCTCAAAATTATGCAGTGCTCTAAAACATCTAAAGGTTACATCTTTAACAATGGCTTCAGTAACAAACATGCTGATGTGTTATTCAGAGCATTCTCAGATGACATATAATGTAAGAAAATGTCTTGAAATAATGTTGTGCAATATTAGCGCTGCAATGTTCCCAAAATCACATTGTCACTATTTCAAACATGACAGCAAATTTATTTTAAATGCAATCTTATTTATTAATACAGCAGAGAAATAAATTGCGATATTCTACAATATAAATGTTCAAGGCGAAAACATTTTTACTTTTGGGCCATTAATGTTCAGTCACTCTTAGCAGGGGAAGAAAACGGAATCGCTGATTGGATCAACTGCTGCACCTACTGAGTGCAAAGAACAGGAAACCAGGCAAGAAATATATTTCTCACGGATGAGTTAATATACTATTTCTTAAAATTCATGTTGCACGATATGGGCATCACTATCAAGGCGAACGTTTATTACCCGCCACTAATTGCTCTTGAGAACTTGGTGCTGAGTCAGCCTCTTGAAATGCTACTTTCTTTCTCATGAAGATGTTTTCACGGTGTTGTTGTGTGGGCCTTTCACTGATGTAGATCCAGTATTGGGAATATATCTCCAGGTCAGATGGTGCTTAATTTCGAGGGGAACTTGCAAATGGTAGTGTTGCAAGGTGCCTTCTGTCCTACTCTGTTGCTGTAAAGCCATGTCACGACCAGCTGCATTAATGAACCATCCTTTGGAAGGAACACACTGTAATTGCAGCATCCATTAATTCTCATTCAATTGTGCTGCCTACCCTTCTGAAACTATTCTGAGCTACTTTTCCCCAGTCAAATTAGTTTGAACCCTCTGCAATAATAGCACTAGAACCTGGAAAGGGTGCAGAGAAGATTTACGAGGACGTTGCCGGGACTCAAGGGCTTGAGCTATAAGGAGAGGTTGATCAGCACAGGACTATATTCCTTTGCGCGCAGGAGGTTGAGGGGGGCAGGGGGCTGAGGATGATAGGGTAAATGCACAGGCTTTTACCGGGAGTTTGGGAATCAAGAACAAACGACATAGGTTTAAGGAGGGGGTGGGAGATTTAATAGGAATTGAGGGGCAATTTTTTAATACAAAGGTTACAGAGTACATGGAATGAGCTGCCAGAGGAGGTAGTTGGTATAGGTACTATCACAATGTTTAAGAGGTATTTGGACAGGCACACAGATAGGATAGGATAGGAAAGATATGGGCCAAATGCAGGCAGGTGGAACTAGCGTAACAAGATGTAGGAAGGAACTGCAGATACTGGTTTAAACCAAAGATAGACACAAAAAGCTGGAGTATCTCAGCGGGACAGACAGCTTCTCAAGTCAAGTCAGGTTTATTTGTCACATACACATACAAGATATGCAATAAAATGAAAGTGGCAATGCCTGCAGACTGTGCAAAAAACTACAGAACAGAATAGAACATAATCAGTAATTACCTATTAGAAAAAAACACTGCAATTTTTAAGAAGACACAACATAACAGTAAATTAGTACAGTAAATTAGTCCCTGGTGAGATAAGAGTTTACAGTCCTAATGGCCTGTGGGAAGAAACTCCATCTCATCCTCTCTATTTTCACAGCATGACAGCGGAGGCGTTTGCCTGACCATAGCAGCTGGAACAGACCGTTGCTGGGATGGTAGGGGTCTCCCATAACATTGCTGGCTCTGGATCTGCACCTTCTGATGTATAGGTCCTGCGGGGGGGGGGGGGGGGGCAAGTGTAGTTCCCATAGTGCGTTCACCCGATCTCGCTACTCTCTGCAAAGCCTTCTTGTCCTGGGCAGAGCAGTTCCCAAACCAGATGGAGAAAAGGAATAGGTGACTTTTCAGATCGAGATCCTTCTTCAGACTGAAATCTCCATATCATAGGGAGAGCGTCGACCTCCATACAGATAGCACCCAATGTCAGGGTGGAGCCCAGGTCTCCGATGCTGTGAGGCAGCAGCTCTAGCAGCTTGCCACTGTGCCACCCCTATTTTCTTCATGAATAAACATTTACTAAGAGCACTGATCACCAGATCAGTTTGAGACCCTTTCGCACTTCAAGGTAATTACATCAGGGAGAAACTGGCTTATAATAAAAGTTAAACATTTTATAAGAAGTTCAATGTGACCTTTGTATATATTAAGATAAGCTGAAGCACTTTTTGTTCTTTATCGTATTTCCATTGATCACTATCATCAAAATTAAATAGTATTTCACAGTTGAGATGGTTACATATGGGAGAGTAGAGACACAAGGAACTGTAGTTGCAGGAATCTTCAGCAAACCGCAATATGCTGGAGCAACTCAGCATTTCGTGATCACATTGAAGGTGGTAGAAATGTTGGAGAATACTGGGATGATGTAGAAGATGACACAAATGTTGGACAATAGTGGGATCACCTTGAAAGTGGTGGAAATGTCAAGAGAATGGTGGGATCATATTGAAGGTGGTGGAAATATTGGAAACATGTGAGTCTGAAGTAGGGTTCCAACCCAACACATTGCCCATCCATTCCTTCCACAGATGCTGTCTGACCCACAGAGTTACTCCAGCACTTTGTGTTTTGCTCAATGCATGGGTGATTGTAGCTTATAATTAAGATGATCAATTATTAAAAAAGATAACAGTAAACAGTTTTAAGAATTCAGATGATTAATACTGGGTTTAGGATAATCATCTTCCCTTTAGAACAGGAAAGGTTATATTGGAGATAGAGGGTACAAAGGTGATACAGTGGCACAGGGGTAGAGTTTCTGCCTTACAGTGCCAGACCTGGGTTCGATCCTGACTATGAGTGCTGTCTGTCTGGAGTTTGTATGTTACCCCTGTGACTGCGTGGGTTTGCTCTGGGTGCTCCAGTTTCTTCCCATACTCCAAATACGTTCAGGTTTGTAGGTTAATTGGCTTCGGTAAAGATTGTAAATTGTCCCTTGTGTATAGGATAGTGTTAGCATACAGGGTGATTGCTGGAGGGCGCAGACTCAGTGGGCTGAAGGGCCTGTTGCCGCACTTTTTCTCTAAAAAAAGGTGCTGCCGTATCTGAACAGTTTTGTTAATGTAAATAAGACAGAATTATCACCATTGGTATGGCAAGAAAACACAGATTTAAGTCACAGGATTCACCTGGAAACCTTTTGCACAGTTAGGTGTGATCATCTGGAATTCATTGCCAGAAGAGAGAGTGAAAGAATATCACTACAATCTTGACAAAGGGAGTTTGGTTGTTATTGGAAATAACAACATTTAGAGATATGGGGAGAGAATATAGGGGTGGTGCTGTATTGACTGACCTGATGACACAAGATTGATAATGGTCTGATTCTTAAATGCCTCATTCTTTGATGCTGTTCCTTGCTCACAAATTCATACCTAGAAGTTACTCAACCACAGCTGGAGTTTGAGGAGGTTTCTCCCACCCTTGAAGAAATAACTTCTGTACAGAACATGTCTATTAATGAAAAGGCACAAAGTGCTGAAGGAACTCAGCGAGTCAGGCAGCTTCCCTGAAGAACATGAAAATATAATGTTTCAGGTCGGGACCCTTAGTCAGACTCTGAAGAAAGGTCCAGACCCAAAATTTCATCTGTCCATGTTCTCCAGATTTGCTGCCTGTCTGAAGAAGGGTCTCGACCCGAAATGTCACCTATTCCTTCTATCCAAAGATGCTGCCTGTTCCGCTGAGTTACTCCAGCATTTTGATTCTATCTTTGGGGTAAATCAGCATCTGCAGTTCCTTCCCAGAGTTTACTCTAGAACTTTGTGCCTATTTTGTAAGCCAGCATCTGCAGTTCCTTGTATCTACAAGTCTATCAGTGAAATGAACTACAGATCAAACATTATGGAACCATGGAGTCTCCCTTACAAAATTGATAGAATAACATGCTCTATAATTCATAATTTTGTAGGAAAAGAATGATTCTTTAACCCCCAATTTGTCCTCCTACGTCTTGATCATTGATTCATTCTTTCATGACAATGACTGCTTTCCTCAAGCTTCCATTCTCCACAGTTTGCACACTTGGGAGCAAATGTCCTTTCATGCCCTCCAGTTCATTTTAACTCAGCTCTTGTGCTGCATTTGGACTTTTATCTTTAGCTGGGATTTTCATCATTGGAGTTAGGATGATCTAATTAGAAATATATACTGCAAAAGTAATGGAATAGTATAAAAATGTGCACTGCTAATATTTTTAGAAAAAGCATTAGCTCAGTTTAGAGGCATTTTCGACTGTTCCAATATTCCAATATATTGCTAGGATAATAAAATAAATTACTTCTCTGAGCTGGGTGCAACATGGACCAAAATGGCATCAGGAATATTGTTTGCCAAACAGCATATAACTATGTCACCAGAATATACTCTAGTTTCTATTGATAGTCAAATGTCAGTGTTCAAATTAGTAAGTCCAGTCATAGAATGTTCACTTTTATAGAGAATCTGAAATGCAATTCATACTGTGACTTTGTTTCAGAACATCAAAGATCTTTTCAATAAAAGAAGGGAGTGAGCTCAAATAAAAGCTTGATTCTTTTTTATCTTTCATTTATATATGTAAAGCCATCCAAATCCATCAGCAAATCTCTTTTGTTTATACATTATTATCTGATCCGGTTTATAATGCATGCGTTAATTGAACAGGTTAATAAAATATTGAGGCAAACCTGAAAGGTTTTACCTCAATATGAGTCTGCAGAAGGGTCATGACCAGAAACATCGTCTATCTATGTTCTTCAGAGATGCTGCCTGATTAGTTGAGTTACTCCAGCACTTTGTCATTTTTTGTAGTGTCTGAAGAAGGGTCCTGACCTAAAACTTCACATATCCTTTTCTCCAGAGATGCTGCCTGATCCGTTGAGTTACTCCAGCACTTTATGTCATTTTTTTTGTTGTAAACCAGCATCTGAAGTTCCTCTTCTGAAGACCAGACACCGGGCATTCATGTCTGATGATACAGTGGTCTACACAAAGTCCAGATACGACCTTGGTGAGGCCATCAAAAAGGCCAAAAGGGAGTTCTGCTCCAAACTGGAGGATGAGACAGATGTTCGGCAGCTGTGGCAGGGACTGAATGCAATCACCTCCTACAAGGCGAAACCAGGAGGCAGCTCGGATGTCGGCGATACATCACTCCCTGATGAGCTCAATGCGTTTTACGCACGCTTTGATAGGGAGAACACTGATGTGCCTTCCCGAGCCCCCATTCGCTGTGATGGTGTTTCAGTCTCAGTCAGAGGCCAACGTCAGGAAATCCTTCAGAGGGGTGAACCCTCGAAAAGCGTCTGGACCTAATGGCATACCTGGTCGTGTTCTAAAAACCTGTGCGGACCAACTGTCCGGAGTTTTTACGGACATTTTCAACCTGTCACTTCTGAGGTCTGAGGTTCCCACCTGCCTCAAAAGGGCATCAATAATACCAGTGCCCAAGAAGAGCGAGGTGACGTGCCTCAATGACTATCGACCTGTGGCACTAATGCCTGTGGTGATGAAGTGCTTCGAGAGGTTGATCATGGCGCAAATCAACTCCGACCTCGACAAAAATCTGGACCCACTGCAGTTCGCTTACTGCCACAACAGATCAACGGTGGACGCGATCTCGCTGGCCCTCCACTCCGCTCTGGACCACCTGGACAACAAAATCTCATATGTCAGGCTGTTATTCATTGACTACAGCTCGGCATTTAACGCAATCATCCCCTCCAAGCTGGTTACCAAACTCGCAGAACTGGGTCTCTGCGCATCCCTCTGCAATTGGATCCTCGACTTCCTCATTCACAGACCACAGCCTGTTCGTATTGGTGGAAATGTGTCAGACTCGATAACAATCAGCACGGGAGCACCTCAAGGCTGCGTGCTCAGCCCCCTGCTGTATTCAATCTATACTCATGACTGCGTAACCGGTCATAGAGCGAACTCCATCATCAAGTTCGCTGACGACACCACTGTTGTGGGACGTATCACTGATGGGAATGAGTCGGAGTAAAAAAAAGAGATCGAGCGACTGTCCATATGGTGCCAGCACAATAACCTGGCCCTCAACACCAGCAAAACCAAGGAACTGATTGTGGACTTTGGAAGGAGTAGGATGGGGACCCACAGTCCTGTTTATATCAACGGGTCGATGGTTGAAAGGGTCAAGAGCTTCAAATTCCTGGGCCTGCACATCTGTGAAGATCTTTCCTGGTCCGAGAACACAGATGCAATTATTAAGAAAGCTCATCAGCACCTCTACTTCCTGAGAAGATTACGGAGAGTCGGTCTGTCAAGGAGGACTCTAACTTCTACAGGTGCACAGTAGAGAGCTTGCTGACCGGTTGCATCGTGGCTTGGTTCGGCAACTTGAGTGCCCTGGAGAGGAAAAGACTACAAAAAGTAGTAAACACTGTCCAGTCCATCATCGGCTCTGACCTTCCTTCCATCGAGGGGATCCACCACAGTCGCTGCCTCAAAAAGGCTGGCAGCATCATCAAGGACCCACACCACCCTGGCCACACACTCATCTCCCTGCTACCTTCGGGTAGAAGGTACAGGAGCCTGGGAACTGCAACGACCCGGTTCAGGAATAGCAACTTCCCCACAGCCATCAGGCTATTAAACCTGGCTCAAACAAAACTCTGAACATTAATACCCCTCCATCTGTTATTTGCACTTTATTAATTTATTAATTAATGTGTGTATTTAAGTATATAATTGTAGTCAATGCCTACTATGTTCTGTTGTGCTATGCAAAGAAAGAATTTAATTGTCCTGTCAGGGACACATGACAATAAACTCTTTTGACTTTGACTTTGACTTGTTTCTACATTATAGAAAGTTTGAAGTTGACAATTGACGCACTGATAAATCCTGTCCAATTTGTAATAGTGGGTTTGAATGAAACTGGGGGTATGGGAAAGCTAAGGAGTTTCTCAAGAGAGATTTCTGAGTGCAATAGAGCAACATATACAATAATTATACTAATCTGAAAATCACTGAAAAACCATCAAAACCCCATGCTGTTGGACGGGGATTGCTGGTCGGTGCAGACCTGGTAGCCAAAGGGCCTGTTTTCAAGCAGTATCTCTAAACTAAAGAATTCTGAACACTCAAAGTGCAGGCAAAACCCAATGAAAGATAAGAGAATAGTGTAGGAAAGAACAGGAGATGCTGGTTTAAACCGAAGATAGACACAAAATGCTGGAGTAACTCAGCGGGACAGGCAACATCTTTGGAGAGAAGGAATGGGTGACGTTTTGGGTCGAGACCCTGCTTCAGATTAAAGAAGGATCTCGACCCGAAATGACGCCCATACCTTCTCTCCAAAGATGCTGCATATCCCGCTGAGTTACTCCAGCATTTAGTGTCTATCTTTGAAAGAGAGTCAGCTTTTTAGGTCAAATAAGTTTTGTAGAACTGGGAAGGAGAGGAAACAAGTTAATTTTAAGTTGCAGTGATGGAGGGGAAGGGATAGTGAGGAAGAAAGAGAATGACTCAAATAGGCTGAGGCTAAGGTTGCTGTGGAGAAAGAGTGTAAATGCGGTAACCTGGCCGATTTGTTAATGAGAGAAAATGAACAAATCAAATTCAAATTCAAATTCACATTTATTGTCACATGCACCAATTAAGGTACAGTGATTTGAGTTACCATGCAGCCATACAATTAAAAGAACACAACACAATTAAAAGAACGATAGAACTTAACATAAGCATCCACCAGAGTGATCACTGTAATGGAAGGAAATACAAGCTGGGCAATGAGGGTAGTTAGAGACGAGAACTGAGAAAAGAGCTGAAATGTAGAGCAACTGGACATGTCTGGCTTCAATCTAATAATGAGAGGAAAACGTCACAGATGAATGACCTACAGCAGACGAGGGCATTTCCGATCGAGGGAGAGATGTGACTTAACTGCTGCTGGAGAATTTGATTTTGATTCTCTAAGATTGCAATGTCACTAGTGCTTAATTGTCATAATTGTCATACAAAAAAAAAATTCTTACTTGCCCAGCTGAAAGAAGAGCTGCAGTTCCTCAAGCTTACAGTGGGAGTGAGATAGAACCTAAAGGTAGCAGGGAACAGAGAGATGGTCATATGATCTTGTCTATAACTTATGCCCTCGCCTCATCCTATCTGAGACATCCCCTTTGTCCTATTCATCTCTCCCATATTCACTCTGCAACTTAAAATGTCTTTCCCAGTTCTGAAAATGGATACTTGGGATTGAACCATTCACTATACAGTATATTTCTATTTCCATTGATGCTGTCTGACCATTGTCTGTTTTTGTGTTGGTTTCTATAACTGTTCGGTTCTTTTCATTCTTTTTGGATACACTGGGAGGATAGCAATGAAAGCAAAAGGAAGAAATATGATAAGATCCCTGCCACAAACACGTTATGCTATCACATTATGCATCACGTGGTTCTGGTTCTGGTGACATAATGTCTGTCCTTGAATGCAAATGATCCAAATCTGGATGACATACATGTTCTAAAGCTCTATTATTCCAAAATGCTTATCCATTTTCCCAGTGTTCTGGCCATCAATCCTCTCTTTCTAGGCTGATTCATAAATCTTCCAAGCAAAATGATTGTTGTATTTTGCTACACAACAAGAATCAATATATTTAAGTAATATTCATCAGGCGCTTATGGAAGGCATGATATTTTGTTTTCACTACTTAGGTCTCCTAAATTCTGAGTGAGTGCATTCTGATTTTTGAGATATACTACGTGTAACACATCAGATGAGAACTGTAGGCCAGTGGATAGGATTAAGTGGTGATTGAATATGCAGAGGCAGTAGAGTAAATGGGGAGGGTGAATGTGCAGGCAATGCAAGAAATAATGGTGTTCGGGAAAGGGAAAGGGATAGAAAGAGCAGTGGAGAGGAGTAGCAAGGTAGGGGTGGTGGGGAATGTGTTGGGAAACAGAGCTTAATCTAGGGAATAGAAAAATGAAGGTCAGGCTTCTGGAAGTGGGCATTGCAATTGAGAATTAGTAGGTACTGAAAAGATGATGATCCAGGTTTGGTGACCACAGTTGGGTCTGAACATTGAGTGATCCGTGAGCATTTATAATTGTGGCTTGGATATTTGTGGGAATCAAAATTCTGATTCTAGAAAGGTTATAGGGTAGGTTTAGATTTACTATTGTCGTGTTTAATGAGGTACAGTAAAAAGCTTTGTTTTGTATCATGTCTAATCAAATCAGATAGTACTGTACATACAATATAATCAAGCCAAACTCAAGTACAGAAACAAAGTGTAATATCCGCAATAGGATAGAAGAGAATTGAACAGTAACCTAGTTTATAGAAGGGGGTTCAGAATCCTGATAATAGAGGGGAGGAAAAAAGCTGTTACTGAGTCTGGTGGGTGCGCGTTCAAGATTCAGTATCTTCTACCCAAAGGAAACGGGGAGAAGAAGGATTGACAAGGGAGGGAAAGGTCTTTGATTAATTTGGCTGGTTGCCCGAAGCAGTGTGAAGTGCAGACCAGGTCAATGGTGGGGAATCTAGTCTGTGTGATGGACTGGGCTACATCCACAACTCTGCAATTTCTTGCAGTCTTAGGCAGAGCTGTTTCCAAACCAAGATGTTCTGCAACTTGACAGTAGGCTTTCCACGGTGCTTCTGGTGATGTTTGTAAGAGTCATTGGATACATGCCAAATTTCCTGAGGAAATAGAGGTATTGGCATGTTTTCTTGATTGTTGGTAGATCTATGAGAGCTCGTTGGTGATATTAATGCCAAGTACCTTGAAGCTTTCAACCATTTCCAATTCAGCGCCGTTGAGGCTGATTGGGGCATGCACTCCACCATGCTTCCTGACGATGATAACTAGCTCCTTCATCTTGTTGACATTGAAGGAGAGATTCCTCTTCCTTCTAGCAAGTTGCAGAACATCAAGCACTTGATATTGACAAACCACCATTTCTTCATTTTATCTTGCTTTCTTCCTTTTAGTTTCCTGCAAATTGATACCCTTTACCATTATGTTGTCCTCCCCTCTCTGTTTTCAGTGATACTAAAGTAAGGGGCTCAGAGGAACTATTTTTCTTCTTGGTGATAATATCATATACAGAATTAATCAAGAGACACTTTAAAGAGAATAAATAATGTTTCACCTATTTTTCCTATTTGCAGGATGCGATTGTGCAGCACAGCCAATTGATATTTAGTGAGCCACTGTCAATATTATGCAGCAAAATTAATCTGTTTTTTATAGTTAAATTAGGAATGTTATAAAAATGCAGTGTTTATCTTTAATCTTTCATGTAGCAGCACTATTTCAGAGGAAATCAATTTCAATGCAATAGATGGTATTATTCAGGCTCAAAAGTGGTCAAATTCTAAATTCAATAGTAATGAGCCATGGGAATCTACTATCATCGCATCCTCTGTTTCTGTCATCTGTCTTGCTCAAGGGATCAAAGGAAAGCCAGCTGACATGGCAAGCTTTACTGAAACATACCATAAAGTTATGTTATACAAGTGTATACAAGACTACATGACCAAGCACTTCTTCCCTGTCTCTTACATTTTACTCCAAGCTGTAACGACTATTTAAATTAGATGCTATAAAAGAACGATCATTATTTTTTATTTTCTTCAGAATTGTCATGGTGAAAAAGTGATGACAGTTTTCTTTTTTGAAAGCAACATATATTTCTTCGATTTTGCAATCTCGAGTTCTGCTACATGTAGATTAGGTATAACATGGATACCTTGCAATTTGCCTTTCCATTACATTGTCCCAACAATGTAATTAAAACCAATAGCAAATAATTATCTTTCTCCAATTACTCCACTGACATTTGGATGATTTTAAGACTTATTTATCTCACCGTTTTCACAGTCACACGAGGGAGAGCTAATTGACAATAAATTGGACATATGGGCTTAATCAGCATTTGTCATTCATTTAGTAACCAGAAATGTAACCTTGAAAATGTATGGTTTTTGGATGGTATTTTTTTTTCTTCAATATTTCAAAATAGATTTTATTCAAATGATAAATATATACAATACATGAACCTTGCAGAAAATCCATCCGACATTTTCGGAGGTTATACAAATTGATCAATACAGTTTATACATTTCTTTTCCCCAAATTTCACAAATGTGTCCCCACACGTGCCACTCATGTGGCCCCCTGGCGTGGGATACCTTCCCTTATTTTGCGGGGCGTCTCCACCATACCGTGCCCCCCATGTCCAGCAGCGGAAGGACCCTAGACTGTGGCCCTCCCCCACCGAGCCTTGGCGTTGGCTTCACCGAGCTTCAGTGCATCCCTCAGCACGTACTCATGCAGTCTGCAGCGGGCCAGTCGGCAACATTCCCTGACGGACATCTCGCTCTGCTGGGTAGTGAACAACGCTCGGGCAGACCAAAGGGCGTCTTTCACCGAGTTGATGACCCTCCAGCAGTACTCGATGTCAGAATGTGTCCCTGGGAACAGTCCGTAAATCACAGAGTCCTCTGTGACGGAGCTGTTCGGGATAAAGCGTACCAGGGACCCTTGCATTCTTCTCCAGACTCTTTCAGCAAATCCACTCTCTGCAAAGAGGTGGGCAACCGTCTCCTCTCCATAGCAGCCGTCCCGAGGGCAGCGTGCACTGGCAGTGACATTCCGACGGTGCAGGAAGGATCTGAATGGGAGGGCTCCCCTCACCGCCAGCCAAGCCAAGTCTTGGTACTTGTTGGTGAGTTCTGGCGATGAGGCATTTTGCCAGACAAGCTGGGCAGTCTGCTCAGGGAACCACGCCACCGGGTCCATAGAGTCCTTTCCCTGCAGTGCCTGCAGGACATTCCGTTGCCCAATGGACATGTGGTCAAAGGTGTTGGTCCGGAAGAACCTTTCCACAGACGACAGATGGGGTGGCAATGTGCAGCTGACTGGCACATTGCATGGCATCTGTGCCAGGCCATCCTTCGCAACACCGGGGACAGGTAGAACCTCAGCAGGTAGTGACACTTGGTGCCCAAGTGCCTTGGCTCTACACTCCACCTGTTGCAGCCACACACAAAGGTGGCCATCAAGGTGAGGGAGACGTTGGGCACGACGTTGTCTGCTGACTTGTACATTTGGGTGCGACGGGCCACAATGTACAAGTCTATTTGGATGGTACGGAGATTAGAATTTTAAGGTTCTGAAGCTGGATGCTTGTGAATGCACTCAAATGAAACTTGGAGCAATGTGAGGCTACTATCTTTAAAGCCAAGCTGACTAGGACTGCTAAATTACCACAGACTAATTTCCACAGCTGCAAAGAGTGCTGAAGTTTGTACCACTATAAACCAACCATAATGACCTTCTTGTTCCATATTTCTCTACAGATTTAGAAAACCCAAAGGTCACACGAGATCCTTGGACCTATGAGGAAGCTGGGGACTGCCCATTATTTTTGCCTATGCACACCACAGGGCGGCATGGTGGCGCGGCGGTAGATTTGCTGCCATGTAGCACCAGAGACCCGGGTTCGATCCTGACTACAGGTACTGTATGTACAGAGTTTGTACATTCTCCCCGTGACCTGCGTGGGTTTTCTCTGGGAGCTCCAGTTTTCCTCCCACACTGCAAAGCCTACAGATTAGTATGCTAATTGGCTTGGTATAATTGTAAATTGCCCCTTGTGTGTTAATGTACGGGGAATCGCTGGTCTGCTTCTGCGCTGTATTTCTAAACTAAACTAAAACCTTGAACTAAAGGGATGTTGTGCAATATTGCATATGACTTCTCTTTTGTTTGGCCTGGCAGGGAATAGAGTACATTCTTTATCTATTGCCAATGGTGTTGAAGTAAAATGATTTAAATGAACAGTTGTGTTATTAATTATCTGCAGTGTCAGTCATGTGGAATGATGCTGAATTTATTGTGCAGTCTGGTCAATGATTTTCTCTTTGTGTGACATGCAAGCGGTTTGTTCGTTTTCACGTGTTAAACTTAATAGATCATATGCATCGTAGGCTTGCTTTTTCCTTGTTTCAGTTGAATTTTGGTCCTCTTATACACTCTAAAAATAATTCTGGAATTGAAAGCTTCAGGAAGCAGTTTGGAGTTTAGCGTTATTATTTTGCTGATTCAATCTCACATCACTTAAAATTCTCGAAGTTGTTTACTCACCATCAGAACGTAGTATCGTGCAGGAGGACCAGGTTGTCACACCAACTCACTCATCTACTGTGCATTATTGAACATTAGGGTCCTCAAAGTAATCTTTGACATATATCTCTTTGAAAATCTACCCAGTAGCTCAGAAAGATTCAATAGAAGCACCTCCACTTGAGAGTAATTTAAAAAACAATCCCAGCCACTTGTAGTAGATCAATGTCTCATAAACACATGTGACTTGTAGGACACAGTGAAGAGATACAAACAAAGTGCATCACCAGGATTTGGGAACTTCTTAAACCTCCGACACCTGATCGAGGGCTCTTGTCTCTGCTCGTTCTCTCTAATAGGCAACCATGTTCACGCACCTACTTTGAATTCCACTTGTGCTGCTATTTAGCTTGTGTCTATCCCCAGTCCCAGGGTAAAACCATCAACTTCTTCACCATTGGCATTGACTGTGCTGATTAGTTTACTGGCCACACTTAACATTGGCACAGACGCCAATAAAATAGGGGGCTGATTTAAGGTCATGAGGCTTTTAGTGATAGGAGCAGAATTAGATCATTCAGCCCAGCAATTCTACTCCACCGTTCAATCTTGGCTGACCTATCTCTCCCTCCTAACTCATTCCCTTGCCTTCTCTTTTATCTGCCTATATCTTTTTTCTGACTATTTTACACTTGGCTTCTTCTGTGAGTGGGGTACGGTTGGCGTTCTGATAAGCACAGAACTTATACATTGTACTTTTTATCTTTTTGGTCACTATCACCACATTAAAATATTATCAGTGAACTTCCTGATCAAGTCGGCGGGTCTGGAATATGAATATACACACACGTGGCAATTTTCGCTCCAGAAATGGAAGGCATAATTCTAGAGTTAGCTACATAACAACAAGTCAGAATATGGAAAGCTAATAAATCACTTGCTGGATTGCTTGCTGGTGACAAAGGCCCACAGGGCCATTGTGTCTCTTGCCATTGCATGAAGGAAGCTTGTCAGCGCCGCCATGAAGTTTTGACTGGAGGCAGTCTCATGGAAGCAGGATTAGTATGGTCCGTTGTTGCAGAAATCAGTTCAGTCATCTTATTGGTCTTGGAAAGGTGAGCAGAGTGGCACAATCATCAGCATCCCTGTGTAGAAACTCCAACTATGTCAATCTCGCTATAGAGGACATTCATCCCCTACTCATTCAAGCTGCATTCATCTCTCTATGGTCATGCATTCTCTCATATCACCAGCTGCCCAGTCAACTCATATATTCAATGTCATGCTGTTCTCCGAGTCACTTTTAGCAAATGTGTTCTCTCGGCGATTAAACGCAAGCTATTGCTCCCACTCATGGCTTTTTTCTGTCTTACCCTACCAGAGGAGACAGGTCACATAAAAGTAAGAGGAGAGAGAGCTGACAATTCTCTTGTCTAGGATAATTGAAATCCCTCAATATTACCATTCAACATTTCTCTTACTTTTTTGCAGGTTTTCCCCTCTCTCCCACTCTCCCACTCTCCCGAATGGTGACTCGCAGAATAACAGCAGCTCGACTTTGTTCTGAACTCCAAGCAAATGGGTTCCCTCTGTGACCTCTCAAGAACATTAATACCACATCTCTCCAGAGATACTGCCTAACCTGCTGAGTTACTCTAGCCCTTGGTGTCCTTTTGTGTAGAATCAGTCTGAAGAAGGATTCCGACCTGGAACGTCACCTATCCATGTTTCTCCGGAGGTAGTGACTGGCCAGTTGAATTGTTCCAGCCCTTTGCGTTCTTTCATCATTGTAGTTCCTTGTTTCTACACTAGAACTATACCCTTGTACTTATTTAGTGTTTCTATTGCATCTCCTTAATTTACGTGGGATTTTGCGGTGCAGGGGTCAGGCGTAGTCAGTCAAAATATATGAAGCATTGTTTGAAATCATATAGTTGATCAGTGTAGATCTGGATTATCGCTTCACTAATATAGGGTCACATTTTGGACTCGATCCCCCTATCATGATCCTATTAGACATAGCTCCACTTCATAAAGCAACACTAGATAATACTATCTTTATTTAAAAAAAAAGTTATTTGCCTTTCATCTGCCATTTACCATCTGCTCATCCAAGCATTTTTTTTTTTTAAACCCAATGCAAACATGACCTCAAACTTACCATAGATTAATTTTGGCTTGGCAGGATTGACAGAATTTCATTAGACTTACATTTCCATTCATTGTTTACTGGAAAACTGCCATTCTTGAGCGTGTCATTTCATTAAAGTGACAAGTTGAAATTGCACCAGAGAAAATTGTTTTGACCTAATGCTTTTACTGAGAAGAACACAGCGTTTGAAATAAAATAATAATGAAAAATGCTTGCACATTTTAGAATTATTTTCCCAAATGAGAAATTGAATAAATCTAAACCAATTGTCCCACTTTTGTCATTTTAGCTGCTGCTCAGGAAATTTATAGTTCTTTATGGGTTAAATTTCCAGCAGTCTTTGATACATTACCTTGCTAAATATTTACACGCATGTTACACTAAAACATCCATTAGGCACAAGGCAGAGAAGGGGGTCAAAAACTCTATTAAGATGTACTCAACAACACTGAACTTGAAATTGAATATTTTGCCTGGGGAGTTATCTTTATACCTTGATAATCCATCATGCAAGCTGTCATCTTATTTCATCTGAACAAAATCATTACAGTCCAATAATGGAAAGTGCATCTGGATTTGGTCAAGTGCAGGGTAAATACCTTCAGGTCTCCGAAGACTGTTAATTTAGCTGATTAGGAGTTTTTATTTTCAAAATAACATTCTTTGTGTATATTTTCTCAATTACTGAAAGTATATATTACTTTGGGAAGTGAGGCAGGAAAGTTGAAGCATTACATTAGTTTACAATGCAGGAATTTGGGAATTAACTAACCAGACTAAACCATAATACTGAGGAAGCTTCCGCTTCCATCTAATTGTTTTAAAAAATCTCTAACATTGACTGCAGGCCAATTCTAATTATTCTTAATGCTTCTAGAAACAATTTTAGCAAATCATTGAAGCCAAATAAAATGCTAAAAAATCTAAAATCTGAGTCTTCATCATTTACAAGTCTATTTCATGTATTTTACATTAGAATTGGGTTCTTTACAATTAGTTTAGTTTAGAGATGCAGCACGGAAAAAGGCCCTTTGGCCCACCAAGTTCGTGCCAATTAGCGATCCCCATACATTAGTTTAGTTTAGTTTACTTTAGAGATACAGCATGGAATCAGGCCCTTCGGCCCACCGAGTCCACGACAACCAGCAATCCTCGCACACTTAACACTATCCTGCACACTAGGAACAATTTACAATTTTACTAAGCCGATTAAACTACAAACCTGTACATCTTTAGGGTGTGGGAGGAAACCAGAACACCCGGCAAAAACACACATGGTCAGAGGGAGAAAGTACAAACTTGGTACATACAGCACCTGTAGTCAGGATCAAACCTGGGTGTCTAGAGCTATAAGGCAGCAACTCTACTGTGCCGCCCTATTTTAGAATGTATTTGTCTCTAAAATGTGTCACGTGGTTACACAACAGCTTTACCTATGGTGCAAGTATCAGAATTCACTGGCGTAGTGTATACAATCAGGCATCGTGGTACAAAGCCATCGAAACGGCGTTTTCATCATTTTAAAAAATAACATGATTTTACAGACAAAAAATGTGGTTCTTGGTGCATTACCCTTGTCACTTTTAACACAAACACTTTCAGAAAATGGGAAAAGAATGACATGATATGTAATGGTATGAGTATTGTAGGTTGCATTTGTCAGATTGAAATGTGAATAGAAATGTAATATTTTATCTGTCTGCTCTTAGTCGTAAGTGGCAGGAAGTCAATGTTGTTTTTTGACAGACTTTTGATATGCTTTCATACCAAATGTGCTGCTAATATTTGATTTTTAAATTGCCATTTCTTATTTCCTCATGTCTTGACATAAAAGCAATGGCTTTACTCTTCTCTTTCTGCTTAATGGGTTTTTGTTTGGTACATCACGTGCTTCAGTTGTCCTACATTTTGTGGGGCTTCAGGGACTGAAAGTCCCTATTGGTACTGAATCATTCAGTTTGCATTAATAAAGTGATCATTCCATGCTTCTTAATTAGTTTTTCATTCGATAAATTACAAAAATAATTGAAGTGCATTGACTGTATAATTGAGTTGGCATACACCTAACCCAACTGATCCCATCTGTCTCGGCCCTTCCAGTGAGTCAGTAAGCAGGAGAGAGAGCGCCGTGATACACTTGCTATTGCATCATTGTACCATTTGAGGCTTGGCAGCAATTGAGTGGTGAGGCTACTAAGCCTTCAGTTCATCCCCAACCAAAGGCTAGTGGTATGATTGATGAAGGCACAAGAGACTGCGGATGCTGGGACTGTAGCGAGAAAAATAAAGTGGCTGGAGGAACTGAATGGGTCATGCAGCACCTGTGGAGGAAACAAACAGCAGGGGTTTCAGGTCAAGACCACTGTTCATCTAGACTGAGTGCCCAATATAAAGAGGTGGGGGAGGGTGGAGCACGAGCTACAAGCTATCGATAGATGCGCAAGAGACTGCTGCTGCTGAAATCTTGGTGAAAAAACACAAAGTGCTGGAGGAGACTAACACATCAGGCAGCATTGGACAGATGGCGTTTTGGTTTGGGAACTTTTTTCAGACCCAAAACACTTTCTGTCCACTTACCTCTACAGATGCTAACTGACCTCTGAGTTACTCAGCACTCTTTATTTGGCTCAAGCAATGGGTAGATACGTGACGAGGGGTTGATTGGCAGATAAAAGATGGGTGGGGAGGTAAGGGTGGAGATAACATTAGAGGTTGAGAGGTGAGAAGTGGAGAACAAACAACTGAAGATTGTGGAACCTGATAGGAAAGGAAGGTATGCTTGAGATCATCCCACACTGTATTAGTACGTTGTTCAGCACAGATATTGTGGGCTGAAGGGACTGATTTGGTGCTGTACTGTTCTACATTATGTTCTACATAATTTACAGTGCATTCAGAAACTATTCAGACCCCTTCACCTTTTCCACATTTTGTAATGTTACAGCCTTATTCTTAAAGGGATTAAATTATTTATTTTTTATCATCAATCTACACACAATACCGCATAATAAAAAAGTGAAAACAGGTGTTTGGAACTAACTGAAATATCACATTTACATAAGTATTCAAACCCTTTACTCAGTACTTTGTTGAGGCACCTTTGACAGCGATTACAGCCTCAAGTCTTCTTGTGTATGACACTATAAACTTGGCACATCTGGGTAATTTCTCCCATTCTTCTCTGCAGATCCTCAAACTCTGTCAGATTGGATGCGGAGCGTCGATGCACAGCTATTTTCAGGTTCCTCCAGAGATGTTCAATCGGGTTCAAGTCTGGGTTCTAGCTGGGCCACTCAAGAACATTCACAGACTTGTCACAAAGCCACTCCTGCGTTGTCTCGGCTGTGTGCTTAGGGTTGTTGTCCTGTTGGAAGGTGAACCTCTGGCCCAGTCTGAGGTCCAGAACGCTCTGGAGCAGGTTTTTATCAAGGATCTCTCTGTACTTTGCTCCGTTCATCTTTCCCTCGATCCTGACTAGTCTCCCAGTTCCTGCTGCTGATAAATATCCCCACAGCATGATGCTGCCACCATGCTTCACCATAGGTATGGTATTGGCCAGGTGATGAGCGGTGCCTGATTTCCTCCAGACGTGACGCTTGGCATTCAGGACAAAGAGTTCAATCTTGGTTTCATCACAGAGAATCTTGTTTCTCATGCCTTTTGGCAAACTCCAAGCGGGCTGTCATGTGCCTTTTACTGATGGGTGGCTTCCGTCTGGCCACTCTATCATAAAGGCCTGATTGTTGGAGTGCTGTAGATAGAGTTGTCCTTTTGGAAGGTTCTACTATTTCCACAGAGGAACTCTGGAGCTCTGTCAGAGTTACCATCGAGTTCTTGGTCACCTCCCTGACCAAGGCCCTTATTCCCCGATTGCTCAGTTTGGTTGGTCAGCCAGCTCTATGAAGAGTCCTGGTGATTCCAAAGTTCTTCCATTTAAGAATGACAGGGCCACAATGCTGTAGAAATTGTTTTATAGCCTTCCCCAGATCTGTGTCTGGCTTGGTTTTTGCTTTGACGGGCACTGTCAACTGCTGGAGTTTATATAGACAGGTGTGTGCCTTTCCAAATCATGTCCAATCAATTTAATTTACCACTGGTGGACGGCAATCAAGTTGTAGAAACATCTCAAGGATAATCAATGGAAACAGGATGAACCTAAGCTCAATTTTGAGTGTCAAACCCCTGTCTCACGGTGCGCGTTGACCCACGAGTGACCCAGAGTTGTCACTCGCGGTAATCAAGTACAATAAACGTAGCGGGAACGTCGGAACTCTTGCGAGCAACTTAGCGACTCGTGGCGCTAACGGCAGGTACCCGTGAAACTTGGTAACTCGTGAAAAAAATCAAACATGTTTGATTTTTTCCACGAGTCAAATTTACAGTTCAAGTTAAAAATTTAAACATTTTAAACTCGTTTATAACGTGGTGGCCCGTGCGTTTACCTTAAGTGATTCGTGAGTCTACCGTGGGAACTCTTTTAACTCAGCGGGCAGGCAGCATCTCTGGAGAGAAGGAATGGGTGACGGGATGACATTTCCAAATTTCTCCAGCCCCATGTGTTCACTTTTTTCAACTAGCATCTGCCCTTTCTTGTGTATTGTCATTATTTGTATTTACAGTGCCTTGTGTCTTGCCAATTCATGATTCACACACACACAATGCTGGGGTAACTCACACACACACACAATGCTGGAGTGACTCTCACACACACACACACAATGCTGGAGTAACTCTCACACACACACACACACACACACACACACAATGCTGGAGTAACTCACACACACACACACACACACAATGCTGGGGTGACTCACACACACACACAATGCTGGGGTGACTCACACACACACAATGCTGGGGTAACTCACACACACACACACAATGCTGGAGTGACTCTCACACACACACACACACAATGATGGAGTAACTCGCACACACGCACACACAATGCTGGAATAACTCGCACACACACACACACACACACAATGCTGGAGTGACTCACACACACACACACAATGCTGGGGTAACTCGCACACACACACACATACACAATGCTGGGGTAACACACACACACACAACCGTACAACCCTACTCCAACATACCTCGGGGTAAAGCTAGATCGGCAGTTGACATTTAAACATCACCTTGAGTCACTGAGAGCCAAAGTATCATCCAGAAATAACCTCCTTCGCCGCTTGGCAGGGTCATCATGGGGAGCCAACGCATCTACCCTTCGCACCGGAGCCCTCGCCCTGGTATACAGTGCTGCCGAGTATGCTGCACCAGCATGGTGCAGGAGTGTACACACACGCAAGCTTGATACCACACTCAATGAGACATTGAGGATCATCACTGGCTGCCTGCGGCCTACTCCATCAGAGTTCCTCCCTGTGTTAGCTGGCGTAGCACCTGCAGCCCTGCGTAGAGAGCACCTAACCCACAGCCTGGTGAACAAAGCCTCAATGGACCCAAATCATACCCTACACAACCTTGCCCAGTACTCCAACCCGGATCGTCAACGCCTGCCCTCCCGGCGCCCCTTCTCTCGTCATGCTGCATCTCTTCGTAGCTCCGATTTCAACATGCTAAGAGCATGGAGAGCCTGCTGGCAGGACACCCAACATCCCGCCCAAATGACCGTCTACCCAAACACACTGTTGCCACCTGGTGCAGAACTGGTCCGCAGAGAGTGGGTTACACTGAATCGTCTGCGAACTGGTGTTGGGCGTTTCAATCATAACATGAAACGTTGGGGACTGCGCCCATCAGCAGCCTGTACTTGTGGACACCCCGACCAGACCGCACACCATGTAATCCACGACTGTCCCACCCTCAGCCCACCAGATACCACTACCATCGACCTGACCAACCCCAATCCTGACACAGTGAACTGGCTGCGACGCCTGAATCAAACTGTGTAACTGACTCATACGCAAGAAGAAGAAGAACACACACACACAAACACACAATGCTGGAGCAACTCTCTCGCACACACACACGAACAATGCTGGAGTAACTCACACACACACACAAACACAATGTTGGAGTAACTCACACACACACTCACACACACAATGTTGGAGTAACTCACACACACACACACACACACACACACACACACACACACACACACACACACACACACACACACACACACACACACACACACACACACAATGCTAAGGTAACTCACACACACATACACACAATGCTGGAGTAATTTACACACACACAATTCTCGAGTAACTCAGCGGGACAGGCAGCATCTCCGGAGAGAAGGAATGATGATGTATCGGGTCAAGACCCTTCCTTAGACCACTACTCCAGCATTTCGTCTATCTTTAAACCAGCATCTGGACTTCCTTCCCACATAATAACCAATGAGATTCCCCACTAAACTTCCGTGTCCTCATTGTTCCCCTCTCTGTCTTCCCCAGACCTGCATATATGTATATGTGTATGTGTATATGTATATATACTTTGCGTGGTTCCTGGGTTGCCTACTGCTGGGTAACTCCGCGAAATATCATCCCCCTGTATTTCAAATATAATATTTAATATTTTATATATATGTATGTGTGTGTGTGTGTGTGTGTGTGTGTGTGTGTGTGTGTGTGTGTGTGTGTGTGTGTGTGTGTGTGTGTGTGTGTGTGTGTGTGTGTCTGTCTGTCTGTCTGTCTGTGTGTGTGTGTTTGCTGTCGGGTCCCGGCGGCCGCTCAAAGTCAGTCACCCGAGCTGCTTCCTTCCTCGGAAGTGGCGGCCAGTTCTGCTGTCCGTGCCCGGAGCGCTGCGGCAGCCACCCAAGTTAATTCACTCCCCGGCCACAAGAAAACCATATAGCTATGACAGCACGGAAACAGGCCATCTCTGCCCATTTACTCCGTGCCGTTTACTGTCACCTAGTCCCATCTACCTGCACTCAGACCGGAGCGTGGCAAGTGGCTTACTAACCCCAATCCCCTCCTTCACAACGCCAGACTCCCCAAATACTATGAACTGAGCTCTCCCCCCCACCCCGGGAAATACAGTATTTAAAAACATTAAGCACCAAGAAATGCACTTGCCACGTTATTGGTTGCTGAAAGGTGCGCATTTTCCCTTTGTAGGTCGTATCAATAGATGCGGCCGCGCTGAAATAACTCAAAGCCACAGGATGGAGATGTCTTTTAACATTGTTGCTTTATTAAAACATACCTTAATTCACGGTTGGCTCAAGAGTAACGGGAGAGGAACTTGGTAACACGGAGGAGGAACTTGGAACATCGCAGAAATGACATACCCGTGGGAACTCGGTTAAACACTTGAACATAAACTTGAAGTCTCGTACACAACCACAAGTCTTTCACTCGGGGTACCTCATGGGTCAACTCGCACTGTGAGACAGGGCCATCATAGCAAAGGGTCTGAATACTTATGTAAATGTGATATTTCAGTTATTTATTTTTAATTATTTTGCAAACATTTCTAAACACCTGTTTTCACTTCTTCATTCTGGGGTATTGTGTGTAGATTGATGATAAAAAAAATGAATTTAGTCAATTTTAAAATAAGGCTGTAAAGAAACAAAATGTGGAAAAGTTGAAGGGGTTTGAATACTTTCTGAATGCACTCAGGTTCAGTTCCAGTGAAGTAAATAGTGCAAATCTGACTGGACTCGGCGGCTGTGTTGAATCACCATCCACAATCCCCACACTCCTCATAGACTTCGGCCAGTCTGAGGGAACTTGTCTCATTCATCTTCTTTCCCCATAAGTCTTGCTGCAAGATCCAAAACAGCACTAAATTAAGAATGGGAAGGGAGTGATGAACTCAAATAAGTTATAATAAGCAGGCAAGTGTTCTGAGCAAATTATTGGACCTACAGACTGACAAGTTCATAAGTTCGGAAGTTATAGGAACAGAATTAGGCCATTCTGCCCATCAAGTCTAACCCGCCATTCAATCATGGCTGATCTATCTTTCCCTCTACATCCCATACTCCTGCCTTTTCCCCAAACCCCCCAACTAGTCTCCATCTGTGATAGTCTTCATGCTGGGGTACAAAAATAAGTGGTTGGTGATATAGTTGATGTGTTAATTTTAATTTGACAAAATTCTCTTGATTTAGGGTAGAGTCTATTCAATTGAAAGATGGTAAATGCAACACTTACTCAAAAAGGAAGAGACATACAATAGGAAACCTTAACCTATAGATAGCTTAATATCTATCATAAGAAAAATGTTAAGAGCTGTTATAAATATTATAGCAATGTTATAGCACTTTGAAAAATTCAAGTTAAGACAAAATGCTTTTGTGAAAGGGAAATCATGCTTGACCAATATGCTGGAATTCTTTGAAGTAACAGAAGAACTGGTATATGTACTGTGCCAAGATTTCCATAAGGCGTTGCATCAAATGTTAAGGTGGCAAGAACAGAAAGTTGGCTGGCCGAGAAACAACATAGAACAGCAATTTACAGCAGAGAAACAGGTCCTTCAGCCCACAACAACTGGGCCGAAATTATACCAAAATAAAATAAACTCCTCTGCCTGCACATGATCCATATCCCTCCCTTCCCCACACATCCATTTGCTATCTAAGTGTCCCTTAAATACCATCCTAATATCTGCCTCCAGCACCACTCCCGGCAGTGCATTCAATGCACCAACCACCTTCTGCATAAAAAACTTGGCACGCACATCTTCTTTAAACTATACCCCTCAATCCTTTAAGTTAAGGCCTCTGGTCTTTGACATTTCCACCCCTGGCATAATGGTAGGCTCTGGAATGATTAGTATACCATAATAACCAGCTTTTAACAACACACACTAATGCAGCTAAATTTACTGGTGACATAAAGATATACAATGCTGCTGATCCTGAGTTCCTCTGGCAGATTGTTTGTTGCTTGAGTAAAAGAGTCACTTATTTGATATACAGGACTCTTATTTGGAGCACTGTTAACAATATTGGTCTCTTTATTTAAGGATGGATACAAATTCACTGGAACCAGTTAGATGGTAGCAGTAGGTCGCACTGGAAGCAGTTAGATGGAATGTGCAGATTTTCATCTGAAGAGAAGTTGGATGGGCTAACTTTATATTCAGAAAATTGAGTGGAAATTGACTGACAGAAACACTTAAGATTGTGTAGAGTTTTGAGGGGATGGATATGTAATGATATTCCCTCTTCCATGATGATCTATAACAAGGGACTACCTGAATAAGAATAACAATCATCCATTTAAGATAAAGACAAAGTGAATTATTTTTTCTCTCAGAGGACTATGAGACTTTGGGCAGGGAAAATCCAGCAATTGCATGTTTTAAAGTGTATGTTTGTTGAAGTTTGATCCAAGTGTTGAGTGCTAATGTTTCTAATCAGATCGATACTCACCTTCACATATTATTACTAACAACTGAGACAAAAGCAATTCTCTCTATCTTAACAGATTAGAGACTGTTCACTCAATAACGCATGCCAGCTGGAAAAGAAAGCTGGTATTTCATGTAACCATAGCTGAGAGTATAAATACATTCTGCATGAGATCAACATGTGATCAGCTGATCAACGGGTTAAAGTCTTTTACCTGTCTGTCCAAGTTTTAATTCACACATCTCCATGATGGTCTATAATCAGAAACCTGCTACATGTGTCACAGGCAGAATGTGTTATGGAGAAGCTTATTTATCAGGCAACTATCACCCGTGACCCATCAATCACGTCCAATCAACATCAGTGTAGATGTGCTCTTCATGTGTCATTACTGTCCTTGGACAATTCTTTGAATGCAACCATTGCCGATTTACCTATTTTGTATAAATCTCCCCGAGTGAGTCAGAGAAACAGTAATTATTTTTCTTTCTTGCTGGGTATTACATCATGAAAACTGAACAGCTTCAGCACAATCAATCTACGGAAACATTTTGACTGATGGGCAACCTAGGACTACTCTTCACTGTATCCATAGCAACATATTTCAAATCTCAGATCTGATGTGTTAGCATATATTATGATACTGTATGTAAAAAAATAGGGACCTACATTGTTTAGAAACTAATCTTCATTTATGTGGACAGCATGTAATAATGGCAATTTTATGCTTACCATGTTGATTTAGTTATTTTATTTCTCTTATTTATTTTATTAGAAGCAATTGTACAAGGAGAAAGTAATCGACATAACAATTATACAACTTTCGTACTGCTTCAATTTTAACATTTTATAAACTAATAACTAAATCGGAAAAAAGGAAAAAGGAAAAAAGGGGAAGAAAGAAGAAAAGAAATAGAAAAGAAAGAATTTCGAAAAAGACACGAAGAAGAAGAGAAAAAACCCAGAACTTACGAAGAAGTGAAAGAAGCGGAGATATATCCCACTACCATTCCCTACGCCCGCTCACCCGACCCTAGCGTCGGTTTTGAGTTTGTGTTCAAACATTATGTTGTTGAAGAAATTCAATTTTGGAAAATTGATCTGGTTTGTCAGTCAAGACAAGCCTTATTTTTTCTAGATGTAGTGTCTCGGTCATTTCAGTGATCCACATCTTCACTGTGGGGACTGTTATCTTTTTCCAGAATTTAAGTATAAGTTTTTTCGCAGTTATTAAACCATAGTCAAGGAAGCATCTTTGAGATATCGTTAGATTAGGGCAGCCCTCTGACATTCCTAATATTATTCATTTTGAATCTGACTCCAATTGAATTTTAAGTATTTTAGAAATGTTATTGAATATTCCCATCCAGAAGATTTGTATTTTTATACAGGATACAAAATAATGAGTTAGGCTGGCTTCTTGGAAGTGACATTTATCACAGAGAGGAGACACAGTTGGGAAGATCTTGTTCAATTTGGTCTTTGAGTAGTATAACCTATGTAATACTTTAAATTGTATCAGGCAATGCCTGGAATTTAAAGAACAGTAGTGTATGTATAGTAGGCTTTCCTCCCATATATATTTTGAAATGGGTAAACCCAGCTCGACCTCCCATGCTCGCCTATAAATCGCAGAGGGTGGGGTGGCAATATTTAGAAGAGTGTTATAAATGTAAGATATCAACTTACTTGTATCGGCATGTCTATTCAAACAATCGTCTAATATATGTGGACCCATAAGAAGACAGTCTTGTGTATATGTTTCCACGTATCACTGATGGGGTTGAGTCGGAGTACAGAAGAGAGATCGAGCAACTGTCCATATGGTGCCAGCACAATAACCTGGCCCTCAACACCAGCAAAACCAAAGAACTGATTGTGGAAGGAGTAGGATGGGGATCCACAGTCCTGTTTATATCAACGGGTCGATGGTTGAAAGGGTCAAGAGCTTCATATTCCTGGGCGTGCGCATCTGTGAAGTTCTTTCCTGGTCCGAGAACACAGATGCAATTATTAAGAAAGCTCATCAGCGCCTCTACTTCCTGAGAAGATTACGGAGAGTTGGTCTGTCAAGGAGGACTCTCTCTAACTTCTACAGGTGCACAGTAGAGAGCTTGCTGACCAGTTGCATCGTGGCTTGGTTCGGCAACTTGAGTGCCCTGGAGAGGAAAAGACTACAAAAAGTATTAAACACTGTCCAGTCCATCATCGGCTCTGACCTTCCTTCCATCGAGGGAATCTACCACAGTCGCTGCCTCAAAAAGGACCCACACCACCCTGGCCACACACTCATCTCCCTGCTACCTTCGGGTAGAAGGTTCAGGAGCCTGAGAACTGCAACAACCCGGTTCAGGAATAGCTACTTCCCCACAGCCATCAGGCTATTAAACCTGGCTCGGACAAAACTCTGAACATTAATACCCCTCCATCTGTTATTTGCACTTTATTAATTTATTAATTAATGTGTGTATTTAAGTATATAATTGTAGTCAATGCCTACTATGTTCTGTTGTGCTATGCAAAGAAACAATTTAATTGTCCTGTCAGGGACACATGACAATAAACTCTTTTGACTTTGACTTTGTAATCTCGGATTTGAAGGTATCAAAAAAAACTATTGGCATTCAAGTGATATTTCTCCTGTAGTTCTTGAAAAGAAGAGAGAGTCCCCATCTTATAGAGGTCTCCCACAGTATTGATTCCCAGCTTCTTCCATTGAACAAACACCATATCTAAAGTAGATGGTTTAAACGAGGGATTATTTGCAATAGGAAGGAGATACATATTTCTCAATTTAAGACTGAATTTCAGCTGTTGCAAGATACGGATAGCACTATGTATTATCGGATTTTGCTCATACGTTGACTTATTCAAATGTATTGGAGACAGGAGGATCGAGCGAATACTAGAAGGCAAACAATCTTCCCTCTCCATTTGTAACCAATTTACATGTTGACATGTATCGTCCAACCAGAAAGTTTATATTTTTAATATTAGTTGCCCAGTAGTAAAATTAGGTAGAGCTAATCCTCCATTTTCTTTGGATTTGCCCAAATGTATTTTGTGTATTCTATGGGTTTTGTAGTCCCAAATAAAGTTACTGACAATAGAGTCAATTTAAACAAAAACGCTTTTAGGGAGATATATTGGTTTTGATTGAAATAACTATAAAAGTTGCGGAAGGAAGATCATCTTTATGGCATTTAATCTGCCAATAAGGAAGATAGGAAGTGTTTTCCAAAATTGGATGTAGGCATACAGTTTAGTAATTAATGGTGGGCAGTTTATTTGAAATAAAGAGGAATACTTTTCTAGTCACGTAATTTCCAAGATATCTGAACTTTTTAGTAATGATTCTGAAAGGAAATTGTTGGAGTTGAGAAGGGTCTTGTTCTTTTATTGGCATGATTTCACTTTTATTCCAATTTATTCTGTATCCAGAAAAAGAACCAAATTGTTCTACAACGTTTAGAACATTTGGAATACTAACTTGGGGATTAGTAATGTATAAAAGTACATCATCTGCATACAACGAGATTTTATTGCAGGTATATTTGGTATTATAGCCATAAATGCCTGAATGGTACCTGATACTCTCGGCAAGAAGTCCTATGTCTGTTACCCCTAGATAAATAAAATTTAGGTGAAAGTGTTTGATTTGTCAGTATTCTAGTTGTCGGATTAGTGTATAAAAGCTTCACCCATAAAGTAAAGTTTTCTCCCAATTGAAATTTTTCCAACACTGTAAAAAGATAAGACCATTCCACTTGGTCAATATCTTTTTCTGCATCTAGAGAAATAATTATTAGATCTTCATTTGGCATTCTCTACGAATATATTATGATAAACAAACGTCTCAAATTATAAAACGAGTGTTGTTTAGGTATAAACCCAGTTTGATCTGGATGTATTAGTTTACCGATAACTAAGCTTAATCTACAAGCCAAAGTCTTAACTAGTAACTTTGGATCCATATTTAAAAGGGCTATTGCCATATAGGATCTAGGTTCCTCGAGAATTTTACCTTATTTTTTACATTAATGTAATAATTGATTCAGCAAGAGTTTGTGGTAAAGTCTGTTCTTTGAATGCTTGAATATAAAGGGCTTGTAAGCGTGGAGAAATTAAATCATTAAATGTTTTATAAAATTCGTTACTAAACCTATCCGGGCCTGGAGTTTTTCCACTTTTGAATGATTTAATAGTCTCTACGATGTCTTTTGCTGTTATCTCTGCGCCTAATTCATCCCGTTCCCCCTCATTAAGAAATACGATTGCAATCCTCGAGAAAGCTTCATCTTTGCAGGATCGACTGTTGTTTTTGATGAATATAGTGTTTGGTAGAATTTTAAGAATCTTTCATTAATATCTTTAGGCAATGTAAGTAAATCTCCTTTTTCTGATCTAATTTTGTGTATTGTACAGTCAATCTCCAATTTGCGGAGTTGACGTGCTAGTAGCTTGTGTGATTTATCATCAAATTCAACATGTTTTTGTTTAGTATATTGAAATACCATAATAATTTTTGCAGAGAGAATCTGGTTTGTTCAGTCTTATTTTTCTTGTTTTGAAAAGCTTGGTATACGATAATACAGCCTCTAACATAGGCTTTAAAAGTTTCCCATAGCAAAGATGGAGAAATACAGAGGGTGTCATTTGTCTCAAAAATTGTTTTAATCTGTAGCTTCAGATAGTCACAACAACTTGCCTCGGCTAGTATTTGTGGGTTAAATCTCCAAAACGGTTGTTTATTATACATTCCTTCCAATTTTACTGAAAAAGTGAGAGGACAGTGCTGAAATAATAATGTTGTGATATTTTGGATTATAGGTAAAAGGGATAATTTTGGCATCAACCAAGAAATAGTCAATTCGTGTATAAACTTTATTAACACCTGAATAAAAAGAGTATTCTCTTCCAGACGGATTGGCAATCCTCCATATGTCTCTTATATTTGTATTGTTTATACAGGTGTTTAAAAGATCACTTGATTTTGATTTATATTTCCTTTGAAGTGAAGATTTATTCAAGTATTGATACACAATTTAAATTTCCCCCAATTATCAAATTATGCTGACCAGAGTCTGAAATTGCATTAAATATTTTATTAAAAAATTGGGGATTATCGGAATTAGGAGCATAAATATTCACCATGGTCAATGGAGTTGAATCCAATTCCCTGGATATTATAATGTACCTGCCTTCCTTATCAGCTATAGTGGATTTGTGTTTGAATGGTATACCTTTATGAATTAGAATTGCTGTTCCTCTTGCTTTGGAAGAAAACGTAGAGTGATATAATAGTAAGATTAAATGAGAACTTACCTGTTCGAAGTTTGATCTTTATTTTATGAGGAGTTACGATGAGGGATTACGTGAAGAAGCCCCGCCAGGCGCATGCGCGTCATACTTCAAAGCAGTGGCATGAAAAACACAGAAACCGATAGCCGAAGTAAGATAGTAAGGCTCACAAAGACTAGAACTACCAGATGATCCTTTAGATTATGAGGGTCGGGAGTGGAGGGCACGTAATCCCTCATCGTAACTCCTCATAAAATAAAGATCAAACTTTGAACAGGTAAGTTCTCGTTTAATCTTACTATTTACTTCGGAGTCATGTGAGTGACTACGTGAAGATTTTAAAGCTCTGTGATTTTCATGCCGTAGATTCACTCCATACGACACACTGCTTCAGTTGACACAGTAGTGAGTAAATAATATATTGAACATTGCTTGAAATTATGCAATAAGTATTTTAATAATAATAAGAAAGGAAAGTAATAACCCCTCTATCCCAGGGGGAAATTACAACAAAGGATATGAAACGAATTATATAAAACAAAGCAAACAAATTAAACAGAACCCGACGCAGCATGTCCAAACCCTGGCACTGTGACAACAGGTTTATCGTAAAACTTTGAAAAAGTTTCTTCTGTAGACCATCCTGCGGCCACTAAAATTTGGTCGAGCAGCATGTCCTGCGTCTTCGCCGCAGATGTTGATGCCGCCCTGGTAGAGTGAGATTTAAACACATGAGTGTCCACTCCAGCTAAATCCAGAATGTTAAATCTTGGTTCCAGCCTTTCCTGGCCTGTTTTGTTTGATTAGATCATAAACATAAAAAGTAATTTTATCTACAGACAAATGCATACAATCTAACCTTAACATTTGCAATGTTTGCGCTCGTTGTGCTGACATTAATGTCATGAGCATTACCACTTTAAATGTTAACTTCTGAAGAGACAGTGACATAATTGGAGCCCACTGCCGAAGCAATGTGAGAACTGTAGATGGTTTATATGCAACCAATAATATAGTTACCTCACTCCCATTAACCCCGCCCAGTTAACATCAATCATAACGCCTTCCCCTCAGTAGAAAAATGTAGCCGGTGCTTGAAGGTGTATGTAATACCCAGTGCTATCATTAAAAGATGTTGTACACTTAAGAGCTTGTAAAGTTTTCATTTACATGGTGTCGAAGCTGGAAGATACTTGCGTCTCCTGTTTATCGGTTTTTATTTCTTTTTTTTTGATTTGTGTTTTTTGTGCTTTGATCTCTTTGGCCATGGCGTCCTCTTGCAGAAAGCCCGAGCAGCTTGTCTTTGATGCTGACATCTCTGAGCGCTGGGCCACGTTTGAATTTGATTTCACACACTTTGTCAACGTCGCACACCGCGCTGATCCTGACTCCCTTAAAGCTTCCCTCCTCCTCAACCTTGTCGGACCTGATGCCATGAAGAGAGCCAGAACTTTCACCTACGCTCCAGCGGTCCTGGGCGTCGATGGTGCGGTGATTACTCCTGCAGAGTCTGCTGACGACCCCGCTTGCCTGCTACGTAAGTTCAGGGAGATTTGTGACCTGCCCTCGAACCGCATTCTAGAGAGGGCACGGTTCTTTACGAGGAGACAGTTGCCTGATGAACCTGTTGAATGTTTTATTGCTGATTTGCGTTATCTCGCCCAGCGGTGCCGTTTTGGCGACATGACAGACCAGCTCACTAGAGACATTTTAGTAACTGGCATGCGTGACCAGAAGCTGCGATGTGAGCTTTTGAGGGATCCGGATCTAACGTTGGACAAGGCTATGCATGCCTGCAGATTGTCTGAGGTCGTTGTTTTGCAAGAGGACCACCGGGATTTGGGCAATAAATCTGTCAACCTGGCTGGGTTTAGGAGCCCACAGCCTCGGGTGGGAAACAATGTTTTTCTGCCGCGTGCCCGCCCTGGACCTGGCGATGTGCCCCGAAAAAGATGCCCGAACTGTAACTACATGCACCATAGACTGTCGACGTGTCCCGCCTCTGGTAAAACCTGTAACTTTTGTAAAAAGCTGAACCATTTCTCAGCCTCCTGTCGCTTACTCCGTTCCCGTGGGAGCCAGGCACAAGCTTCCAGTCCCAGTCTAAACATGCTGGCCCAATCTGATCTCTGTTTCGACTCACAGCCCAATTTAGTTGAGTGCAATGGTGCGGAGCCAATTAATTCTGCCGAGGACTCTCATGTGTTTACCCTCCTACAGACACCCGCCCACCGCAATGATCCCTCCGTACCTGTGACTGTCAATGGCGTAACCTTCTCTGCCAAATTAGATACTGGCGCGAGAGTCAATGTTTTGTCCATGAATCTTTTCAACAAGATAAGGAGTAATGAGCCTCTGGTTGTTGACGATGCTACCCTGCACGCCTATGGTGGAGAGATTCTAAGGCCTGCGGGGAGGGCCACTTTAACTTGCGTGCTGCAAAAGGCCACAAGAAACCTGGTTTTCTATGTTTTGAACTCTGACTGTGTAACCCTGTTGGGCAACCGTGCGTGCCAGGATCTTGGCCTGGTCTCCTTTGACCACACGGTCCACAAAGTGCAACTTTCGTTTGACCCGGTTGCTGAATACCAGGACCTGTTCGACGATGACCTGGGGAAGTTACCAGTGTCATACCATATTTCCATTGACCCAAATATACAACCCGTGGTCCGCGCACCTCACAGGGTGTCTCACGCCATGAAGGACAAGGTCGAGGCGATGCTCAACGAGATGGTCGAAAAGGGGGTGCTAGTAGCAGTTAGCGAGCCCACCGATTGGGTCTCCACCATGGTTGCCACGATTAAGAAAGACAAGAACGAGATACGCGTGTGTATCAACCCGAAGGACTTAAACCTTGCCATCAGGCGACCACATTACCCCATGCGGTCTGTTGAGGATGTGGCGGCAAAGGTCGGGCAAGCCACCATCTTTTCGGTCCTAGACGCTAAGAACTCGTTTTGGCAGGTCCCGTTGGACAAAGCGTCTTCTGACCTGACGACCTTCGCCACACCGTTCGGCAGATTCAAGTTCCTGCGAATGCCATTCGGCATCAATTCTGCTAGCGAGGTGTTCCAGCAGACGATGGAGCAATTATTCGCGCACATGCCATGTGCCATCATCGTGGATGATATCCTGGTTTACGGGAAGGACCTTGCCGAGCACGACCTGAACCTCCGCCGCGTCCTGGATCGCGCGCGACAGGCGAACCTGAAGCTGAATCCCAAGAAGTGCCGGTTTCGTGTCTCAGAGGTCACGTATGTTGGACATGTTTTCACCCCTAACGGACTAAAGCCCGACCCCTTGAAGGCCGCTGCCATCTCCGAAATGGCAGCCCCCACCGACGTGCCAGGTCTGCAACGATTCTTGGGCATGGTGAACTACCTTGGCAAGTTTATACCAAACCTCAGTGAGCTGAGTGCTCCCCTGCGGCAGCTGACAAAAAAGGATATCGCCTGGGCCTGGCTCCCATATCACCAGCAGGCTTTTGACCGCCTCAAGTCGAAACTGATTAGCACTCCGACGTTGCGGTTCTTCGACGTGGGTCGCCCCATCACCGTCACCTGTGACGCTTCCAAGTTCGGTCTGGGTGCGGCCTGCCTTCAGTCTGTCGATGGATCGCTGCATCCCGTCTCCTATGCCTCCCGCACCATGACGGACACCGAGCAGCGGTACGCTCAGATCGAGAAAGAGCTGCTCGCGGTGGTGTTCGCCTGCTCCAAGTTCAGAGACTTCCTGTTCGGCAGCAGATTTACGGTCGAAACCGACCACCAGCCACTGGTGACAATCCTGAACAAGCCGATTCACGCTGCCCCTGCCAGGCTGCAGCGTATGATGCTGCAGCTCCAGCGCTTCGACTTTGACATAATCTACAAGAAGGGCACCGAGATGCACATTGCGGACACCCTGTCGCGAGCCCCGCGTACCTCCTGCGCTCGCCACCCCCTACGAAACAGAGGACTTGCTCGTACTGGGCGTTAACTTTATTCCCACCAAGCAGCTACAGGTTTTGGCCGAGCACACCGCTGCCGATCCGGCCTTGCAGCAGCTTGCATCGGTGATTAAAGCAGGGTGGCCAACAAAGCGCTCCGCCGCGCCATCTGAAGCACAGCCTTTCTTCCTGGTCCGCGACGAACTGGTGCTCCAGGATGGCGTTATCGTCAAGGGACATAAAGTTGTGGTCCCGTCCTCCCTGTTTGACTTTTACTTTTGTGCAGCCCACAGCGGTCGATGCAACGCTTGCCCACGCTCAGTGCCAATTCTATTGGCCTGGAATGGCCAAATATATCCGAGACAGAGTTTCTGCCTGCTCCACGTGCAACAGTCTTGCGCCGCACCAGCAGCGACAGCCCCTGCTGCAACAGCCCGCCCCTGCTTTGGCCTGGTCCTCGCTGGCTGCCGACATATTCGAGTGGCGTGGTAACCACTACCTTGTCCTGGTCGACTCGTACTCCAACTGGTTCGAAGTGGATTTGCTGACATCCCTCACGTCGGAGATGGTGATCCGCAAGCTGCGGAAACACTTCTCCACTTTTGGGACCCCGGTCAGGCTGCAGACTGACAACGGCAGGCAGTTTACAAGCCGAGAATTCAAAAGCTTTGCCGACAAGTGGAACTTCGTGCATTTCACCAGCAGCCCAGAGTACCCACAGAGCAACGGCCTAGCAGAACGGGCCGTCCGCAGCGCCAAGCTTCTGATGGAACAGGCGCGACTATCCAATTCTGATTTGTATTTGGATCTCCTGAACCTCAGGAATGTTTCCAGGGATCCGGCCATGGGGTCCCCTGCTCAGCGTCTGATGTCCAGAACTACCAGATCCACCGTCCCGATTGCCCAGCGCCAGCTGAAACCTCGGGTGCTGGAGCCCGCCTCCGTGCAGAGGCGAATTCAAGAGAAACATGACAGCCAGCGGCGTTCCCACGATCGGTCGTGCAGACCACTCGATCCTCTGTTGCCCGGACAGGTTGTTCGTTTGCAGACCGCCAGTGGGCACTACCGTCTGGCCACCGTGGTTGGGGTGGCCGACTCACCTCGTTCGTATCTGGTCGACTGTGAGGGTTCCATCTACCGAAGAAGCCGACAACACCTGCTTGCGGTTAATGAGCCACAGCCGCAGCCCCCTGGGCCCTATGCCCCTCCACTCTCCTGTCAGCAGCCGGCTGCCGCCCCGGCTGGTGTTCCCTGCATGCCTCGGTCCCCGTCGCGGGCGCCTGGTTCCCCTCTGCGCGGGTCCCCTGTTGCCGATCGCGGTTTCTCCCTCTCCTGTTTCTCCCACCCCAATGCCCTTCCCTGGTTCCCCGGCTGCCTTGCGTCCTCCTGCTTCTTCTGCTCTTTCGGGGGGAGGGGGAGACATCCGTACGCGCTCGGGCAGGATCAGTAAGCCGCCTGTTCGCTACGGCGATTTCGTTTAATTCTGCTGTTTAATTCGGTTGTCGTGACAACAATCTGTTTTTTTGATTTCTAAGGGGAAGGATGTAGATGGTTTATATGCAACCAATAATATAGTTACCTCACTCCCATTAACCCCGCCCAGTTAACATCAATCATAACGCCTTCCCCTCAGTAGAAAAATGTAGCCGGTGCTTGAAGGTGTATGTAATACCCAGTGCTATCATTAAAAGATGTTGTACACTTAAGAGCTTGTAAAGTTTTCATTTACAAGAACTATACTGACATCCCAGATCTCTGTATATCTGGGTTTGGGAGGATTTTTATTAAAAATTCCTCTCATAAATCGGGATATTAATGGATGAGACCTGATAGATTGACGTTCTGAAAATTGTCCTAAATAGGAGGACAAGGCACTACGAGCACTGTTAATGGCACTATAACTCAGGTGCTGATCAAAATGCAACATAGCAAGGAACTCCAATACAACCGATATGTTTGCATTATGATAAGATATATATGACTGTATACAAACGATTTCCCATTTCTTTATACGAGACATATATTGTTTCTTAGTGCTTTTTCTCCAAGCTGCAGTTATGACATCCATGGTCTTATCCGACAGTCCAAGCCTTTATAATGGTCTGGTCAGAACCTGCAGATTAACAAATTAATATGATCATGCAATGGATGACTTTCTTCTGTTACTGGTTGTACCAACAAATTACTGCAGCTGAGGATCATCATGAATGGTTGAGTTATCATTCTGAGCACCAATGGGAACCATGGCTGTGTAGGCCAGTTTGGAACCACCAAAACGCCTGTGGTGGAGTCTTGCTCTATTTTGGTGAGACATTGCCTAATCAGGCAGAATGGGGGAAAAGCATAGAACATATTTCCCGAATGTAGCGAGAATGCATCCACCACTACTGCTCCTGGGTCAGGCTCCCATGAGACATATTTAGGCAACTGGTGATTTAATCTGGACGCAAACAGATCAATATCTAGTAACCCATACCGACTGACAATCTTTTTGAAAACTACTGGATTTAACATCCATTCTGTATTGTCTTTGAACTTTCGTAATCTGTTGTCTGCCACAATATTGTATCTCCCAGGTAGATAGATAGCTAAAAGCCATATATTCATAGAATCATAGAATCATATAAAATAGGTGCAGGAGTAGGCCATTCAAACCTTCGAGCCTGCACCGCCATTCAATATGATCATGGCTGATCATCCAACTCAGTATCCTGTACCTGCCTTCCCTCCAGACCCCCTGATCCCTTTAGCCACAAGGGCCACATCTAACTCCCTCTTAAATATAGCCAATGAACTGGCCTCAACTACCTTCTGTGGCAGATAATTCCAGAGACTCACCACTCTCTGTGTGAAAAATGATTTCTTCATCTCGGTCCTAAAGGAATACTTCCTTATCCTTAGACTGTGACCCCTTGTTCTGGACCTCCCCAACATCGGGAACAATCTTCCTGCATCAAGCCTATCCAACCCCTTAAGAATTTTGTAAGTTTCTATAAGATCCCCCCTCAGTCTTCTAAATTCTAGTGAGTACAAGCCAAGTCTATCAAGTCTTTCCTCATATGAAAGTCCTGACATCCCAGGAATCAGTCTGGTGAACCTTCTCTGTACCCCTTCTATGTCAAGAATGTCTGTTCTCAGATTTGGAGACCAAAACTGTACGCAATACTCCAGGTGTGGTCTCACCAAGACCCTGTCCAACTGCAGTAGAACCTCCCTGCTCCTATACTCAAATCCTTTCGCTATGAATGCTAACAAACCATTTGTTTTCTTCACTGCCTGCTGCACCTGCATGCCTACTTTCAATGATTGGTGTACCATGACACCCAGGTCTCGTTGCATCTACCCTTTTCCTAATTTGCCACCATTAAGATAATAGTCTACCCTCCTGTTTTTGCCACCAAAGTGGACAACCTCACATTTATCCACATTATACTGCATCTGCTATGCATTTGCCCACTCACCATGCCTATCCAGGTCACCTTGCAGCCTCCTAGCATCCTCCTCACACCTAACACTACCCATGACAGCTTAGAGTCATCCGGAAACTTGGAGATGTTGCATTCAATTCCCTCGTCCAAATCATTAATATATATTGTAAATAGCTGGGGTCCCAGCACTGAGCCTTGCGGTACCCCACTAGTCACTGCCTGCCATTCTGAAAAGGACCCGTTTACTCCTACCCTTTGCTTCCTGTCTGCCAGCAGGTTCTCTATCCACATCAATACTGAACCCCCAATACCATGTGCGTTAAGTTTGTATACTAATCTCTTATGTGGGACCTTGTCGAAAGCCTTCTGAAAGTCTAGATATAACAAATCCACTGGTTCTCCCTTATCCACTCTGCTAGTTACATCCTCAAAAAATTCTATAAGATTCGTCAGACATGACACACCTTTCGTAAATCCATGCTGACTTTGTCTAATGATTTCACCACTTTCCAAATGTACTGCTATCCCATCTTTAATAACTGACTCTAGCAGTTTCCCCACTACCGATGTTAGACTAACTGGTCTGTAATTCCCTGTTTTCTCTCTCCCTCTTTTTTTAAAAAGTGGAGTTACATTAGCTACCCTCCAATCCTCAGGAACTACTGCAGAATCTAAGGAGTTTTGAAAAATTATCACTAATGCATCCACTATTTCTGTGGCTACTTCCTTGAGTTCTCTGGGCTGCAGACTATCTGGCCCTGGGGATATATCGGCCTCTAATCCATTAAATTTACCCAACACCACTTCTCGGCTAACCTGGATTTCACTCAGTTCCTCCACCTTATTTGACCCCCGGTCCCCTGCTATTTCCGGCAGATTATTTATGTCTTCCTTAGTGAAGACAGAACCAAAGTAGTTATTCAATTGGTCTGCCATGTCCTTGTTCCCCATGATCAATTAACCTGTTTCTGACTGCAAGGGAGCTACATTTGTTTTAACTAATCTCTTTCTCTTCACATATCTATAAAACCTTTTGCAGTCAGTTTTTATGTTCCCTGCCAGTTTTCTTTCATAATCTATTTTCCCTTTCCTAATTAAGCCCTTTGTCCTCCTCTGCTGAACTCTGAATTTATCCCAGTCCTCTGGTAGACTGCTTTTTCTGGCTAATTTGTATGCTTCATCTTTTGTTTTTATACTATCCCTGATTTCCCTTGTTATCCATGGATGCACTACCTGCCCTGATTTATTCTTTTGCCAAACTGGGGTGAACAATTGTTGTAGTTCATCCATGCAATCTTTAAATACCTTCCATTGCACATCCACTGTCAACCCTTGAAGAATCACTTGCCAGTCTATCTTGGCCAATTCACGTCTCATACCTTCAAAGTTACCTTTGTTTAAGTTCAGAACCCTTGTTTCTGACTTAATTATGTCATTCTCCATCTTAATGAAGAACTCAACCAAATTATGGTCAACCTTGCCCAAGGGGCTCCGCACAACAAGACTGCTAACTAACCCTTCCTCATTACTCAACACCCAGTCTAGAATAGCCTGCTCTCTCGTTGGTTCCTCTACATGTTGGTTTAGAAAACTATCTCGCGTACATTCCAAGAAATCCTCTTCTTCAGCACCCCTGCCCATTTGATTCACCCAATCTATACGTAGATTGAAGTCACCCATTATAACTGTTTTACCCTTGTTGCACGCATTTCTAATTTCCTGTTTGATGCCATCCCCAACTCCACTACTACTGTTAGGTGGCCTGTACACAACTCCCACTAGCGTTTTCTGCCCCTTAGAATTTCACAGCTCTACCCATATCGATTCCACATCCTCCAAGCCAATGTCCTTCCTTTCTATTGCATTAATCCCCTCTCACCAGAAACGCTACCCCACCTTTCTATCTATCCCTCCTGAATATTGAATATCCCTGGATGTTCAGCTCCCAGCCTTGGTCCCCCTGGAACCATGTCTCCATGATCCCAACTATAGCATAGTCATTAATAGCTATCTGCACATTCAACTCGTCCACCTTATTATGAATGCTCCTTGCATTGAGACACAAAGCCTTCAGGCTTGTTTTTACAACACTCTTCCTCCTTATACAATTATGTTGACAAGTGGTCCCTTTTGATTTTTGCCCTGGAAACCCACTACCTCTTATTCTCTGTTTATTATTTTTTTCTTCTTTCCCCCCTACATGTTGGGTCTGAGTGCTTCCCTTCTCTGCCTCCTGTCTCAGACCCTCTCTACTGGCTTTCTCTATTTGAGTCCCTCCCCCCAACTGTTCTAGTTTAAAGTCCACCGGTAGCCTTTGCAAATGTCCCTGCCAGGATACTGGTCCCTCTTGGGTTCAAGTGCTACACGTCCTTTTTATACAGGTCACTCCTTCCCCAAAAGCGGTTCCATTGATCCAGAAACGAATCCCTGCCCTCTGCACCAGTCCTTCAGCCAGGCATTTATCCTCCACCGTGCTCCATTCCTACTCTCACTGTCATGTGGCACAGGAAGTAATCCTGAGATTGTTATGTTTGCGGTTCTTTTCCTTAACTCTCTTCCTAACTCCCTAAATTCTCCTTTCAGGATCTCTTCTCTTTTTTTACCTATGTCATTGGTACCAATATGTACCACGACCTCAGGCTCCTCCCTCCCTTTTCAGGATATCTTGGACACGTTCAGACACATCCCGGACCCTGGCACCAGGGAGGCAAACTACCATTCGGGTCTCCGGACTGCGTCCACAGAATTGCCAATCTGACCCCCTAACTATAGAGTCCCCTATTACTAATGCCCTCCTCTTCTTTTCCTTACCCTTCTGAGCAACAGGGCCTGTGTCAGTACCGCATGCTAGGTCGCTTTTGCCACCCCGAGGTAGGCTGTCCCCCCAAACAGCACTCAAACAGGAGTACTTATTTCCAAGATGTACAGCCACTGGTGTACTCTCTAGCGCCCGCCTCTGCCCCTTGCCTCTCCTAACCGTGACCCACGTGTCTGCCTCCTGTGGCTTTGGAGAGACTACCTCCCTGTAACTCCTCTCTATGACCTCCTCACTCTCTCTGACCAGACGGAGGTCATCGAGCTGCAGGTTCCTAACACACTCCTTTAGGAGCCCCATCTCGATACACCTGGCGCAGATGTTGACTTCTGGAGGGCTACCCGACTCCATGACCTCCCACATCTGACAACCAGAACAGTAAGCTGCCCTGGCACTCATACTTCCCTTACCCTAGATACAACACAAAATACAATACAAAAATACAATACAAAATCCAAAGTACAGTACACTACAAACTGCTGGAATCTGACTGCTAATCAGCTGCGTACTCAAGTCCACCAATCAGCGGCTTCCTCAAGCCCAGTTAATTGAATAGAACATTAGAGATTTCAGTACTCCTCCCTCACCAACGGCTCCTGGGCCTCTGTAAAAACAAAGCCCCGCGCTCGGGTTTTACCCCCTGATCCCTTTAGCCACAAGGGCCACATCCAACTCCCTCTTAAATATAGCCAATGAACTGGCCTCAACTACCTTCTGTGGCAGAGAATTCCACAGACTCATCACTCTCTGTGTGAAAAAAGATCTTCTCATCTCGGTCCTAAAAGACTTCCCCCTTATCCTTAAACTGTGACCCCTTGTTCTGGAGTTCCCCAACATCGAGAACAATCTTCCTGCATCTAGCCTGCCCAACCCCTTAAGAATTTTGTAAGTCTCTATAAGATTCCCCCTCAATCTCCTAAATTCCAGCGAGTACAAGCCAAGTCTATCCAATCTTTCTTCATATGGAAGTCCTTCCATCACAGGAATCAGTCTGGTGAACCTTCTCTGTACTCCCTCTATGGCAAGAATGTCTTTCCTCAGATTAGGAGACCAAAACTGTACGCAATACACAAGGTGTTGCCTCACCAAGACCATGTACAACTGCAGTCGAATCTCCCTGCTCTTGTACTCAAATCCTTTTGCTATGAATGCCAACATACCATTCGCTTTCTTCATAGCCTGCTGCACCTGTATGCCTGCTTTCAATAACTGGTGTACCATGACACCCAGGTCTCGTTGCATCTCCCCTTCCTAGAGATACACCAGTGCCACATCAGGTTGACCAGATTATCACATGATACTAAGCTTACTCCCCCCCATGTGATTGATATATGCCACGGCTGTGGTATTGTCTACTTGTAATTGAACATGCAAGTCATTCATTGTAGAACAATAAGCTTTCAATCCATAAAATGCCCCCAATAACTCCAAATAATTGATTCCATATGTTTGGAGAATTAAATCCTCTTGGACAGTCCATCTACCACCACAGCTGGTGTCGTTGTCCGTAGCTCCCCATCCGAGAGCGCTCACATCTGTTTGTAATACCACTGAAGGTTGCTGAACCAAAATATTTTTAGTAGCTTGTGCAACATTGAGAATCCACCATTGGAATTCAGCTAAAGCTTTAGTTGGTAACTGCATGGACCTATCAAAATGACCTGCACGCTTTTTTAGTGCTTGTTCTCTGGCTCTTTGAAGACTTTGATAGTGCAGTGGTCCAAACTCGAATGCTGCTACTATTTTACCAATAACCCTAGCTACTTCTTGGATGCAGGGATAAGGTTTGTCAGCGAGGCAAGTACAGACATTTGAAATATCCCCAAATTTATCTGTTGGCAAAGTTACTTACATATCAACTGAATTAATGACAAACCCCAAATAATCAATTGTTTGGGATGGCTGTAGCTTAGATTTTGTTGGATGGATCAGAAACCCTAGCCTTTCAAACAGGCTTATAGTTGCTGGAACTGATTCTTCAGCTGTCTCCTGAGTGGCATTTACAATTAAAATATCATCGAGATAAGCCATGATAATGTGATTTTGAGCCCTTAAAAATGCCAGTGCTGGTTTCAATAATTTTGTGAACAGCCTGGGAGCTGAAGTTAACCCATTAGGTAATGCTTTAAATTGCCACAGCTGACCCATCCAATTAAACTTCAAGTACCTGCGATAATGATGATGCATAGGCACTGAATAATAAGCATCTTTTACGTCTATAGTAGCCATATAACAGCCTTGTGACAACAACTGCTTTGCAGTGTTGAAGGTGTCCTTTTTTAAATGCCTATACTGGACATACAAATTCAAATTTGTGAGGTCCAGAATTACTCTACAACCTCCATCTTTCTTTGGTCTGGGGAATATATTGGACACAAATTGTTGCGGATGATTCACCGTTCTTTCAATTACCCCTTTTTTGAATACATTTTTTACTTCTTCTTTTATCTGACAAGTTTCTGGTGCAGGAAACACCAAAACTCGATTAGGTTTATTCTGTACAGGTGGAGCAACTCCTGTCATAAATTCTATTGTAGAACCTGACGCAGTATTAGTATAAACCGATCAGATGTTATACAGCACCATTCACCATAAAACAGTTGTTCCCCAGAAGTTTTTTCTGTGATGGAAAGAAGTTTTTGTACCTCAGTAAATGACCGTGACGGTCTCCTTCTTCCAATAAATGGGTTGACATCGGGCTGTGCTGGGTAATAGTACCTTCTACCCATTCCCCTGCCTCTGCTTGTTCCTGCACCGGAATCGAACCCCCTTCTCATCCAGCCTGCTTGTTTTCTTTGACTATGGATGAAACGTTTCATGAGGCTAATCGTTTTTGCCTCCTCATCAATATCCTTGATTTGTTTCAGCAGGTTCTCCCCAAATAAATAATCCGGAGCTTGAGTATTACTCGATCTGCACAATCCTGCAAATCTAGGATGCAATATGGGCCGAATGGTGATTTTCCTCATGCAATTTATTTCAAAGTAGGAATTGCAGAATAACGCCAGCATGTCTTTTTGAACTTTAGACATAGCACACCCTTTTATCTGCTTCCCAAAAGCAGTGATGCCAGCTGCTATGAGCTTGAGGACACACTGGAAACGCATTTCCTGCCCTCACAACGTTGAACTCATGGGTGCCCAAATTGCAGAATTCACTGTTGGCACCCTGAGTGAAGCAAAATTCACAGGTGCTTTGTATAATTCTGCTGTCTCAACCATGACAGTATCTTGGAGCTGGTGAGAAACCAAGTAGTTGATGCTGGCAGCCAGGTTTTCTTCCATGGCCTCACCACTCCCTTCCGGTATAGCAAAACTTTGCGCTACATCAGGTACATCCGGAGCTTGGCTCTTGTGCTCTGGTGTATACACATGAGCAGGGACACCAGCTTCAGGGTCAGTCTCCTGCCGCCCTGGTACTCACGTGACTTGCTCAAAGGAGACCTCTTCCAGACCTAAACAAGCCTCCGGAGAGTCAGATTCCCATTGTGTGTAGGCACCATATTCATGATATGGAACTCCTTCGGAGGCTGCCTGGGAATATTCTGGGTCTTTGGACCCTTGGTTGATGAGAGTTTGGAGCATGGTCTCCATTTGCTCCATTCTTTGCCACATGGCTTTTCTGTCTGGAGGAAAATCCTCTTCATCAGACCCGTCAGAGAAAACAGGCCTGACAGACTTCCTCTTACTTTTCCTGCCTACAGTAGTGGCCTCAGTGCCCTGCGACACAGGAGCAGCTGGAGCTCATTAACAACGGGATTCACGGCTACCGGTATCGGAACCGGCTCCGCACTTATTTGCTGTCCCGATCACTGTTGTGGACCAGCTTCAATGCGTGATCCGCGCTTAATACGCACCAACATCCTCACACTGCTCTCCATTTTCAAACTCCTCCTGGCTAGCCAGCCAGTGTTATGGAGCAAAATAAAGATCAAACTTCAAACTGGTAAGTTCTCATTTAATCTTACTATTTTACTTCGGAGTCATGTGAGTGATTCCGTGAAGATTTCAAAGCTCTGTGATTTCATGCCGTGAGAAACAAGTCTACACAACCACAACTGCTTCATTGACAGATGAGGGACACATTCATAATGAATAAATAATCATAATAGTAACCCCTCTCATCGGGAGGAACTATACAACTGAACCTAAAATAGAGTTGGTAAGAGTATTTGAAAGTTTTGTTCGTTTGACTGTCCTGCAGCTGCTAGGATGTGGTCCAGCGGAACGCAAATAACCCTTGCCACTGATGTTGTAACAGACCTGGTGGAGTGCTTTAATTCGTATCTACTCCTATATAAACCAAACCCCGTTTCACCGCCTGGGAATGGTCTGAACTGACACTTTCTTATAACGCTTTTTGTAACTAATAAACATTGCTAGTTCAGAGCCTCTAGGTGACCTTGACATATTGTTGTAAATGTGTGACCTCACATAACTGTAGGTCCGTAAATATGTCATGAAACTAGTTTGGGACCCGACTCCCTTTCTGCTCTGCTTAACTAAAACATAAAATATAATATTATTTGCAGATGTAACCATCCTGTCCAGTCACAATTATGTAGTGAATGGACCTGTTGTGCTGAGACCAGCGCCATGAGGATAACCACCTTATGAGACGGCCAAAGCTAGGATGTAGCTGGAGCCGCCTGGTGAAGTAGTGTTAGCACAATGTCAGTATCCCATACTGCCTTGTACTTGTCCTGGGGGAACTTGTGTTAAGGATCCTTTACAAACTCGATATCTGGGGTGAGCCCGACAGAGTGGATCCCATTCACTGCAGCAAATTTGATGGGAAGGCACATTAATCACAGTTAATGACCCTATAACTCAATTATTGTCAAAGACCTATTGGAAATGAACTTCAAGCCATCAGTATCTGTACCGTATTAAATGTAACATAGCATTAAACAAAGCTCTTCCTATCTCCTAGAGAAGAACTGTACTGCTTTTTTGGGATGCTATCCCTGCCCTCTGCAGTGAGCATATACATGGATCGGTGTGACAACCCGAGCCGTAGGAGCAGTCTACTCAGAATCTGCAAAATAATGAATTGATTTTATCATGCAGAGGCTGGTTTTCCGAGCCACAGGCTGACCAGCAAAGCTTTATGTTTAGAATAACCATATAAGGTTGTATTAATATTCCTGACAACAAGAATCATGGCTGCATAGTCCAGTCAGCCAGTACGAAAGCCTAAGTGGGATCTTGCTGACTCTATTTCAAGATCCTACTGTTGGGCAAATGGAGGAAGACATAAAGAACATCCTCCTTCTTGTAGCAATAATGTATCTCTCGCCACTGTTATGCCACATATTTTTGCAGCCGGTGAATAAGCATGAAACATCATACAAATATTCGGTGTACCATCGAACCATAATTTCATAATACTTTGTGATCCAACACTTATTCTGTATTGTCATTTATCTGTACTTGATGATATCCCAGTGGCAAATGAGATTATGTAAATTATTACAGGATGATTTTACTTTAATGCACCCATGTGACTAACATATGCCACCACCATTGTGTATCAACTTGAGGTTGAGCTTGCAGATTATACATATATGCTCCATAACCCTTTACCCATATAATGCACCTAGGGTCTATAGATAGTTGATAGCAACAACTGAAGAATTGGCAACTGATATAAATCTCCTCCACCTCCGAACTAGAGATGACATTAGCAATTTTCCACCTTGGAGCACCTAGCATCAGTTTGTAACATACCTGAGTTTTTACTGACCCAGCTAGTGGAGCAATGCTGAATAGTGTTCGTCCATCATTATAACTTTATTAGCTTCAGCTGGTAATAGCATAGGTCTGTTAACAATGACCTAGACGACACTTGAGAGGTTGCTACTTTCACAACTGAAGCACAGCTACTATATTGCCAATTACTCTTGATGAATAGAAGGCTGCTTATAACAACAAGGTTGTTACAGGTTCCTATTAACTCCAATCTCTTGCCCTAATGTGGAGTGATAGGCTAATTAATAGTTCAAGGTAAATCCCAATGACCAACAAGTGTATTGGTAACTACTTCATTTTAAACTGGATGGATGAGGGATCCAATTTCTCAAATATAGTTTTGAGGCTGAACAATTGATTTTTGCAAAATACAGCCATTAGAATATCATCCAGACTAGACATAACAAGTTTGAACTCTGAGTATCAAAGCACCCGATTTTAGTAATTTGGTAAATACCTGGTAAATAATTTAGCCCATCTTGCAATGTTTTACTTTATTATTACTGTTATCATTGCCTCATCATTAGCAAAATTATCATTACTGTTATCATTCTCTAATAATTTCAAATGTCTCCGGTGATCCCTATAAATGGGAACTGAATAAGATGTATCTTTGAGATTCTTATGAAAATCATTGTTAGCCATAACGAAGTTTCCTATTCGGAAAAGTTTATACTGCACATATGAATTACATGACCTTCTCCATCTGAACAATGAACGGCCACGTCTGCCATTATTCTGTTGCCTGCCTGGACGACAACTCTGGCCCGACTTTCCGAGCCTGTTTTGGAAGACAATCCTGGCCATAATAATGAGCCTACCTCCTAATTCCAAACCTGCCTCTAAAGGCAACTCTGGCCATAATTCTAAGCTTGCCGTGAAAGAAAACTCTGGCCATATTTCGATCCTGTCTCGAAGCGCTCCTGGCAATAATACTGAGCCTGCCCTGAAAGACAATACTGGGCCCTAATTCCAAACCTGCTAGGAATGTTAGTATTGTGCAGTTTTTTTTACATGGTCAGGTGACAATGCCTTAACCATACGTGTGTTATACAAACAAGGAAAAACAGTGTAAACTTTGATACCAACTTGTAAGTGGTCCACATTACCCCATGTTTTCGGAAGTGCCGGACCCATCTACCTGCCTGGTTATAGAGTAGGACTGGTAGGGTGTGTGGAACCTCTGCCCAGTTTTCATCCACGCTGCCATAGCTTCAGTGAACCACTTACTGCCAATGGAGGCATGGAGTGATGTTGTCACAAAACGAACTGATGAAACTTTGCTCGTAGTTGATACCTTGATTGGTCCGACAGCTTTTGCTTCCAACATCCAGGTTTTGCCTGTTTTGGATAGGTCTTACCTGAATAGAAGATTCGGTGGCTATGCGCTGTTCACTGCCGGCACTTGAGATAGCGTGAGGGAACTCTGACCCCTTCCAGGTATTCTGCCAATGGCTGGTAACCAACTCTTCTGGCAGCAACACCTTCGTCCTGCGAGGATTGTCTTGAAGCCATACGCATGTGCTCCAGTATGTTCCACGGACATACTTAGAATTTGAAGTTAGTTACCTACTGACCATTCGCACTCCACTCCATAAAGGGGAAGATTGTAGGCAGCCCTGAACAGGTGCTGGCTCAGACCCCTGAGCGTACCTGCGCTGATATGGCCTCGCAACAGACCTATACCAGAATGGAACATACTCGGCGGCAGAATAATTCTGGCCCCGTATGCTCTCCTCCTCCAAGAAGGAGACATTAAGCAGTCCTGAGACAGGTGCCACTTGCGCGGGCTCTCCAAGAGGCCGGCGCTGACACAACTCCCCCTGTTGGAGTGTGTCTTGGTGGAACATCCTCTCCATTAGGAGCTCCATCCTGGACAACCGTCCAATTAAGCAGCCCTGAATAGGCGCTGCTGGCGCGGGCTCTCCCATAGGCCGGCGCTGACACTACTCCTCCTGTTGGAGCGTGTCTTGATGGAACATCCTCTCCATTAGGAGCTCCACCAGTTTAGCCCAAATATGTTAATCATCACCAGAGGGGAACCATAGACCTGACCGCTTTATTGTTGGATATACCCCATGTCCTGGGGACCACAGCGGTGTGGGAGCCGCTGACCGTACAGTCAGCATCTCTGGTGGTGATACCTCCTTCTTCCTGGATTTACCCCTCCATGGGAGCCACAGCGGTCTGGAAGCCGCTGACCGCATTGTCATCGACTGGAGTCGCGAACCCAACGGCCGCCGGGTCCAGCGATTCCGAGGTTGTGACCGGAGTCTCCCCACAGCCCAAGCCGGTTTCCCTACGGCTTGCCAGACTTCACAACAATATCCAGCAGGAAACCTCTATAAGAAAAGGTTCCTGCAAGAAAAAACAGAACCTGGTAAGAAATACAAAACTTACCTGTATGTTTAAACTTGCCGCTGGCAGGACCGTTGTGCCTGCCAGTCAGTCGCTGAGTCATTGTGAAAAGACGTAATGACAAGCATGCAGACTGGCAGGGTTCTTCACGGAATCACTCACGTGACTCCAAAGTAAAATTACCTACATAATCTCACACACTCATTCTCTCCCTCTCCCTCTCTCTCTCCCCCTCTCTCCCTTTTGTTTTTCCTTTCCAAACATTATATTCGACTCAATCATATGATACAACACATCAAAACATAATCAAAAATTACACTATATCAAAAACATAATTGTAGTACAACAGTACATTCATTGTTTACAATACTCTCAACCCCACACGGTGACCTCCCTCTCCCCCCCTCTCTCTCTCTTTTTATGTTTCAAAAACTTTATTTGACACAATCATATAATACAACACATTAAACCATAATCAAAAATGGCACTATATACAACCATTATAGTACAACAATACAATCATTGTTCACAATACACTGAACCCCACGCGGTGACCAGCGCCCACGGAAGGCCGCCGAGAGGTCCCCGTGGACACCGCATGTTCCCGCTCCAGGGACACACGTGCACGGACGTAGGCCCGGAAAAGGGGCAGGCAAGCCGACTCTAGCCTGACCATCGACCGCCGCTGCCTGGACCCAGCGAATGGCCATCTTGGCAGGCCCAGGTTTCAAACCGACAGGGGAAGTTCCCCCCCCCCCCGACCACTCGGCTCTCCCCACTCCCTGCCTTGTGTCCGAAACATTAGAATTTCGTGGGACTAAAATGCAACCAGGGAAACTTGAGGAACAACCCCTTCAGATATTGGTACAGGGGCAGTGCCTCTCACACTCCATATACACGTGGAACACGGTCTCTTGCTCGCACAACAGAAAATTTACATGCTGCGGACGAGCCCGTGAAACCGCTCAAAAGTCTATTACAAACCACCGCTCTGTGCAACACTCTCCACCCCAGGTCCCCAATGTAAAGGGGAACAAATCGCTTATAGAAGGACCCCCACGGAGGACCTCCCCCCGCCTTCAGGGGTAACACCGTCCGCCATGGTGTATCGGGACGGGAGACGAAGGTAAGGAGGTGCAAAATGTACAGGTGAGCATCCTGTACAGATGTGCGTCTCTTCGCATCACGAAATGGCAAGCTGGTCATCTCAGAAAGGCGCGGGCTTAGATTGTGTGGAACCGGTACCTGAGAAATAATCCCGGATCCTAGGCCCGATGAGCAGATCTGACGGACGGGGTAAGCTCAATCAGAACCATTCTAGGCACATCGCCTCTCCTCGACACCCCCAGACAGGGTGATGACCGCCACTCCGCAGCCACGACAACCCCTCCCCTCTTGGAACAACACGCTGGCTGAAAAACAACCAAATATCCCTCACTCCTTAGCACATCCCGGTAGGAAGACAGGCCAAGCCCCTAGAGCGTGTCGACTGATACCCGCCACCGGGGGAGCCGTGAGGACCCCCCTTAGACAACTAAAGACCCCGACGGGAAAAAATACGTGGCCAGAGCGGCCATCTGGTGGGTTCTCTTCGTACAGATGTACCTCCGCAGAGTCCGAGGCGGAGAGGCAGCCACCTGGTACGCACACATGCCAAGGACAGGCCCGCGGCCATTTCCCCACTAACGGAGACCCCTCAGGCCCCGCCGCGGAAACCTCATGCTTCATATTTTCCCCAAACGAAATCTACCACTTTCTTCTGTAAAAGCATTCCAAAATAGAGGGGCGGCACAAGGAGTAGCCAGCCGGTACCATAACAAGGAGGCCACCCCAGCTGGTTTATGGACCGAGCACCTCTCCCCCGAAAGGAAAGAACTCAAGCAGGCCCTGACCAGCGCCCAGGGGGGGGGGGGGGGGGCACAACCGAGCGATCACTTTCGGTCTCCAACACCCGCCAGTTTGCCGGCCAAGCATCCCAGTGGACTCAGGTACACCCCCAGATAGAGGAGTGCGTTGGTACTTCCACGCAACATAACCATCTCCTCTGGCAGGGAGTCTACTTGCCACTCACCCACTAAAAGTCCAGAACACTTACTCCAGTTAATCCTAACAGAAGAAATGCAGCCGAGAAAATCTCCTGGCAGTCACCCGCATCCTCCGCAGGGCAACCAGGAACAGTGACATAAGGAGTACATCATCGCATACGCCCGAATAGAACCACCTCCACACCCCGGGCCATGTAGGGCAGGCCTGTCCAACCTCACCGAAGAAGCACAGAACGGCTCCACACAGACCGAGTATAACTGACCCGACATGGGTCACCCCCTGACGACCCCCCTCTTCCCAAAATGAAAAGGATACAACAACGCTTATGCGCACCAATAACCATCACAAGGCACCCACTGCAGTGTACAAAAGCCCGGACCCGGGCCACGAAATGCGGCCCAAACCCAAACCGCTTGCAACGTCCCGAAAAGGGTATTTCATGTTCACCTAACAAAGCCTTCCTCCTGATCAAGGAACAAGAAAAGCAGTCGTGGCTGGACCAGGCCCTGGCTAGATGAATCAGTCCCCTTAACCAGGTGGAGATATCCAGAATGGACCTGCCAGGGACTGTAAAGACTGGTCAGAGAACAGTTGATGACAGCTCGGAGCCCAGGCGATTTGCCATTGCCCCGGAGCAAAAACTTTAATATTCTGTGCATAGAAGAGAGACCCGGTGCGCGCTCAGTTCTTCTCATCAACAAGGCGGAAGTTTCACACACCTTCTTGGGCAGCAGGCCACAACTGCCCTACGCCCACGATAGGGGATCTCCCCGGTCGCCAGGCCTCTCCGCCAGAACCAACATGTGAATCGCCACCAGAACATCCAGAACGCTCTAACAAACTCCTAACGTCAACCATCCATCCAGGGGACATACCCGCTCCTGAGCTGATGCAGGGCACGAGTCAACACCTCCTCCGGAAGAAAAGGGCCATCAGAAGATCTGCCACCCCCCTATCTACAGTCGGAGACCACTCCCACAGATCTCCTCGCTGAGCCTCCCTTTTGAATCTATCCGCAGTGAACAGGGACCCCATAAAAGGACCTGACCAAGGCCACTTATCCTCTCTGTATCAGTTACAGAGGACCCTCGTCGTCTCGAGCAGCTTCCACGAGCTGTTTGCGTAGCTCCCCGCCCCTTCTCCATAAGAGAAAAAAGAAAGGCGAAGCTAGCTCGGGTCCAGAACGCGCAGCATCTGAACCCCCCCGCGACCTCACGTAGGCGCCTCGGACCGCCTCAAGCAACCAGCTCCTCAAAGCTTCCTTCTTCATCTGAAACTCTCCCCATACGCAGGAGTCTTCACCAAACCGACCCAGACGAGACTCAGCGTCCAGTATCTCCCTCTCAAGCCTCTCGACCGCTGAGTCCCGCGTTCTCCTCCTTCCGGTCCGACCCCCACGAATAATCCTTACAAAAAGACGGATGTGACTTTCCCCTCCCCCACATCCCACCACTGCCTAAGGAAGAGAGCACCTCTGCCTCCCTCTCTCCACATTCCCCCAAAACCGACTGAATGCTTCCCAGAAAACACCTTGTGAATCCTCTAGCAGCCTGATTGTTAAAGTGCCAGTACGCGGACCCAGCCCGAGCGCGCGCTGGATTGAAAATACACACGCAACCAGACAGTGGATCCGAGCACGGCACCAGCCGCAATGAATGCCGCCGAGATAACGGGAAACAAACGCTCGGAAATATATATTCGATCATGCGGAATTTGAAAACCACCACCCTCAGACCTCCGCGAAAAAGCTGTGGAACCGGGTGGAGGTTTCCGCCAGCATCAACCAACTCAAAGGGATTCAATCAACGCCTCGTCAGCTTCTTTGCTACAGCAGGGGCACACTGAGTACCAGAAACGGTCTCTCGTCGCCTCAAGTGTGCAAATCAAAATCCCCACAACCAAGGAAGACACACTCTCCCCTATCAATTAGTGCTCAACAGAGCAGTCGCCTCCTGAAGTAGGCCGGCACTGACAATCGTGCCGGAGCTAGGGCATTACACATTAATGGAAATGCAACGGCATGCCCTCCAGGCTCACGGCCAGATGGAGCAAACGTCCTATCCACAATTCGGGGCCAACAGAAAAGGGCCACCCCACATCGAGTTCGAGCAGGATGGCTCATGAACCCCCCCCAATCCCACTTCCAGTCGCAGGTGGGTTCATTCACTAACAACAGTATGCGTCTCTTGCAGAAAACACACCCAAATTTCCCCTCTCTAAGGACTGATAAAAGCTGAAATCGCGAAAACACTCTCTACACCCGTTTAAAATTAATGTAGCTACTGGTGAATGAGCAGCACACTAAATAGAGGATCCTCACACCTCCGCCTAGACCCTCTCCTGAGAACTCACCAAAAAGTCCCCAAAAAACTGTCCTCTTCTCAGAGTCAGGAAGATCGATGTCCTTGTTGCCAAGGATAGCCACGAGAGTCTTAATCAAAGCTCTGGCCAATCCTCCCACCGTTTCAATGGCAGCACCCATGTTTTGTTCAGAGAGTATGACTTGTTTTTTAAGGAAACGATCCACTCGCACCTCACAGATAAACTGTGGCATGATACACGGCCTTGGAGATCGAGGGGGGGGGTGGGCAATCGGGCCAACCCACTCGCACCTGAAAACAACAAGCTTGCCAGTGCAGCTCCCAGGGTCGTTATCAAAAAATTGAAAGACCAGTAACTCCTCGGAAGTTCACTAATCCCGCATACACAAACTGCCCTCCAACCACGTCTCTCCTCCCTCCTCAACCCCTCCTCCGGCATGCCACCACCCGCCAGTATCGGCTCAAGCCAGGAAGGTCCCGACAACCCCTGACCGCAACAAGCAGCCCACAGACTGGCGGCTCCTGCACTCTCCCCCATCCACCCTCCACGTCTGGGCCTGGGAAAGAAAAAAAACACGAGCAACCCCCCAGGGTTCTTGTGGTACACTGGCACCCTCGGAAGACTGTAGAGATCACGACCCGAAACAGCCCCGGCCCTTCCACAGCACCCAAGTACCCTCTCCACAAGGCAACAACCCGAGAATCTCCTCTTGCCTCTAAGACTCTTCTCCCCTGCCGACTCAGCCTAGAGGCAGCACAAACCCCCCATCACCTCCAAAGGCTCTGAAAAGGAGCACAGAGTGGTACACCAATGCCCCAGAAACCTCCACTTCGGGCTGACTTGCACATCCCCCCCCGTCTCAGGGGGCAACAGCTACCCGGGGAGCTAACCAACTCCCATCATCTGACAGCCAACACCCTCAGTAGGTTCACTGAAACAGGGTACCAGTCCTCCGACCCAAGGACGACACACCAGGTGACTAACCCCTCCTCAACAGACCACGATGAGATAACACAACTCAAACACTCAACAACCTTCTCCCGGCAAAAAGAGCCAGAGGCAGGCATGTTCTTGTAGGACCCCTGAAAACGAAGGGCATCCTCGCCGCTCCCGAGGACAACAACCACCAGAGAGTCAACCGCAATCACAGGTCTTATAACACATCGCGAGACCCTGCGATAGAGGCCACCACCTCCGACCCGGAGGAACACCTGTTCAAGACCACCCAACCACATCAGTGGATGAAGGTCTGGAGAAAAACATCCCCCTCACTTTGGCCCCACGCCCATGCTCTTGCCCTCGCCAGGCACTAACCCTCCTTTATGTCCTGCTAGCATGTGGCAGTACGGTGACCCTCCATAACAGAAGTGTCCTTACGGCCTCCACACTATCCCCAGCCCCTTTAACAACCCACAACGTTTTTGCTGTCCCGCCCCGTCGAACCACCTGAGCTCCTTGCAGAGCCACGGCTGACAGGTGCCAACTGCACCACACTGGAGCTCAGTTCACCCCTTGGTGGTATCAGAAACTCGGCAGGCGGGTGCAGCACCGATCACCGATTGACTCGCTCGGGCGGCCATTTCCCTACCCTCTCCTTCTTCTTCTCTTCTCCTCTGCTTCTCCCACTTGCCCCCTCCCTCACCCCCCCCCCCTCCCCCCTGTGCCCCGCCTCAGCCGCCACCACAGGTTGAAGACATGGGGGGCGGGGGCCCCTATCTCTACGTCGAGTCCCCGAGGCAGAACCTACAGGGGCCCCCCCAGATGGGGCTATTACTGCCGCCTGTATCACCGAGGCAGAGCTGGCAGCCCTAGCCGGGTCAGCATTACCACCCCGCGGCCACTGAGGTTTTGACGAGCCACGCCGGATGGGCCAGCAAGCGCATCCCTGGTCCGCTGCGCTAGAACTTCTCCGCAGTGACCCCCGCGATAGGACACCTCCCCTCCGGGAGAAGTCCAAATTCGCCGCACGCATGACACGTTCCTTTCCCCAACACCAACCCACGGTTCTAGGAGACCCCTCTAACTCCACCTCGAAACTCCCCGTCGAGTCGCCCATCCCCCTCACCCACCTCATGACACCCTCCTCTGAAACTGAAGCCCCGTTAATTCCTCTGGGTCCCTCCCCAGGTGCAGAGCCTAAAGCACTTAGACCGACCTCCCCAACTTATACAAGGTGTGGAATAAGTGATGCCGTCAGAAAACATGTGGGGCAACGTTCCCGCAGGAGAACCGTGGGGGGGGGGATTTTGTCTCACCCTGGATACCCACTTGATCCCCTGTATGTGGACCCCCCTCACTGACAACCCCAGCTCCAATGCTTGGGCCACACCCTCCCGGTCTTTAATAATCACCTCCACATTCCTCCATTTTTCGAGCTCTGGATAACAATAGCTCCCCTCCCAAGAAGTTCATGTCAAGGCCTTTGTAATGTCGCCCTCCTTGAACATCATGGCCCAGTTTGAATAACCGAAGATACCAAACTCCGTCCCAATCCAGTCAACCATGAGGTTCATGCTCAGATGGCCTCAAACCTACCCGCCACTGTTGCTAACTGCGCATGTCCGGATCCTCGGCCGCGCCCCAGACAACGCGCCATCCTGACAGAGGGCACAAACCAGCTCCAGGCAACCCCAGCAGCACAGCGTCCAAGTTAAGTTCCAGAAGACAGTCCACAGTCAAAGAACAGGCAGCAGGAAAGCAGAAACCTCCACTGAAGCAGGAAAGTCCCGCCAAGTACGTCCACAGCCGAGAGCAGCTTATATGGAAGCTCTATCCCATCGAGCCAGAAGCAAAATACCTTCCTTCCCATTATGCCAGGCAGCCGCACTGGGGGGGGCAAAATGAATTTTAGGGCAGAGAAACGGGCAAAAAAGACAAAGACACCGCAATCTTCGTGCCCTCGAGCTCCAGGGCACTCTTGTGGCAGTCCGCCAACGTCAACCGCCAACCCTCAACAATGGAAGAGAAAAACCAGGAATTTCGCACTAGTAGAGGAATCCTAGACCAGAGGAAAGCTTCAACAGCCCAACGAAAAGTTAAACTATGAAAGCCCCTCATGCCTCAGTTCCTTCCTCAACAACAGCAAATCCTTGAAAGGCTGCTTCAATCATTCAGCAACCGCAAGAGCTGAGAAGAAAATCACAACCCCTCTCTCTCTCTCTCTCCTCTCTCTCACTCTCTCTCAAACAATCTAAATATTACACTGACTATCAGTAGATTATATAATGACATTGAATATAAACACAGTACTAAACCTCTTGATTATCATCTACACAGTTAAACTCAGTAAGAGCAATTACTTATCCCTTGACAATCCCACACTGTCCTGGGCAAACTAGAATCTTATCAGGATCAAGTAAAAAAGGAGTCAGTCCACTTTATAAGTAAGCTCGCACTTTGTGCAGGAGAATAATAGGCCAAATCGGAGGTCTGGTATGTCCCTCAGAATACTGCTTGACTTGGAGAAGAGTGCTCTTTTCTTAACGAATCGGCAGAAGGTCTCTGAAGAAGCCTTAATGTTTCCACCTTGAAAAGATAGGTTTCTGTTGTTGGTAACTTCTGGCAGAATGTCCTCAAGAACATGGCACCCTCAGGATCAAATTCTTGGTGGTCTGTGCCTGTCTGACCGGCTCTCAGAATCTGTGAGCCCAGGTATAAGTTGGGTTTTTTCATCCAAAGCGAGTACGTCTTGAAGTAGTATGAGTCCGAAAATCTCGAAGATTTTTACCAAATTCTTTGCCATCTTCACACCAACAATCCTTACTGGTTCTGACGTTTAGAGCACCCTTCCAAATCTAGACAATTTTCTGCTATAACTTAGCTAGTAACGCCGAGATACGTTCCACCTCAGAGCCGTCAGCCTGTGTGCTGTCCCAACATTTCAATCCGCAGTACAGTTTCCAATTCCCGAATAGCCACGCTTTGTTTTTTGTGAAATAGCAAGTAAAAGGTTTCCAACTATATGCTGAAGTCGGATTTTCAACCTGTCAATTATCCTTTTTCAGGTCTGGAATTTCACTCCTCTCTACGCATCATATTGTCAATTTTCCCAATTGATTTAATTATTCAACATTAAGATCAACTTTTGATAAGAATAACATGTTGATATAGAGATGTAAGAATTGCTAACTGGCTTGGCTAAGTTTATGTAAGACTTGGTGGAGGAGGAAGAAACTAAGGTCATTTAAATCTTGATAAGATAATGAATTAGAATTTGTAAATATAATTGTTTACACTGTATTTCATGAACATATACCTATTACAACACACCATTTTCACATAACAACATCTAACTGAACCATTCTACTCCACCAGAATAGTTCCAGTAATTAATATTTCTGACATCTGCCTTTAATCTAACTTTCAATATCTTGAATCCATCATGTTTTAATAATCCGAGAGAAACTATTCTTCAGCTGTTTTTTCCATCTAGATGGTATCTTCCTAACTTCTGATAGCTGTGAAGTATTTACAGTCATCCACCTGATAGAACTTATCTCGTACACTCACCACCTTTCTTTTAAATTCCTCATCATACTTCAAATCAAAGGTAACGCAATAGGCATTCGCATTGTTTGAAGTTATTCTGTGTATTCTTGTTGGTTTCATGTGAACACACTTAATATCCTAACTAACCCCAGAAACACACCCAACTCTTCTCCAGTGCATCACCGGCTGCATTGGCGCTTGCTGCATACAACCTATGCACAAGTCCCATTGATATCATCACATACAGCACCAACTTTCCACATGACCCCTTAAATTCAATAGGACTCAGTCTGACTAGCCTTTCCCCATTCTTGTCTCTCCATTTCAGGAGAAAAACGACTATACGACAGAATACTGCCACAAATTGTTTTCACTCTATTAGGTTTGTAAATGATCTTAAATTATCCAGTATAAGGTAACCACCCCTCTCCTTCTCATCTACCCAACACCCCCACACATCCCCCAATGGATACCTTTTTTTTCTCCACTCCCTCGGCCCACGTATCACTCCAGTTCCTTTCTACCATCCACTTTCCCTCCTTCAAAGGTGAACTTTACCACTCCTATGGTCCTCTAATCCTTTCCTTACCCCTCTAACTATCACCCCCCCCCCCCCCCCCCCCCTCCGGACCTACAATCACAGCCCACATATCTTTCGTATCAGATTCCCACATTTGCCATCCCTTCAAGATCATTTATCAATCACCAGTCTTGGTTACGAGCACCACCCTTCTCTCCCGCACACAGCTTAGTCTGCCATCAACCTCTCCTTAACTGGATCCACCCCCCGTTTTGCCCCTAAAACTCTTCCCCTCATCTCTTTCTACAGTTATCTCCCCACTAGTCCAACAATCGAAGAATGGCACCAAACCAAATTGAAAGATGCTGTCCATGCACATTAATGTTCCTCCAGCAGTTTGCTCAAGATTCCAGCATCTGCAGTCCCTAGTGGTCTCTTGCCTTATAAAAACAATCAATATCATTCCTGACCACCACATCACTATTGTAGATAGGGACATCTTATTAGGCATGGGTCTGGCTGAAGGCCTGTTTCCATGCTATTTGACACTATCCACTCAATCACTCCATATTCCTTCCAAGACTCGTTTACTTTCTAGATATAGCAACGTATTGTGGAGACGACAAGCTTGTTTAATGCAAGGTATAGCTTCAATATGAATGTTGGCCATTGAAAAACGAAAAAAAACACACACACA